>LR812530.1:43425078-43550078 GCA_903798195.1 Danio kyathit
TGCTGATTTGATACCGCACGGCGAATGGGAGAAAAAAATCCTCCGCATTTCTCTGTAACTTATGCACTCGGTAGGTAGATTCAGAAAGCCGTGTGTGTATAGACTATCCTGTCACAAAATGCGGCGAAAATCCTGCACGACGGGAATAGTTTGTGTTTACATGTTTACACTCGGAGAGCAGCATTTACAGCGGATCTTTCAGTCTATAATATTGTACTATAATATTGCAGTGATATTAACATACTGTAAACTTAGTTACTAAATCATTTTGACTATGGTATGTCTTTAAAAACTGAAAGAGCACTGCTGACCATACGAACTAACTTTGCAATCTGGGTTAAACAAAGGGCACTGCACTGCACACACTTACCAAATCTGTAGACAGACAATCAAACTGGAGCTGTGTCTTTTTATTAAAAGGAGACGAGCGGCAAATTCGGATTTCACCATTTCCAGATGCGAAAAACACTCGGGTAAAAATGTTCCTTACAAACGCATTTCTGTCGCGTGCACTGTAATCCACACGTGAGTCCAGCTGCTCTCTCATAGAGGGAAAATAAACACAAAACCTTCGTTGCAACACACTAATAAACGCAACACTGACCCGTGTCTCCAAATTCTTGTTCTTTCACTTATTTTGGCAACACAACGTGGCGTCTCTCTGCCGTCTGAACAGTGTAAACAGGTAAACAGTCTCCGGAGCTATTGTTCATATTAATGAAGTTTCACGTCATACACAATACAACGCGCTGATTGGTTTGAAGCAAGTCTTTGTCATGAATTAATGCCGCACACTCAGATACGTCACAATGTTCTCGAAAAGACAGACAGCCACTCTCCAGGCTGGATTTACACCTAAGTATCTCATGGCCGTGACGTAGCTTCAAAAATTCGTTTCAAACCGGAAGAACGAATTTGCTCAAAATAACGCAAAAACAACCAATTTTCACTTTTTAGTGCAATATATGTGTCCTAATAGTGTTTATAGCAGCGTGGGACACATATATGACTGTCAACAGCTCAAAAAAAGTGTTTTGGTGTTTCGTGACCCTTTAAAGGGAATGTGAGATGAGACTCTGATTGGTTTAATGCACGTTATGCTCAAAACACACCTATAACTCATTAAGAGAATAAGTACAACCCTGTTAGTCCATGAGCCGGGGCACAAATAGTATTTATCTGTTCTTAAAATAGCAAAAGTGGATTCGGACACACCCTTAATGCTTTTGTACCATGAGCTTTAGACTTTGTGCCTAGATCATTAAAATAAAGCCCTAAATGTGTGTCCACAGTGGTAAAAATCCTTACACTCTATATTGACAAAGAAACAGTAAAATCTTTGAAGGCAAAATAAATATATTTATGTAGTTTGAAGTCTGATGTTTGATAAAATATAAGGAGTCACTAAATTGATCAAGGGCGACACTTAAAGGGGTGGTCCACAATATATTTTTAAGGCTTGGTTGTGTTTATAAGATTCAAAGCAATGTGTGCTCATGCTTCATTTGTAAAAAATCACATTATTTTTTTATAAATCTTACTTTGATTATATACTGCTACTCAGCTGACATGAAAACGACTGTCATATTTCCTAGTTCCTCTGAAGGGCCCGCCCTAGAGGGGCTGTGATTGGTCAGCTTACTTAATGTGCTGTGATTTGCAGATTGACTCCACGTCACCACGTTGCTGTTAGCAGCGTTAGCCCCCTGAATCAGACAGAAAAAATTAAAAGCACACCAGGCACACCACCTGCTCTCTAAAATAAAATCTGACAAGTGTCTTTCACATATATTCGAAATAAGCATGAGTAAGTAATATGAAACGTTCACATATCTTTTGCAAGTTTGTCATTTGAGATGTAGAACACTCGGAAAGCATCCGCATAGAGAGACACTGAAAGCGTCTGCTGAAGATTGTGGGTGTTTACAGCGGTTTAAGGGATTAATATGAATTTGTAGCTAAATTATTAGTGGTGCCAAACAGCATTTCCTATTGTTTACATCCTTGTTTACGTGGTTGTTTATATTCTTGCTACAACATAGCGTTAACGCTGGAAACTGTGCATGTAATTGATTAATTTTAACAAATAAAAATACTTGCAGGTTGTGGCTCACAATCCACATCTTCGTCAGTTGGAGAAGTTTTTAGCCGAATCCAGCTCTGAACTGCGAGAGATTCTGGAAGTTCTCCTTTGTCAAATGCCAGAGCTATATATTTTGTATAATTCTCTGAAACATAACTAATATTAAACTGTAAGCACTTCTCTCTTTGTGTCTTGTCCTTTGGAATCCCAAATACAGAAACAGAAGAAGCTCTGTGGAAATAGCAGCGTTTGGATGGCATTTTAGCTTTCTCTGCTATAACATTATACACCTCTCGCTACTCCCCTTAGATGCGCAGGGTGTCTGCGTGTGGTGAATGCACATAACCGGAAGCCCTTGTGATCTCACTAGCCCGGATGTATTTTTTTGCAGTCCCCAATCTTTGTTCGCTGTAGGCTTTGCTAAGCTAACTCTGTAAAAGCCAATATCTCCCTTTGCATTGAACTTTGAGTGTCTTGCATTCAGAGATGTTGTTTATGTTCACACAGCTACATTGCACATCAACTAAAGTTTAAAATATAATATTGTAGTGGACCACCCCTTTAAACCTTGACAGTTTAAGCCAAATATAAGACTTTTAAATATCCACGACATCAGCCGTCAGACAGCTGGCTTTCTCTGCCCGCACATTCAGATGTGGAACATATTGAACACTGGAGTGAACTAGTTTTCACCTAACAGTACAGCAACTTGGCAACCTCTTGTGATTTAACTGCACTCAGTGTGAATTCTTCTTACAGACTGAACATTCCCATCTCAAACTCTTGTAATGGGGCTCTGAGCTTCATTCCTGTCCTCCAGGCATCACAGTCTCTTGGTTGTAAAGCCCTTCTGAGACTGTGTTAATAACATGAGACGATTTCTGTATTGTGTTGGAAACAGTGATCTACTGCACCAAAGTAAGCCTTGTGGATGGTGTTCCCTCGGGCTCCGCAAGAGTGTATAGCTTAAGAATGTCCAATAGTTATTGTGTTCAGCTTCAGTGAGCTGTATGCTAAAGGTCAAAGGATAAGGCATGGCTGGCAGAGGTTTTTATGCAGCTTGGTTTGTCTGGAATGAATGTTTCAGCACTAAAAATGGCACAGTTGCTACACTTCAATCAAGTCCCATTCAAGGATTGAGTGTCTCAGGGTGTATTTTGAATATTTGGCAGGGCAACTTAATCTGGCAGTGGGTTGGTTTGACTTCTGATTGAATTCAAAGCAATTTTGCAGAAATTTGAAATGATTTTCTTTGATTAGGGTTTTTTTATTTTAGATTTTAAAGGGGTAGTTCACCTAATAATTAAAATTTTGCCATCGTTTACCTCTGCCATCATGCCTGAACTTGATCCAGACTAATTGGAGTTTTTTTTCTTCTGTTGAACACAAAAGAAGATATTTTGGGGAATTTTGGAAACTTGTAACCATTGACATCCATGGTAGGAAAAACACTAGGAAAGCCATTGGTTACTGGTTTCCAACATTCTTTAAAATATCTTCGTTTGTGTCAACAGAACAATAAAACTCAAACTGGTTTGGAACAAGTCAAGGGTAAGTAAATGGTGACATAATTAACATTTTTTGAGTGAACTATCTCTTAAAATATATTGCATTGTAAGTATGCTTTACATATTGTTTATTGAGTCACAAGTAATTTCAGAGGATACTAAAATACAGTGCTCAGCATATATGAGTACACCCCTCAAAAATTTCTCATTTAAGTTAATATTTTCTATACAATATTATATTTGTGCATATACTTTAGTTTTGTCAGTAGTAAAGTCAAATTTGGAGCTTATCTAACAAAATAACTTATAACGGACAAAAATTTGTAGTTTGTAAAAAAAAAAAGAATTCCAATATTTTGCATAAATTTAATTGTTTGGTGACTAAAATATTATTTTAATAAATATCCATTTAATAAATCTGTTTTGTTCAAATTCACCAAAATATATACACCTCTATTCACTGAGACAATATTCCTTTTGAAAATGGGGTGTACTCATTATGCTGAGCACTGTAAATGTGCAGAGGAAATTAATCAATCAGTCTAGCAAAATGTTAAAAAGAGGGATTATAATATGCACTTTGTTCATACATATTGCTGTTTTAAAAATAAACCTTTTTCCAAATTATAGATACTTGCCTAAAGTACGTGAAAGTAGGCCAAAAAATAATAATAACTTAAATTTATACAAAAGACTCATTTTTTAATTCCTAAAAATGCTTTATTTTTAAGTACAGTATTATAGTTTTCATTTTACATATTATTTTATTTATTTATTTACTTACTATTTTTTATTATTATTTGTTTATTTAGTAGCACCCTTCAGAAGCTATATGAAGTATTTACAAAATAAATCCAGAAAACAAAAATAAAACATTTTACCCCCAATCAATATGTGCAAAGGTTTACACCCTTTGATTTGAAATGTTACATATGCAGCTACCGTACTTTAAAGGGAGAGTTTGCAGAAAATATTTTATTCTGTCATCATTTACTCTCCTTTCACTTGTTCAAAACCTTTTGAATTCATTTCTATTGAACACAAAATAACATATTTAGAAAAATGCTGGAAACCTGTAACCACTCACTTTCTCATTAATGTTTTCTTCTACTAAGGATGACGATGGGTCCCAGAAACCAGCATTCTTCAAAAAAATCTCTTTAAAATGGTTTAAAACCACATGAGGGAGAGTAAATGAGGTAATTTTTCATTTTTCGGTCAGCTATCCTGGGAAAGACGATAAGGCTCAAAAATAATTTCAGGAGCCATTGCCCCATTCTACCCTCCCTATGGGCTCTTTCATAAGTTGTCATAGTTGGGTAAACTTAGAGTGCAGTGAATGGGAGAGTACAACTCATTTTTGTTACAATCCTATTTGCTGAAATAATGAAAGAAAAAATCCATGATGGTGTTATCAAAACTTTCAGAAAATAAATAAATAAAATAAAATAGTGTTAGACTGATAACGGCAGCCAGAAGAGAGAACAACTTTTTCCATGGTACGTTTATCAGGAATGGAGAGCCGGGGGTAAACATACAACAACGCTGAGCAATGTTACAGGTAAACATACAAAAAGACTCAGCAATGTGTGTGTGGGTGTAAATATAGTCCATGTAATCGTTCTATGATTTGTTTCCAGCTGTGTGTGCACAATCAGGGAGAAAACTCAGGTGCATGATGGGATTTGAAGTCCAGTTTCATGACAGATTTGTAATTCTCCAGCGATCTGCAACTACTAGATTGCTGGTGATTGTGACACTTTCACGGATGTAAGATGCCCGTAAACGCATCATAACAGTCTTGGGAAAAGGGTCCATTCATCGGACCCTTCCTAGCATATGTTATGGCAGTCTTGTTATCATAAGAAAGTGAAGCAGACATGTCAAATTATGTCTTCTACAAATGCTCTGTCACCATAGCTCAAATGGGCAATTCCTCAGTTTTACCAGAATAAGCTGCTGTCCTCATACAACTCTATGACCAACTGTTACTGCTGGTTTGTGCTGGACCCTGTTGGTGAACTCTGCCCCAACTCTCCCTGCTGCTTTCATCAGAAATGGAGAGCTGGGGCAGAGAATGAGTGGACAAACCTGTCTGGACCTCTTCAGCTCTAATGAAGGAAAGGTGAGGGTGTTCTCCCGCAGGAGTCATTATGGACAGTGCGGCTGGTCTGCAGGCTTCAGGTTAGCACAATTAAACGCCTGTCTTGTCAGCTTAGCGTGAAGGTTGCCAGTGTGAAATGAATAGGCCTCTACTGCTTTTGTGCAACTTTGAGCTGCTCGTTTTTTCCCAGCGGGAGAGTCAGAGGGTAAGGGCTCCAGAGAGGAGAGCTAGAAAGAAATGGCGTAAGTAACCAGTGAATATGGAGAGGAAAAAGAGAAGTTAAAGTGATCGTTCACCCAAAAATGAACATTTCCTGTTCGTTTACTCACCCTCAGGCCATTGAAGATGTAGGTGACTTTTTTTTTCGGTAAAGAAGATTTTTGGCTTAAGCAGTTATCCTCTGGTATCCACATAATCCAGTGGGCGCACTGAGATTCAATAAAACATATTCAGAACAAATAATTACTACCAGTGGCTCCTGACGATGCTCTGAGGTCTTATGAAGCGAAACATAACAGGTTATGAGGTTGTAAATGATGTTTGGTGCAAAAAATTGTTGCACAGATTAATGCGTGTGTATGTGTGTGTATAGTACAGCATAAATTAGTATACCTCTGTTTGAAAATAAATATTTTTATCCATTTCTCAATGAATTTAGACAATAATGTTGGTGCATTTAAACCTTTTTTTTATATAATTAAACAGTAACAGTGGGGGGAAATAAGTATTGAACATGCCACCATTTTTCTCAGAAAACTTATTTCTAAAGGTGCTGTTGACTTGAAACTTTTACTAGATGTTGATAGCAACCAAAGAAATCCATATATGCAAATAAAACAAAACTAGTTAGTTTACAAATTCAGCTCTGTGTAAAAAAAATTTAATGACACAGGGAAAAGTATTGAACACATGAAGAAAGGAATGTGTAGAAAGGCAGTGAAAGCCCAGACAGCAGCTGAAATCTCTCAGTAGTTCTTCAGCAACCCTCTGCCCTTCCTCATTGTAAATGAATATTAGCTGCTTCAGTTCAAAATTTACATTACCAGGATGGTGAAGCTGAAACCAGGGCAAACGTTTCAGCAAGACAGTGATGCAAAACACAGCGAAGGAAACTCTTAAATGCCTTCAGAGAAAGAAAATGAAGCTGTAGAATGGCCCAGCCAATTACCTGACTGGAATCTAATAGAGAATACAAAATAAAGATTAGATTTAATAGACGAGACCCACAGAACCATCAAGATTTTTACACTCTACAATAGAAATATTATTCCCAGGAAAAAAAAAAAACATGTCATGTTCAATACTTATTTTATGTCCATTAAAATAAGTGTTTAGTCACCCAACATATTTAGGAAAAAAGATAATAGATTTAATTCCAATGAGGTTTTGGGAAAAACAAAGTTTTATATATTTATGTTTCTCTTGATTTTCCCTCATTACTTAAATTTTATTATTTTTCCATATATATTGGGGTGTGCTTAATTTTGCAGAATCATCTTAAGTTATTTTGTTTGATTAGATCAACCATTATTTAACCCTTAATTTAAATGGTCACACTTTATTTCGATGGTCCGTTTGTTGAATATAAGTTACATTGCATCTACATGTCAATTAATTCTCATTAGATTATAAATAGACTGTTAGGTTGGGGTTAGGGTTGGGGTTAGTGTAAGTTGACATGTACTTGCAAAGTTTCTTATAGTCAGTTAAATGTCTGTTGAAGGACTGTTAAATGTCAGTATCAACACATATTAAGCAGACAGTCTACTAATACTCAAATGGACCATCAAAATAAAGTGTTACCATTTAAATATTCTTATTAAAACAAAACTGTAATACTGCCCATGAAACATGTTTAATGAGTTGCATGAGCATATCAGCCATATTAATAGACAACAGTCTATATATGTGTTAAATATTCCGCAAGAATCATGGCAAAAAACCTGCATCCAATTTAGGCTCATCCTTTACTTTCCTCTCTGAGGTTTTGCAGTCAGTCCAACACTGAAGGGAACCTCCACTGAGGCTTTACTAATGGTCCCATCACTGACTGACCATGCTAACAATGAGGGTCATGATTGGACACCCTTGTGGGGCAATAAAAGCCTTTAGACTGGAGATGGGATGCAATGGGCCGCCCATTTGTCTTCCAGCTACACGCAGATGGACAAGGCTAATGGGCCTGTGATGGCAGGCTATCCAATAAAACCTGTCGCCGCACTTAGTAGTGTGCAAGGGCCCAGCAGCGGAGAGGTCATCTCACTCGGGTGACGGGGTGGGAAGAGGGTCGCATAACACCAGACAGAGGCCACTTATTTGGTGCTGTTTGGATTTGACAGGGAAAATGTTTTGCTGGGTTGCCAGGGGATTTGGTTGGCACATCAGTTGGCAAGATAACCACACGAGCGCTTCAGGCTGGAAGGAGATTGGGGGTTTTTGAAGGAAAGTTTCATTTTGGAAGGAGTAATTTGAGTAACATTTATCTGTTGTACATCATTATATCCTACAAAAATATCAAGTATATAAAAGATATATATTTGTATTATTATTATTCAGACCCCCTAGTTTTTCGTGATTCTGCAATCGCTGAATCCAACACACAATCAACAAAAAGACGCAAATTTAAAAAAAAAAAAATCTTAATTTAACGCAAAATCATCACAAAAAAAAATGGAAATAATCTCATAAAACATCCAATTCCAAACCATATCATCAAATTATATTTATTTCAGTTTGCAATTAATTGTTTTACATGACTTATAGACATTGTATACGCAGCGCACGTGATGTAGTTGAGTGCCTCTCGAAAAACGACACCTCACCATACATGAGAGTGGGAGGAAATGTTTTGCAGCCTGTGCAGTAAGCAGACACGGATAAAGCACAAGTTATTTACATGTGAAGTCAATGCAATGATGCAATTAGACATCCTGTGGCGCGAATTGGATGTTTTGTGCATTTGACGCTCTTCAGACTGCAATAGAAAGTGTAAGCAAACAACTAACAAATGGAGCAGTGGAACAGACTGAAAAGCAAGCAGCTTACAATGATGGAGATTGGTTCAAGGATGAAGGCCGCTGAATGCGGATCCGGCACCTCTGAAATCTGATCCGGCACCTCATTTTACTGATCCCTCTCCTCAACCACCCTCCTCCCCTGTCCGCTGTTCACTTTCACTTTCTTCCGCGACTCCCCAACCCTCGTCACGTTCGTCCGCAACACCCCCGCCCCACTGACTTTCGTCCGTGACACCCCTCCGCCATCCACCGCACCAACCCCGACACCTCTCCATCCTCAAGTAACATGCCGGATCCGTTACCCCGATCTGTTCCGGGACCTCGCAACTCACAAATTAAACACTGCATGTATGGCTGGTATTATGATCTGTGTCAAACGCCAAATGATTTCGTTTAACTCTTAAACCCTAAAGCACTTAAACCTAAGGCAAAATTGTTCACAAATGTCTGGGAATTACCACCTCAAAATCGACAAAAATCACAAGAAAAAATTGGGGGTCTGATTATTAGTACCAGCAACGTGTGAAATCCAGCATTTTAATGTATAGGATGCCTAAAATTGAACTCAAAGTATAAAATGATTGCTACTTTATTCAGTATGTAACTGGCCTAACCCCACCACTGATGTTGGCGGTGGTGCTTGGGTCGTTGTTTGATGATGGCAATCAAAGCACTTGAGTGTTGAACATTGTTGTAAGACAGCGTATTGCCGGTATGAGGTTCCACTACCACATCACAGACAATATTGTAATAAATACTTCAATCTCAGTTCTGCTGTTATTGTTTTTCCGGTAAGAACATCATATGCTTTATTTTGTATTCCTTCCACTTTAAAATACGTAATGATCAATAAAGGCTTTTATTGTGCTCTTCTGACACTTGGCCTAAATGATACTTGTCATTCTATATAATGCCTAGAAATTGTATAGAATGCCTAGGAAAAGTCTGCAAAATATTTACAAAAAATTGATATTTCATACTTTGCCTAAAACCATCAGGCATTCTGTACATTTCCTAGGCATTCTATACAATACCAGGATTTCACACATTCAACCTACAAAAATATTAAATAAATTTGTATTATTATTATTAGTAGTAGTAGTAGTAGTGGTAGTAGTGTGTGTGTGTGTGTGTGTATATATAAGTTTATTTATTTATTTATTCATTCATTCATTTTCTTTTCAGCTTAGTCCATTTATTAATCTGGGGTCGCCACAGCGGAATGAACCTCCAACTTATCCAGCACATATTTTACACAGCGGATGCCCTTCCAGCTGCAAGGTATCTCTGGGAAACATCTATACACACTCATTCAAACTCATACACTACAAACAATTTAGCCTACCCATTTCACCTGTATACCTGTGGGGGAAACCGGAGCACCCGGAAAAAACCTACGCAAATGCAGGGAGAACATGCAAACTCCACACATAAACACCAACTGACCCAGCCGAAGCTCGAACCAGCGACCTTCTTGCTGTGAGGCGAGAGCACTACCTACTGCGCCACTGCGTCGCCTTATTTATTTAGTTATTATGATTTTTTTTTCCTGCACTCAGTGTTTTGGTTTAAGTAGGTAAAAAATTAGATTTAATTTTAAAGAAGATGTTTTTGCTGAGATTGCTTTTTAATAAAAGAAAAAGAAAAAAAAAGAAAAGTAAAACATATTTTGTGGGTCTTTCCTGATAAGTTTTCATGTTTTTCACATTTAGTTTAGTAAAAAAAAAAAAAAAAGCAATAAGCATTGTGGTTTTGTGAGAAAAAAAGTTTTGTTTTTTGTTTTTATGTAGGATTATAACATTACATAGGACTATAACACTTTTATAAAATAATAATGGATGAAATATGCACTTAATAATATTTGCATATATTTGCAATATTTGCATAAATTATGCATATTTAATAATATTTAAATGTAACAAACATAATACATTTTTTTATAAATATTTAAAATGTGTAAATTACATTAATATTTTAAGTACTGACTAGTTCACTGTTGCGATTTGTTAAAGTGATTGTTTACTTCTTTTTATTCAATACAATAACATGATTGTACTTAAACACTCATTCATTTATTTATTCATTCATTCATTCATTCATTTCCTTGGCTTAGTCCCGTATTTATCAGGGGTCACCACAGCGGAATGAACCACCAACTATTTTACGCAGCGGATGCCCTTTCATCTGCAACCCTGTACTAGGAAGCACCCTTACACTTTCCTACTCGTACACTACGGGCAATTTTGTTTACCCAATTCACCTATAGCACATGTCTTTGGACTGTGATGGAAAGCGGAGCACCCAGGGAAACCCATTTCAATATGGGGAAAACATGCCAAATCCACACAGAAATGCTAACAGCTGGGACTCAAAACAGTGACCTTCTTGCCGCCTGTACTTAAGCATGAACTAAGTTATTAGAAAAATACAGTCTATTCACATGCCATACATGTATAGCAGTCTAAAAATCCAATGTCTAGCCTCAGAAAGATGCAATATTATAATTTAACTGTCTCTTTAAGCAGACGAGTGTTATGTTTATGCCTTTGTAACTTCCTGTAACATGACGTGTGTTCACACAATCCCTTCTAGTGTTGTGCGTTCTCACAATCACCGTACTGCTGTTCTGGAAATTATTTTTAAAACATATCAGGCAAGTTAAAACTCAATAAACTCACACCATCAAGATGCAACACCTTCCCACAGAGGTTTCATCTAGTGCTGCTATTTTTTTTAAAGCGAAGGTGACACGCAGGTGAAATCGTTTGTGCTGCGACACATTCATCTTTACTCCGCAGCATCGTTTATCATGTGCAAATAATGATTTCACTTACCTCAAAGTTCTCAGCAACAAATCTATTTCAACTTATTTTTTTCCTGTTCTTTTGTAATGCGCTGATAAGATCATATTTCCTCCTAATCAACTTTTGAATATGACAGGGTTTTGAGTAATGGCTTTAAGTGAACATTCTCCTTATAGCATCTCTTTTTGAGTTTCAGTGAAGGAATAAAGTCAGACGAGGGAGAGTAAATGATGATTTTCTGTGTCTGAAATTATTAGTTTCTATTTATGAGTAACTATGACTATTCCTTTAACATATATCTAAACTGAAATGGGCGGCACGGTGGCTCTGTTGTTAGCACTGTCACCTCACACGACTGGGTCAGTTGGCATTTCTGTGTGAAGTTTGCATGTTCTCCCTGTATTGGTGTGGGTTTCCCCCACAGTCCAAAGACATGCGGTATAGGTGAATTGGATTAGCTAAACTGACCATAGTGTGTGAATGCTAGAGTGTATAGGTGATTCCCAGTACTGGGTTGCAGCTGGAAAGTCATCCACTGTATAAAACATATGCCGGAAAAGTTGGTGGTTCATTCTGCTGTGGCGACCCCTGATAATTAGAGACTAAGCCGAAGGAAAATTAATGAATAAGCCAGCATTTCTTAGAGTGTAGAGAAAACATGTCAGATGCAATGAATGCAGCCTCTGTACTTTGTAATTTATCATCATCATCATCATCATCATCATCATCAATATATAGTATTGTACATGATAGATTTAGTTCACAACGCCATCATGAAATGAACATTTAATAATGAAATAAAAACACACTCTAATGCAGATTCTTTATTCAGAGTTTTATAGAAGTAAAGTTTAAAACTCTTGCTGAAGTCATTTTGAGGAAAAGATCTCCGCTCTGGTCTTCATCCAAAGTGACTTAAAGGCGGCTGGCATAATTAGCACTTGCCAGCTCATAAAGGCTTTCTCGAATGCAGCACAACACAGCAGCATTTCATACTGTAAACGTTTGGCACCACAATGCAAGGTTAATGCTGCTTTTCATGTCAGAAATTTCCTTCCTCCCACTTCTGAAATCATAATTACGAGTTCATCAAGCTGAAGTGCTTCATTGTTGTAAAGCAAAATGGACAGCTTGCTGACGATTCTCCAATTCTTTTTGGACAAATACATGCTATTTTTGCTGTGTACTAACATCTAATATTAAGCATGGTTATTTTTATATGCAAATATGAAAGACTTTAATGTGACAAGATGTGGCAGTGTTGCTTAGTGGATAAAATATTAATCAGAAACCACTAAACAATTGGTCTCCGCTTTGAAGGAACACTCAACTTTGTTTGAAAAAAGGCTTATTTTACAACTCCAGTTGAGTTAACCAGTTGAGTTTTAGCATTTTTTTAATCCATTCAGCTGATCTCCTGTCTGGCAGGAGCCTTTTTAGCTTAGTTTACTGTAACGGAGGTCAGCTAGCGAAGTGCTATGCAGATAAGCCTCACTCCTCTGACCTCAAAAGGTGCTCTAGCGACAAACGCTAGAGGCCATAGTCTTTAGCCTCCTGGGTAGAGCAACCAACTCCCAAGCAAAGAATCGCCGGTTCAATCCCAGCTCAGACCGGGTTGGGTGCAGTAGGGTTGGTCCCTCCAGGACTGAGTTTGGACACCCCTGGCACAAATAATTCAATCAGATTAGACCAGTAGCACCTGTATGTATAGTTCCTACCTATACAGTATTGATTTAGAAAATAACAACTTTTAATTTTCTGTCAGTTACATTGTAACTACAGAAGGGTCAAGCTTTATATATATATATATATATATATATATATATATATATATATATATATATATATATTATAGTTGGGTATAGATTAATTTTTTTAATCTAGATTATTCTAGATTAAAATGGCTCATTTGAATTCTGCCGAAGGCATTCAGAATATGTGTGTTACCCAAATAATAAGTCTTTGAGAAAGGGTTTCTCAAGCCAGGTGACGCATTAGACCAGGGGCTTATCTCCTGTTTTCAAAATGCATCACAAACTGCTTGAGAAACTGTTCTACTATGATAATTGGTGATGAAAATAAATGATGTTCAATAAGATGTACTTGTGTTTACTAACTGTTTATGCAGTTAAACATGAATGTTGAACTGTAGGCCTACATAAACTCCAAACAGCGATTTCATACTTGCTTTTGATGTACGTACATACAGAAAATGCTGCTTCGCAAAGGCAAGTTCACAGAGCCCTGACGGTGTCAAACATTGAGTATGTTTACATGGGCAACAATACTTTAATACGATTTTAATATGATTAAAACAATACTCTGATTAAGAGTCTACCATGTAAACAGCGATTTTTGATTACTTAATGCGACTAAAGTCATAACTGAACTAAACAGAAATGGAATTGAGACGTGGAGTATGCAGATATTAGTGGCATTACTGACAAACTATTGCCGTCAAGTAGGACTTTTCGCCATATTTTCCGACAAGATTCACACAGGCGGCTGTCAGTAAAGGACCGCACAGACACACAGACGCACACACACAAACACACACACACACAAACACACACACTTTGCGAAATGCGGAAGTTTTTTTTCTTCTCATTTGGCGTGCGTTATTAAGTTCCATAACACTCTCACCTGTCCTTACTCATTTATTTGCGTCTAATACCCCAGTTTGTCACGAAGGCATGAATTAAATGTTCGTGAGTTAAAGTGAAACTGCTCAACTGCAGTTAGAGTCAGGTATCCTGCTGATTTGATTCAGAAGGGCACTTCTTTCCCAGACGGCTCACCGGTCAGGTATACATCCGCGCTAAACTATCAAGGTGAAAGTCATCATAACTTGCGTAGAAAAGACCCAGCTCTCACCCAACTTTGAGAATAGATTAACGGCGATATTTTTTTTTATCGCGCGATAAGAGTCACGCGTTAACGCAGCACGTTCACGCCGATAACGGCCCACCACTAATATATATATATATATATATATATATATATATATATATATATATACAGTTGAGGTCAGAATCATTAACCCCCCTGAATTATTAGCCGCCTTGTTAATTTTTTCCCTAATTTCTGTTTAACGGAGAGAAGATTTCTTCAACACATTTCTAAACATAATAGTTTTAATAACTCATTTCTAATAACTGATTTATTTTATCTTTGCCATGATGACAGTAAATAATTAATTATAAATTTTACTAGATATTGTTCAAGACACTTCTATACAGCCTAAAGTGACATTTAAAGGCTTAACTGGGTTAATTAGGTTAACTAGACAGAATAGGGTAATTAGACAAGTTATTGTATAACGATGGTTTGTTTTGTAGACTATCGAAAAAAATATACCTTTAAGGTGCTAAAAATTTTGTCCTTAAAATGGGTTTCAAAAAATTTAAAACGGATGAGGAATAGGGGTGGAAGGAGGAATTATTCAAGACAAAGATGACTGAGGAAAGAAACTCTGGTTATTTATAGTGAGTTAGGAATCATCTGATTAGTGAATCATGTGTTAGTTAATCCGGGACCAGCTGTGGTCAATCATAAGCACGTGATCCTCTCAAAATTAGTTTATAAATAAACTTCACTTTGCCAACTGTACTGACCATTCGCCTTTTTCTGACTACGCTTCTGGATTACCCTTATGATTCTGTTTGTTCCCGCCTGACCATTCTCTCTTTAATAAACCACGTGTGGATCCTCATCTCCATTGTCCAGCGTTCCTATGTTACAATTCCTTTAAGTTCATAACAAAATCTTCAGAGGTTATTCATGTAGTTTCTGACTACTGAAGTCGTACTGTCAAACAAGTCAAGCCAAAATAAAACTTTTGAATGCAAGCGAAGCAAGATTTTCTTCACTGTAAAAAATGCTGGGGTCCACACAGCTTATTTGTGTTGGGACAACATGAAGGAATTAAGTCATTAAGTCAATTAACTTATTAGTTTTTTAAAAATTAAGGGTCACACTTTATTTTGATGGTCCGTTTGTTGAATTTAAGTTACATTGCATCTACATGTCAACTAATTCTCATTAGATTATAAGTAGACTGTTAGGTTGGGGTTGGGGCTAGGGTTAGAGTAAGTTGACATGTACTTGCAAAGTTTCTTATAGTCAGTTTGTGTTCAACCACCGTAAAACATGAAGAAGAAGAGTTCGCTATTCTCACCATCTCGCCTTCTGTTGAAGGAGCAGTATCAACAGATATTAAGCAGACAGTCTATTACTCAAATGGACCATTAGAATAAAGGGTTACCAAATTAAGTAGCTTGAACATAAAACAATTAAGTTGTCCATTTAAAAAAATCAACAATTGTGTTGTTTCAGCTCATTTTTAATAAGTAGTTTGAACAAACTTTTTTGAGTGTTTTGTCGTTCCAAAGTTAAAAGCAGTTTTGGTCAGTAGCGTCGCTACATGTTGTGACGCTACTAGTTTAATTACATTTCTCAGTAGCTTGGTGGTAGCGTCGCTACTTTCTAATTCAAATAGCTTTTCAGTAGCAAAGTTATTATTTAAAGAAAGTAGCGCAGCAGTGTCGACACAAGCTACGCAGATCATTAAGTGACACCACTGCCATTCACGGAGTTGTGAGGCCGGTGTCTGGCCATTGAAAGTAAATCCATATGGCGAGAATAGCGAACTCTTCTTCTTCATGTTTTACAGTGGTCGACGTTGCTGCCACCTCTTACTCTGGTCGGTGACTTCGCCAATCAATCATTGGGCTAAAACAGAAACTTGCTTAATGGAAAGATGACTGTAGAGGAATTATTTCTGAAACAGGATGATATCTCAAGTACATGTCTTAAAGTTACTTCTGATGCTGTGATCTTGTTAGAATTAAATTGGTTTTAAGATTAATCACTGTTTGTTCTGCAAGTGCACTTACATGAAAAAAAATATAGTAGTTTAATGTAAATACAGTATTTAAAATATTTAAAATACTATAGTGTTTTTGAACAACACTAAAAGGAAGTAATTGAATTAATTTGCTGTGGTACTTTTATAGTTGCAATACAACAACTATAGTTGTTATATAACGACATTAAATAATGTTGATATTTGGTTGATTTTATGTTGTGTTATAAAGTCACCAAAATCCAACGTCGAGCAAACATCTTAATTCAACATCATATTGACGACAAATACTAACATTTGGGTAACACTTTACAATAACAGTACATGAATAATGATGTATTAATGTGCAAACTAAACATTACTTTATTATGAATTAATGATGAGTTAAGGTATGCACTAATCATGAACTAACTTGAACTACAACATGAGTCACATGAGTTCATGTGTGAATTACGGCTACCTTAATTACTTGTTAGTACATGTTGTTAATTAATGTATTAGTTAACATTTAAGTTTAAGCTAAATGTAACCAACATGAACTCATGATATGTTAATATATAAATATGTTGTGACTTTACTTGGAGGGGCACATCATCATTAACTCATCCTTAACTACTCATGAACTCCTGCTCATGCTGATGTTGACAGAACACTTTTCTATTGTTATTCAGTGTAAACTGACTAGTCGGATGTGCATAAGGAGTTCATGAGTAGTTAAGAATGGGTTAATGATGATGTGCCCCTTCAAGTAAAGTCACAACATAATTATATATTAACATATCATGAGTTCATGATGGTTAAATTAAGCATAAACTAATGTGGTAATTAATACATTAATTAACAAACAATCATGTACTAACAAGTAATTAAGGTAGCCGTAATTCACACATGAACTCATGTGACTCATGTTGTAGTTCAAGTTAGTTCATGATTAGTGCATACCTTAACTCATCATTAATTCATAATAAAGTAATGTTTAGTTTACATATTAAAACATCATTATTCATGTACTGTTATTATAAAGTGTTACCAACATTTGTTATTTATTATTTATTGGTTACGTCCACACAACATCAAGCTGTAACATCATTAGATGTTGATATTTGGTTGACTTTAGGTTGGACATTGGACATTGACGTTGGTCTGACGTTGAGTTCTGATGTCAACCCGATTTTCATTTCCAAACAAAATGCCACATCCCCACGACGTTGGTGTACAACATCAATCTGACGTCATGTTGACATCTTGTGCCCACTGAGTGTGAATGTGGCCATTTTGGTCATCATACAGTAAACATCCGCCATCTTCTCATCAGTGGCATGCATCTAAACAGTCTCTGGGTCATTGCAGATTTTGGACATCTTCTTGATTTGATTAGACAGGAATCACAGGACTGAATTTTTTAATCCCCATAGACAAGAAAAAATAAAGTAGTGATTGCAGGTTGAGGGAAAGTAGTGGAGTAACACTAAAAATGTACTCAAGGGAAAGTAAAAGTACATAAAACAAGTAACTAGCTTAGCTCACTACATTTTCCAAGTAGCTTGCCCAACACTGTTTTTTTTTTCTGGTGTTTTGTCTGTATCAGACTAGCATTGATTTCAGTGGGTCTCTTTCTGTCTTGCTTCCTGTTCTTTCATCCTAATTGCATGTAACTACTCTGATTATATCGGGTCAGAAGTGGCAGCCGCTTTTACCATGTTTACACACTCGTAGCTCAACCGAGAGTCCTTGAACTATCAAAGGGCTGGATCTGAGGACCGCCAAGGCTTGCAGCCTGACACTTACAGTCTGAGAGAGACACGCACAAGTGCTCACCTCCCTCTCTTTGTTTACTAGAAGAGTTAAAAGCCTTACTGGCTGTGAAATTATATTTCTCCTCTATCACACCCTGCCTGCTGCAGACCATGAATAAATGCAAACCCAATCACTACAGGCCTGTTTTAAACACTAGGGTTGTTCCCTCAAATTTTTCCACTTCCACCGTGCTTTAAAATGGGAAAAGAGACATTTGAGATGAGTTTGCACTTGAGTAAATGAGAAGTCAAAAGTGTCCTGTTCCTATGGAGACGCGAGCGAGTCGAACCATAGCGCTTTAAATCTCTGATGCACCGTTCGTCAGAATAAACAATGTGCATTTCCAGCATCATTACCGAAGCGTACACTAAAAGAACAGCTCAAGGACACGTTTTCACTATCATTGTTCTATAGTTTCCCTTTTTGTAGGGAGCGTTAAGAGTAACGTTTATTTCTCTCGGGTAGGAATAATGGGAGCATCCTCTATTATTCACAAGCTGCCAGAACTGGCGTATAGATAAATCTGATCTCACTCAGCCCACATACCGCTGTGATCTACAGCTCTGTGTGTACATGCGCTTGAGAGATGCTCAAAACAAAACAGCAAAATTTACTGTTCTCAGCAGTCTTGACTTCTGCATAGCCACACTCCAAATACACTGTATATTACTGCTATTGCAAATACACAAATGTGATGGTGTAGCTTTAAACATTTAAATGTTGTTGTTGTCAAGGCTTTTTGTAGTTTTGCATTATTAAATTAGTTTTTTTTTTGCAATGCTTGTTGAAATTTGCTGTAAATTTTAGGTTTTTTCATTAATGGTTTTGTCAGTTTTAGCTCAGTTAGTTTTTTTAGTAACTGTTGTTTGTTTAAGTGAGTTTTAGTATAAATTTATTGTGAATTTTTTGTTTAATTTCAGTTAACTAAAATGTTTTTTGACCAATTAGTTTACGTTTTCAGTTATTAAAATAACCTTGTTGCTGTCTTGTTAGTCTCTATCTATCTATCTATCTATCTATCTATCTATCTATCTATCTATCTATCTATCTATCTATCTATCTATCTATCTATCTATCTATCTATCTATCTATCTATCTATCTATCTATCTATCTATCTGTCTATCTATCTATCTATCTATCTATCTATCTATCTATGTAAAGTTTGATGTTGTTTAGGACAAATAAAATATTAGAAATTCTTCATTTATTGGTGAACTATCCTTTTAAAGACATTAAAAAAAATGTAGTTTGCTGTTGCTATACTCACCCTGAGGACATGCGTCCTGAAAGACCCCAGTGACAGACGAGTCTACGCATTGTTCCCAAAGGGCCAGCGTGTACTCCTGCCGGTGACTTACTCACACACATATGTAGTTTCTCCACGATGGACATCCAGTGTTCTCCAGTCTAGACTTCCTTCAGCCTAGACTGCAGCTCTGCACAGGAAGTTTGGCCAGATGAGAAATGGTCGTGCATGGTTTCTCTCAAGTGAAGGTTTTTCCTTCACTTCCATAAAATTGGTAAAGTTTGTCCCTCGCCACTGGCTTGCTTGGTTTGGGACTTGTGGAGGTGCACATTGATGACTTTGAGCAGTGAAAATTAAACCACACTGAACTGAACTAAACTGAACTTAAACTCTGAAAATTGGACCGACACAGTTTCAGTTTACTAGAACTTCTTTGTTAAGCTACTTTGACTTGAATTGAATGCATCTTGTGACTTCTTCATTAGAACACAAAAATAAATGTAGATGAAAAAAAATATTCATAAAATGCAAGTAAATACTACTGGCACTTACTACTGGATAGCCAAAAAGCATATACAGGTAATAAGAAAAATCCCTGAGGCTCAAATCAATACAATGCGATCTTAAAAAGCAAAATAATCATCTGTCTATGCAAAAAACTCTACATTTCTAACATAATTACTTTAAATCCACAGCTGCAGCAATGGAAAGTCAATTACTCCATCTGTTTAGGTGAACTGTCCCTTTAAGTAAATTTGCAAATAGCTATGTTCGGTTTCTGAGTAGTTAACTTTACGTGCACTTCCTAATCAATTTTGTTTGAACCAAATACTTGGATTTGAATTTTTTTAGTATTTAGTTTTGTTGTTGTTGTTGTTGTTGTTGTTGTTGTTGTTGTTGTTGCTGTTTTGTTTTTGTTTTTTTGTGAACTGTCCCTTTAAGTACATTTGCAGATAGTCAAGTTCACTTTCTGAGCATTTAAATTTAGTCAACTTTCTTTGAACCAAATTCTTGGATTTTTGTTTGTTTGCCTGATTTCTTTTTCTTTTAGTAAGGTATTCAGTTTTAGTTGCTTTTGTTGTTGTCTGTCCTTTTTAGTACATTTGCAAATAGTTACTGTAGGTTCATTTTACTCACACTTCCTAATCAATTTCGTTTGAACCAAACACTTGGATTTTAATTCTTCCTAAATCAGATTTTGTTTTTTCAGTATTCTTTTTTTTTTTTTTTGAGGTACTGTCTCTTTAAGTACATTTGCAAATAGTTAAGTTTACTTTCTGAGTAGTTAACTTTACCTGCATTTCCTAATCAACTTTGTTTGAACCAAACACTTTTTCTTCCTAAATCAGTTTGCCTGATCTGTTTTTTTTTTTCAGTAAGGTATTCAGTTTTTTGTTTGTTTGTTTGTTTTTTGTTTTTCTTTGCCAAACTGTTCCTTTCAAATAGTTAAGTTCACTTTCTGAGTAGTTAGCTCTATGTGCACTTCTTAATTAACTTTGTTTGAACCAAACACTTGGATTTTTTTACTTCCTAAATCAGATTGCCTGATTTTTTTTTTTCTCAGTAAGGTATTGATGTTTTTTGTTCTTTTGGTATAATGCCCATTTAAGTGCATTTGCAAACAGTCAAGTTCACTTTTTGAGTAGTTAACTTTAAGTGCACTTCCTAATTCCTAATTTGGTTTGAACCAAAAACTTGGATTTAAATTCTTCTTAAGTCAGTTTGCCTGATTTTTTTTTCAGTAATGCCGACTTCAGACTGCATGATTTTCAAAGTAGTTGCATCACAGATGTTTTTACACTGCATGACTATCTGTGGTAGCATTCCGTCACTGCTGTGTTTCCCACGCAAGATGCATCAGTGACAGGGGGGTTCACACTGCATGACTGTACAATAGGAAGAATCGCCGACAACTTTGTCTTGGTCCACAAACTACGTCTCACTGCCAAACACACGCGAGAAGTGACATGGAAACAACATGAGGTCACGTAGTATATCTTTTGTTATTAACTACATCATGAGGAAGAAGCCTTTAGTGGGGTAGAAAATGCATTTTGCTCAGCTGGCTTTTGAATAGAATTAACAATTTCTCTTCAACTTTCTTTATCGACCTGGTTTCGATAAAATCAAACAGACAAGGGTGCTCCTGACAAATTTCCACTAGTTTTTCCTCCATTTCTTGGGTCCAAATAGACAGAAAAGAAGCTCTTAACTTCTCCCCGAACCTCCCGCTGGCCTGCAGATACCCATACTAGTGGATGCCGCTCTCTCATGGGCTGTAGGTAATCGCCGATGTTATTTTCAATCAGAATACATTTCACACGGCATGATTTTGAATCACCGACAGCTCCAGATATTTAGCATGCCAACTATCTGATGGGTGTCCGAGACTCATCTGCGATTCTCTCAGATCGAGTCTTTGATAGTTCACAATGTGTGATTGTTATTCATGTGAACGAGCACAGATTTGCTGTGATTTCAGACATTTGTCTATGATTTCTCCTGTCGCAAAATCAGGGCTAAAATCATGCAGTCTGAACACGGCATAAGGTATTCAGTTTTTGTTGTTGTTGGGGTTTTTTCGGCGAACTGTCCGTTTAAGTACATTTGCAAATAGTTAAGTTCACTTTCTGAGTAGTTAACTTTAGGTTCACTTCATCATCAACTTTGTTTGAACCGAACACTTTTTTTTTCTTCCTAAAACAGTTTGCCTAAGTAAGGTCAAGATTTTGCAGTGCATTATTTAACAATTCAGCTTCTCACCTCACCTTTCCCTGCGTTGTTCTTTTCAGGCACTTCATGCGGCGCTGAATGATATCCTTCATTGTGTCTGCAGAGTTAATGAAACACTTCTTCCAATATTCCGCACCTGTGCTGTCAGCGCCTGTGGGACCTGCATAATCTTTGCATTTCTCCATATTCAGGATTGCCGCAAATGAAGCATCTCTCCTCTGAAGATAAACAGAGGTCGTGTCTGACAGATGGCAATAGTTTTAAAGTGGAATAAAGGTGACGGGGCTCTTAAAAATTCATGCCGTGTTTATTCCTGATGTGATTTTCTTCCCCTGCTCATAATGGAAGACAGAAACAATGCATGGCGATAAGATTTACAGGTTTTGTTCTTATTGGTTCTGAGTCAGCCAGATTTATGCAAATGCCATCTGCCCTCCGTCTTGACCTTCTGCATCTCCAGTCCGAGTTTACCTTCTTGGGTGCTTCTTTATTCTTTCCACAGGTGTGTAGGGAGATTTGCAAATAAGCAATTATGCTGAGAGGTATAGTCTGATATGCTGGATATGCTATTGTTTTCTGATGAGAGTGCTCATACTGTGAAAAAAACTCATCAAAATTAACCAATTTATCTTTCACTCATAAGTCTGTTCTACCATTGGTTCTAATTTACAGGCATGGCTTTATCTTACCAACTTTCTAAAGTTGTGAAGCAAAAGCCAAAAGTATGCTCAATTGGAACTCATGGCCCCAAAGTGTGAAAATATCCCCCACACCATTACACCACCACCATAAGCCTGAACCGTTGATACAGGCAGGATGGATCCATGCTTTCATGTTGCTGACACCAAATTCCGACCCTACCATCTGAATGTCGCACCAGAAATCAAGACTCATCAGACCAGGCAACGTTTTACCAATCGTCTATTGTCCAATTTTGGTGAACCTGTGTGAAGTGTAGCCTCATTTTCCTGTTCTTAGCTGACAGGAGTGGCACTCTTTGTGGTCTTCTGCTGCTGTAGCCCATCCCCCTCAAGGTTTGACATGTTGTGCATTCAGAGATGCTCTACTGCATACCTTGGTTGTAACAAGTGTTTATTTGAGTTGCTGTTGCCTTTCTATTAACTCTTCTATCAGTCTGGCCATTCTCCTCTGACCTCTGGCATCAACAAGGAATTTGCACCCACAAACTGCCACTTACTGGATATTTCCTCTTTTTCAGACCATTCTCTTTAAACCCTAGAGATGGTTGTACGTGAAAATCCCAGTAGAGCAGCAGTTTCTGAAATACTCAGACCAACCCGTCTGGCACCAACAACCATGCCATGTTCAAAGTCACTGAAATCACCTTTCTTCCCCATTCTGATGCTCGGTTTGAACTGCAGCAAATCGTCTTGACCATGTCTACATGCCTAAATACATTGAACTGCTGCCATGTCACTGGCTGATTAGAAATTTGCCTTAAGGAGCAGTTGGACAGGTGTACCTAATAAAGTGGCTGGTGAGTGTGTTAAAACTTGTCTGAATACACATTTTACTTTTTTGTTGTTTTTGTGAAGAGTGGGGGTAAGAGATCAAAATTCATTTACTGTCACCCTTCAACTTGTGTGACCATTTGCAGTTGCTTATTTAAACCATAATGTTATATTCTAAACATGAAGCATTTATAACATCATAACCTAAATCGAACCTAATATTAACGTCTTAGGACGTTGTGTGCCTGCTGGGCAGTTACCAAAAATTATTATTATATAATTTGAAAGCTTAAGATGTCTAGTTTTAAAATCTGGTGACTGATATTTGATAGATATTATTAGGAATGATTATTTATTAATTTGCGTCAAGGATACTCATCAGAGTAAAGCATTACTTTGCTACAGAAATCCACTTGTAACAATGTTTAGAGGCTAATTTCAATTCAAATATCACCAAACTGTCCATACCACTTTAGAGTTTGATGACTACTTTGCAAATATTGCAAAAGTATGAAAAATATGGTTCATATTTATCAAAACATACACCTCGCCCTTATATGGTCACCAATGGAAACTGGAGGTCATCTGGTGGTCATTTTTGGTACTGCGACCAAAGACAACTGAAGCTCGTTTTTTTTGAGCTGTCAATTTCAAATTTGGAATGTAATTTGTTCAGATATTTAGCTTTGATTTTCTGTCAAATTTGGGCTAAAATATGTTTTGTAAAATACATATTTTATGAAAGATAATAAACTATACATTTATTGTTTTGTTATTCTCACAAACATAATGGCAAATAACTTTTGTTATTTAACTTTTTGAACTTTTCTTTTACTTTAGCTACAATCTGGCAAATGTATTTTATAAAATTAGATCAAGCTTAAATCTATGTACTAAAGCATTGAAGATTGGAAATCATTAAATTGAACACGTCATGTTCATGTCTAAAGGGTTAAGAACTTAATTTGCACAAATTTAAAGATGATTTTCTAAGGGCTTTTTCACCCTCAGATTCCAAATTTTAAAATATTTGTATCTCTGCCAAACATTATCCTATTTTAACAAACAATACATTAGAAATATTGTTTATTCAACTTTCATGTGATGTAGAAATCTCAATTTCCAAAAATTGACCAGTTTATGACTAGTTTTGTGGTCCAAGGTTACATTTCTCTTGAAAGTGTAACTTATATTTGCATAAATTTCCTGTGCTCAAAATGCTGTACTCAACAAAGTCTACATCCATCAACCGGCTCTAAAACACAAAACTCAATAAGCAATAACTCAACATTAAAACCAATTTCACCATAAGTTATTTATATAATCTTATACATGAAAATTGTTTTCAATGTTTTCCTCCATTATTTTTTTCCATTTCTTTGCTATGCTATTTTCAAGCTCCAACACTAATAATTAAGTTCCAATTAAGGTTGTAAATTACTTGACTTTGTATAAACACCTATTTTAATAATAATAATATATATATATATATATATATATATATATATATATATATATATATATATATATATATATATATATATATATATATATATATATATGTGTGTGTGTGTGTGTTATCAGTAGACATGCTATTTGTTCATCATTTAGCCTTTTGATAAACGGATTCCAATCCGCTTCCAATCATCTCTAAATGTTCAGATATTTTTTAACAACATACAGTATTGAAAGTATATATTCTGGATTACTGGGTACTGATTACTGTAATGCTCTGTTCGCTGGTTGCCCAGCATCCTCTATTAATAAACTTCAGTTAGTGCAAAATGCAGCTGCCAGAGTTCTTAGATATTCTTAGACCAGGTCTAAAAATATGATCACATCACTCCAATTTTATCCTCCTTTCACTGGCTGCCTGTTAAGTTCCGTATTAATTATGAAATATTGCTTCTACCTATAAAAATTTAAATAATCTAGCTCTAGCCTGTTTATCTAACCAACCTTCTGTCTTGCTATAATCCAACCCGCTAAGATCTCAAAACTCAGGGCTTCTGGTGGTAGAATAGCAAAGTCTACTAAAGGAGGTCGAGCCTTCTCATTTATGGCTCCTAAACTCTGGAATAGCCTTCCTGATAATGTCCGAGGCTCAGACACACTCTCTCAGTTCAAAACTAGATTAAAGACATATATTTTTAGTAAAGCATACACACAATGCATCACATAACGGTATGAAGCATGAGTGTGCTCCATGCAGGTGAGTGGCCTTGACAAACCACCAGTAGGACACACTCCTCCTGTCTTAATGCACGAGACATTTTGTTAGAAATACTCATATGCTTTACATGTTTGTTTCCACGTTTGTTTATAAAAATGCTATTTTCATTTATAACACTTCATTTTTGCATTGATATTTAATATCTCTTGTTTAAATACACTATGAACAGCAGCTACGCTAATTGTTTTTTAATATATTCGTCAAATTTAAAATAAAAGTGAGCTATACTTTACAGAAAGGAGGCTGTAAATGTCTGATCGTCTTTCTTACACTGAGCAAAGGCAACTCACACAGCTCCGCCGGTGCGTTTTCATTTTTTAAGAGCTAATATAATTAACTTTCAAAGTGTCATTGCCACTTTTCCTCTGATACAGTTCCCCCAAAGTCATCTCAGTCTCAAAATCTAATTCTGTGTTACACCGGCAAACAGCTTTTTCACTTTAATGTGAATACAGGGCCCTGTGTGGGTATATGTGTACTCACTCTTCACCATCATTAACAGCAAGCAAATGAGATGCTGGAAGAAAAATAAACATGTATAGGGGATTTATCAAGCCAACATTCTGCTATCTCCAACACAAACATCAGCAGGAGAGAGAGATGCAACACAATTATGCTTTTGCCAGGTGAAATATTCATGCGATACAAGCATACACGCCATCGTTTTTATTCTGAATGTCTTCTGTGTTGTCTTCATACAAATAATATGAGGGTCAGAGATGTCTGCTTAACTTAGCTGGAATTAGATTGACATGTTTTGTTACAAGTATGTGAGCAACGATGAACTGCATTTCTTATTTACATATTATTTGTACTTTTTTTTGCAGATGTGCCAGTCTCTGTCTCGTTGAAATTACTTTCTCCCACAGACAATATGGCAAGTTCAAGGTTAACCATGGGCTGAAAAAGGAAAGAAGATGAAAAGAAGTAATTTTCCTGCTGAGCTGTTTCTATTTCAGATGCCGAACACACAGTATGTTCTCAGCAATTATTTTTGATTCATTTAAAATCCTTCAATCTTGTGGATCGCAATTAGAACTTGGTGCTTCTACAGGACGTGTCTTAAAGAATTATTGTGTTCATATACATGTTAAATTCTGATCATATTTCACACAGAATTACTTTAAAATATTTACCTCATGGCATTTAATGTGTATAGCTGTTATATACTTATATTAAAAGAACTGGTGGGGGGTTATAAAGGTTGATTTAAAAAGAAAAGTCACTTATTAATGTATAAAATACCACAAAAAAATGTACTTTAACATACATTTACGTTAAAATGAAATCTATGGGGCATTATGGCCTCGTTTACACTGTTAAATGTGACCCAACTCCGATTTTTTGCTCATATGTGACAGATTGAATCTGTTCTATGACCGTGTAAACATGAAAAAAAAAGAATACATTCGGATATTCAGAGATCGGTTTCAGGCCTCCTTCATATGTGGAAATAAATCAGATATAAATCGGTTATGTGACAATGTAAACAGGCAGATCAAATTTATTAAGGCATTACATTTTGTACATCATTAAACTTGTGACAATGTGGTACTTCTCCACGGTTTAATGACTTAGAACAGGGATGTCCAAACTCAGTCCGGGAGGGCCGGTGTCCTGATGAGTTTAGCTCCAACTTGCTTCAACACACCTGCCTGGAAGTTTCTAGTACAGGGATGTCAAACTCAATTCCTGGAGGGCCGCAGCCCTGCACAGTTTAGTTCCAACCCTAATTAAACACACCTGATCAAACTAATTGAGTCCTTCAGACTTGTTTGAAACCTACCAGTAAGTGTGTTGAAGCAGGATTGGAACTAAACTGTGCAGGGCTGCGGTGTCTATGACGCGAACAACTTCCTTTTCATTCATTCATTTTCCTTTGGCTTAGTCTCTGTTTCAGAGGTCGCCACAGTGGAATGAACCTCCAACTATTCCAGCATACATTTTACGCAGTGGATGCCCTTCCAGGAGCAACCCAGTATTGGGAAACACCTATACACACTCATTCACACACACACACACTGATACACTAAGGACAATTTAGCTCACCCAATTCACCTACAGCGCATGTCTTTGGACTGTGGGGGAAACCGGAGCACCCAGAGGAAACCCACGCCAACACGGGAAGAACATGCAAACTCCACACAGAAATGCCAACTGGCTGAGCCAGGACTCAAACCACTGACCTTCTTGCTGTGAGGCGACAGTGATAACCATTCAGCCACTGTGCCTCCCAACTTCCTTTTCACACACAAATTATTGATGAATATAAGATTATTAAATCTACCACTAATCTATCTAATGGTTAGAGAGATGGACTTGTGATCAGAAGGTCGCAGAGTCCCAGCTCTGGCAGGGATTGTTGGTGGTAAAAGTGTACAGTATAACCAGCACTCTCACCACCCTCAATACCATGGCTGAGGTGAATCACTTGAGCAAGGCACAGATCCCCCAACTTCTCCCCAGGCGCCCCAGCACTGCTCCGCATGTGTGTTCACCATTTGTGTGTTCACTGCTATGTTTGCACTTGCATGGGTTAAATGCAGAGCACAAATTCCAAGTATGGGTCACCATACCCGTCCAAAAATCACTATTTATTATTATTTGTATTTTTACTTCATTCATTTACTTCAATTTTATAGGCGATGTTGTCAGAATTTTGACTATTTCAGATTACAGATGTTCAAATAGTTATATTTCAACCAGATTGTGTCCATTCCTAACAAACCATACATCTATGGAAGGCTTATGTATTCAGCTATCCTATGAATAGATGTTTAAATCTCACCCAGCAGGCACAGAAGGTCAACATGACGTCAGATTGACGTTGTACCCCAACGTTGTGGGGATGTTGCATTTTGTTTGGTAATGAAAATCAGGTTGACGTCAGAACCCAACGTCACACTGACATCAATATCCAACCTAAAATCAACCAAATATCAACATCTAATGATGTTACAGCTTGACGTTGTGTGGACGTTACCACCATGACGTCTATAAGACATTGGCTTTTGGTTGCCATACCTGACGAATAAATGTCAGTACAGTATTTGACATCAATATGATGTTGGTTTAAGATGTTGGCTCGAAGTTGGATTTTAGTCACTTTCCACCACAACCAAATATCAATGTCATTTGACGTCGTTATTGGACGTAAAAATAACGTTGTCCTTAGACGCTGGCTAGACATTAAATTTTGGTCACCTGACTTCACAACCTAAATCTAACCTAATATTAACGCCTTATGATGTAGTGTGCCTGCTGTCCAGTTACCAAAAATTGACACTTCTGACAGGTTTTGTGGCCCAAGGTCACATTTAAGTTATGTTACATACTTTTCCCAGAACAAAATAAAATACAGAAGTACTGATTAAAAATAATAAACAAATAAATAATAAGATTTGTTTGTAGTGTAACTTCTGAATTTATGATGCAATTTGTGTGTTTACTTGAAAAAACACCTAGAAATATTGGTGACTGCTTGACAACACCATTTATCTTATTATTTGCAAACTAAGACATTTACATGAAAAATTTCAGAAGAAACGCATATGATGGCTTTGCATGACGTATTGTGCAAATTATTACTTTCTTCTTCTTTTTTGTTGCGTTTTATTGCACACGCAGCTCTTCAGCCTGATGCAATGATCAAACACACTGTCCTCAAATGCTCTCCTTTTAAAAAGCCATTAGCTGATTCGTTTTAGTCCCTGTGAGACTTGTGATGTCTTATTTTGAGTAGAAAAATATCAAATAATGCTGTTCATCAATACGAAAGAGAAGGAATTACACAAGTATTATCCATATTAAGATAGAGAGGCTTATAATGACAGAACTTCAATGCTTAATATCACATTATTGTTAATTATAACCTAGGGGTTTGTTAATTATTCATATTTTGTGACATTTTATTGGTTATATTTAATCCACCAATTTGTCACAGAATCTAATTGTGGAATATTATGGGATTTCTTTTATTTAAATTTAATTATTTTGTCAAATTTTGGAAGTTTAATTAAGTTTCTTTTGCATTTGTTTCTATAATTTCTGCTTATGGTGTTTTTGGAGATTCATTAAACATTTTATGTTTGTAAATTTAATTGCAGCCACTTATGCAGATTGGTCAAGGGCTATTTAATAAAAATGCATGACTTGCAATGAGGGGCGGATTTACTGCCCTAAGCAATTCCTGCCGTGGGGCCCAATATTTCTCTTCCTGTTTTTTTTTTTTTCTTAAATTACTCTGTCTATTTTTCTACATTCTATCTTAATGCAAAATAATAATAACAAATGGCGTATTTGGGAGAAATGGGAGAAAAGTATGGGAGAGAGTTCAGTAAAAAATGCAGGATTGACATTTAAAGTTGCAATGAAATCAAAATGTACTCTTTTTAGGATGGGGCTATCAGTGCTTTAGGACTGGGCTATCAGTGCTTTAGGGTGGGGCTATCAGTGCTTTAGGATGGGGCTATCAGTGCTTTAGGGAGGGGCTATCAGTGCTTTAGGGTGGGGCTATCAGTGCTTTAGGGAGGGGCTGTCAGTGCTTTAGGGCGGGGCTATCAGTGTTTTAGGGCAGGGCTATCAGTGCTCTAGAGCAGGGCTATCAATGCTTTAGGGTGGGGCTATCAGTGCTTTAGGACTGGGCTATCAGTGCTTTAGGGAGGGGCTATCAGTGCTTTAGGGTGGGGCTATCAGTGCTTTAGAGCTGGGCTATCAGTGCTTTAGGGCGGGGCTATCAGTGCTTTAGAGCTGGGCTATCAGTGATTTAGGGTGGGGCTATCAGTGCTTTAGAGCTGGGCTATCAGTGCTTTAGGGCGGGGCTATCAGTGCTTTAGAGCTGGGCTATCAGTGATTTAGGGTGGGGCTATCAGTGCTTTAGAGCTGGGCTATCAGTGATTTAGGGTGGGGCTATCAGTGCTTTAGGGCGGGGCTATCAGTACTTTATAGCGGGGCTATCAGTGCTTTAGAACGGGGTTATTAGTAGCTATGTTTCCTTCCAAAAATGCAAATTAACTTTATGCGCAAAACTAAATTATCGCATAAAAGACGTGCTAATAAAGCTGCGTTTCCATCCAACGAGTCAAAATGAACAAAATCGTCACTTCCTGATTAACTGGCGGAAAATATTCATTCATTCATTTATTTTCTTGTCGGCTTAGTCCCTTTATTAATCTGGGGTCGCCACAGCGGAATGAACCACCAACTTATCCAGCACATTTTTACTCAGCGGATGCCTTTCCAGCCGCAACCCATCTCTGGGAAACATTCACACACTCCTACACTACGGACAATTTAGCCTACCCAATTCACCTGTACCGCATGTCTTTGGACTGTGGGGGAGTACCCAGAGGAAACCCACGCGAACGCAGGGAGAACATGCAAACTCCACTCAAAAACGCAAACTGACCCAGCCAAGGTTCAATCCTGCGACCCAGCGACGTTCTTGCTGTGAGGCGACAGCACTACCTACTGCGCCACTGCGTCGCCCTGGCGGAAAATATCAACAGTAAAAATTAAATTTGCTGAAGTAGGAGAAGCTGCGTCAATCTTTTCTTCATCTAATAAATGACTTGCGCCTCAGAAGGCAATCCTGACATGCAGTGAATGCGTGGTGGCGTTTGAAGGTGTCAGACGCGGAACACAGACAGTGTTTTAGAGCAGGGCTATCAGTGCTTTAGGGCGGGCTATCAGTGCTTTAGGGCGGGGCTATCAGTGCTTTAGAACGGAGCTATCAGTGCTTTAGAGCTGGGCTATCAGTGCTTTAGATCGGGGCTATCAGTGCTTTAGGGCGGGGCTATCAGTGCTTTAAAATGGGGCCATCAGTGCTTTAGGGCAGGGCTATCAGTGCTTTTGGACTGGGCTATCAGTGCTTTAGAGCTGGGCTATCAGTGCTTTAGATCGGGGCTATCAGTGCTTTAGGGCGGGGCTATCAGTGCTTTAGAGCTGGGCTATCAGTGCTTTAGATCGGGGCTATCAGTGCTTTAGGGCGGGGCTATCAGTGCTTTAAAATGGGGCCATCAGTGCTTTAGGGCAGGGCTATCAGTGCTTTTGGACTGGGCTATCAGTGCTTTAGGGCGGGGCTATCAGTGCTTTAGGGTGGGGGTATCAGTGCTTTAGGACGGGGCTATCAGTGCTTTAGGGCAGGGCTATCAGTGCTTTTGGGCAGGCCTATCACTGCCTTCATCCAATCATCAATCATTCATTTTGTTAGCAACACCCATCTTCCCAATCCATTCGGTTCCTAAAGGATGAAATGATGTGCCACTCTACTTTTTTGCTAATTTCAGAAGCATTTCAAGTTTATGTATATCACGATAGAAGAAAAAAAGGACAAACTTATCTTTTGTTTTATGGCATCTTTAATTTAAATCGACCAAAACTGAATTGGTTAAACTGGCAATGGGTGGGTTACAGAGAACAAAACAAAGACATTTTCAAAGGAGAATAACTGACTTAAGCATTGTTTTTTAGATAAACAAGTATGTTTATTTAACATGTTTCTTAAATAACTGCAAACATTCTATGATATTATTATGCTTTAGAAGAGTCAAAACCCAAGAGGCAGCACCTTTAACTATAACTTGTTTAAAACTTGCTGTTTATCCCTCAGTATGACTAAGCATTATGCTATTGCTGCCAAAAACCAGCAAACTCCCAACACACAAGTACTGCTTGGCATGCTTACTAAAAAAAGCAAGCACACCAGAATAAAGAAGCTTTATCTCACTTCTGCAAACGTGCTGCCTGCGTTTCATCTGCCCCAAGCACGGCCCTCCCTTGTGAAATCCATTCCTTTTTTCCCCTGCTAGTTCCCACAGGGCCATGTGGGACCTGAGCGCCTTATTGAACTGCCATCTTATCCTAAAAAAGAGAGAGAAATCACACAGACACACCACTTCTCAGATAGACCAGTAATAAGTCTTGGTCAAGAGACGGACCCTTTTATTTTTTGGGAGGAGCATAAATTGGCCTCAGGCTTTACATTTAAAGCAATTTCTGTATTACTCTGATGTTCTGAATATGAAATAAGTGGGAGAGAGCTCTGAAAATTGTGCAGACAACAGCAGTTACTAACAGGAATGCCATCAGTCTGGTAACCAGGCGGCTAAAAAAAAATGCCAAGCACATTTTAAAGAGGAAAAGAAATGCTGAACTTTAAGGTCAGCAGATAGTGAGACATATAGATTTCCCTGGAGCTCTTTGATTTAGACAATGCCACTGTGATATTATTTATGATTCTGCTTACATTTTTTCCATAATCTGACCTTACATTTGAAGCAGTAAAGGGCAAGGATTGCTGTAATATCTCAAGCAGCCAAATACAGAATAAACTTTTGGGGGGAAATGTTTGTAGGGTTTTACATGCACCATAACGTCACCAAACATTCCTACTTTCACTTAGTTTAGTTTTATATTGATCATCATCTTTTAATTTTTCTTATCAAAATGTGAAGAAAAGATTTGTCCATAGTGTTCATTTGTGAATTAAATTCATTAATAAGTGTCAAAGTCAAACTCATGTGAATTTTTTGAATGATTCTTTAAAAGGACCAGCTTAAAAGAGTCATTTGGTCATGAATGTGACTTTGCTATGCTGTTTGTTTTTGATTCACTTCAAAGAATCAGTTCATAAGATGATTTGTTCCTTGATGTCATTGCACTGGTTGTGCTATAGTTTCAATTCACTGAATACAACCAGTTTATAAGAATCATTTGTTCATAAATGTAGCTTCACAGGTTGTTCTGTATGTTTTTTAATTCACCAAAAAGAATCAGAGTCATTTGTTCAGTCTCTGATTTTTACACTAGTAGTTCAGGTCCTAAAATTATTCAGTTCCTGGGAGTCATTTGTTGCTAAATTACTAAGTCATTATACTGGTTCTTTAATTCAGTGAATACAACCGGTTCATAAGAATCATTTGTTTATAAATATGGCTACAAAAGTTGTGCTGTATGTTTTCAACTCACTAAACAGAATCAGTTCATGAGAGTCATTTGCTCAGAATAAGATTACATTGGTAGTGCTCTAAGTTTCTGATTCCTTTAAAAGATTCATTTCTTGAGAGTTGATTTTTCCCCCATCAGCGTGGTCACATTGGTTGTGTTGTATGTTTTCAAGTCCCTATAATGAATCAGTTTCTGAGAGTTATTTGTTACTAAATGTCACTGTTGTGTTTTTCTTTCATCAATTCACTGAATACAACCAGTTCATAAGAATAATTTGTTCATGAATATGACTACAAACGTTGTGAGGTATGTTTCTGACTCACTAAACAGAATTAGTTCATGAGAGTCATTTGCTCAGAATAAGATTGCATTGGTAGTGCTTTTAGTTTCTAATTCTTTTAAAACATAAATTTCTTGAGAATTTATTTTTTCCCCCATCAGCGTGGTCACATTGGTGCTGTATGTTTTTAATTTCCTAAATGAATCAGTTCATGAGAGTCATTAATTAAGAATAAGATTGCATTGGTCGTGCTCTTAGTTTCTGATTCCTTTAAAAGATTCATTTCTTGACAGTAGATTTTTTCCCCCATCAGCGTGGTCACATTGGTTGTGTTGTATGTTTTCAATTGCCTAAAATGAATCAGTTCTTGGGAGTCATTTGTTCCTAAATGTCATTACACTAGTTCTGTTTTTTCTTTCTTCAATTCACTAAATACAACCGGTTCATAAGAATAATTTGTTTAAAAATACAGACGGCTACACAGGTTGTGATGTATATTTTCAACTCACTAAACAGAATCAGTTGATGAGAGTCATTTGTTCAGAATAAGATTACATTGGTAGTGCTTATTCTGCATTGATAGGTTCTGCTTCCTTTAAAAGATTAATTTCTTGAGAGTTGATTTTTTTCCCTATCAATGTGGTCACATTGGTTGTGTTGTATGTTTTGAATTCCCTAAAATATATCAGTTTCTGAGAGTCATTTGTTTACAAGGCTAAAGTGGTTGATTCGCTTAAAAAAATCAGTTCGTAAAAGTCACTTATGTTTAGCAGCAAAGATAATGATTTATTTGGAATCAGATAGCTCTGATCATGCTGTGTGTTCTTGTATGTATCCAGAGAGGACGAAAGGTGTGTTTTCTTACTTTTACTATCACAACATGATTTCTTAATACTTATTCTTAAAATATTTATTTTGCTGTAGTTTAAGTGACCACAACTAAAAAATTCAGCACGAGAATCATCTTCAAATTTTATGAATCATCCCCCTCCTCCCAGATCTAATATTTTGACACACCCAGTCTTCCATCTCTCCTAGCCTGTGTCTGTTTTGTAGGATTCTCCCTCAGCCAATCCTCTTTTTTGTATAACATTATCTTCACAGGGCCATCTGTCGCATGGCTAGCTCAACTAACAGGTCATATTACATTCCAGAGACTCGTCCTCCTGGCCTGTATGGGAATTGCTTTCCTCGATCTCTTCAACCCTGTCTCGACTGACTGAAGCACTGAAGATGAAGATCTACCCTTCTCATCCTCTCAGCATCTACTTCTTCTGAAAAGTGGCTCAAGGTGAGACTGACCAGCACAGTTCAAAGCAAAGAATTCAGCCCCTTGTCAGCTCTGAATTCCTATTCATATTCGTTTGATGCATTATTAACCCTGACAGTACTGAAAATCAAAGCACTTTTATGCATGTCTGATTGTCTGTTTATTCGGCAGCCATTGAGCTCTATGTAGTGCTAATTTGGCACACAGAGGTTCCAATCCAACCCAGGCTCATTCTGAAAATGTACCCCTATATACAATTCTGGAAAGTGCCAAATACGTCCCAGGAGGTACGTTTTTTGCAGTTTTTGTTTTCGCAACTGATCGACTGATCCAGCCTCCTTCTTCCCTAAACCCATTTAACATGCTTATTTTACGTGGTTGCTATTTTAAAACACGAAAGCGAGGCTGCGGTGGGAAGAAACCTGGAAGTATAGGATCAACACTGTAAACATTGCAACAACATGCTGTGGACTACAAACTTCCAGCTGTTGTCACGATTTCAAAATGCAGAAATAATGTAAACATCACTTTAATATCATTCAGTTAAGTTTAATTTAAACAATTGAAAGCATATTAGGCATCAAACTAAATCATAAATCTCTTTAAGAGTAATACGCTTTAGTGTCCTCCTAGGCTTCAGTTCACGGCACCAGGTAAACACCATAGGGACATTTCCCTGCTTCAGCCTATGTAACCCGGTGAGTGATAAAACGATGCAGTCCTCTGTAGCGCACCGTCGTGTTGTCTGTAATAGTATTGTCACGATACAAACATTTTAAAAACGTCCATTTCCTGCTAGCATTTAAGTGCCGCTGAGCGTGTTCCTAATCACTGCTGATTTGCTAAAGTATTCACCAGTGCTCATCAGAGATGGCTGTGATTGGCCGTGACAGTCATCAGCGTACAGTTTTTTTGCAAACACAGATACATTAACACTGGATCGTTTTAAAGTCGCAAAGATCAGTTGATTGCTCGTCTGTGTTTGCACCAAGCGGCAACCTCCTGCTCTCCCTCATGAAGCTAATACGGAAGTTACTGAAACTGCACTTCATCGAAATTTTGCTAGTCCTGGCTCCATAATAGAGCAAATTTTTATTGACCCACCTGTTAAAATGGCCAACTTTACAGCAGAAATAAAGGTGTTTACAGCCTGGTACAAACAACGATTTTGATTCATATAGCTAATATTAACCCTCATGACAACTGTGAGGAGGTGATTTGTTTTTATAACTCATCCGTTTCGTTTATATTAAGTTATACTAAGTCTGCATAATTAGGGGAATGGCCACTTGAGTCTCGCTGGTCCCAATCATGTCACTTCAGCTGATTCTGGCTGATTAGCCGCTGAACTCGGCATATACATTGTATTTTTGTTTTGTTTTATGTGGCTTTACACAGTCAGTTGCCTTTTGGAATTATTTTCTACAATTATCAGATAATATGGCATGCTGTGTGCACTTAATTGTGCTCACAAACCATTCAAGTTGCTTCTATTTCCCAGGTGAGTGAAATTATCTACTTATATACTATATCTATAAATGTATTTGTTTTATTAAAGATAAATTATCAGTTATATTTTTCTTTTGAGCGGTAAAGCACTCCAGAATCTGACAGATTGATTAGCTGTAGGCTATAAAACAGTTATCTGTAACTTTGTCATACAGTATTATGCCTGGATTTCATAAATAGCCTTGCATTTACTAACACAGACTATATTTGAAGTATTTGGAAATAATTTGCGTTTTCCTTTTGTAGAAAAACGTCATAAGTACAATGTTTAGTGGCTCAATGTACGTATTTAAACAGTGTTTTTAAAAGACTAAACACTTTATTAATATAGTGTACAACCAAGAACATGTGGTCAGAACACAAACGAGTCGCAAGACATTAAGTATTAAGCGTTTCTCCCGAAGCCCGTCTAAGCAAAATGCTAGCAGGCGTCTGTAGCTCCGCTCACACTCCGCCTCTTTGCCCTTGTTTGGTTTTCCACGGTTGGAGTGATGACGTGCAAACAAAATGTTGCCGTTTGGCCACGCCCACTTGTAGCTTCATTTGCACTTTTCAGAAACTTATGGGTGACGTCACGGATACTACGTCTATATCTTTTACAGTCTATGGTTTGCACTCGGTAAACATCGGTGAAGTGCAGTGAACTGATGACCTTCACGGCCAATCACAGTTATTTCTGTTGAGCACTGGTGAATACTAGCCTATGGCAAATCAGCAGTGTTTAAGAACGCGATCAACAGTGTTTAAAATTGACGTTTTTTAGAAATTTCAGTACCGAAATGTAGTATCATGGCAGGTCTAATATAGTAAAAGAATCAGTTCATTATCTTGAATTTGATAAATGGCATCTAAAACATGTGTTTGAGAAAGAAAACATAAGCTAACAAGTGTCACTTCCCTTAACGTAGCTTAAAATGAGGTCTGATCCCTTTTTATTTTCAGTATCCACTCAGAACGGACCTTTGAGTCACTCGAAGGCGGTGAAATGATAAATTTGTATCACTTTCTCTTCGCTGATAAGATTTACAGCCAGGTACACAACGTTCCTGTGTTACTCAGACGGTATTTCCGGGTTTCTTCCCACCACAGCCTCGCTTTTAAAATGCCGACCACGTAAATTCAGTCTATAGTGAATAGACAGTTTTCAACAGTTTTCAAAAGCAATCCTGAAAAAAAAAGCCCTTGTCTGATTTTTACTACGTTTTCAGATTTTACCACATTCTCACCCTGTTATTTACTTGTTTACTTTATTTTTTGGCTTCTGTTTTTATCTTACCTGCTTTCTGGAACCGTTATTGGCCGGACTCAAAGCTTGTTGTCAACTTCTCTCTGCGTCTCAAGTCTGCCAACGTACATGGCGAGCTACTGGACAAATTGGTAACAGAGGGAAAGCCATCCATATGGAGGTAAGCGGTCAGCTGGTAAGTGCGAAAAGGAACGGCATCATACCGTGCCAAATCGTTTATTTTAAAGACGAAATGCAGCCATACGTACTTCTGGCTACATCTCCAGAAATGTATATAGGGCTACGTTTTCAGAATGAGCCTATGTTGTTCAAATCTGGCTGGATGAGTTCCCAAGTTTAGCCTTTAGTTATTTAGAGTGTTGAAATATTAGTTAGTTTACAGTATAGCCAACCTATAATTCATCAGCTCAGCAAAATAAATAAATAAACGGCAGAGAGAACATTTTCGTGCATTGGGGGAAAAAGTGAAGTACAAATTACGTATAAATGAAAACAGATGTTGCAATTAAGAGTGAAATTTTCTACTTGGCAGCAGATATCGGCCCATTGATCTACATTTACAGCATAGTAACTGTGAGAGAGGAGAGAGAGAGAGGTACAAACTGCACAGGTATAAAGCAGGCATCAGTTCCGCAATCATCAGTTTCACAAACGCAATTTCTCCACAATAATTAAATCGAAATTATCTGCAGCACGCGCGTTCCTCTCCCATCAAAAACATGCAATTGGGCAAATCCATTTTCTGTTCTGACTAATGCAGTTAGTGATTAATGAGTGTGAAGGCAAAGTGGGAAAAGATGGGTGAAACTATAGAGCCGTTCCAAAATTATTATGATGGGTTTTTTTTCTTAATGTTGACCAAATCCCAAGGCATGGTTTCTTTCAATTCATAGCAGCAAGCTTGGTGAAAATATGCATTCCAGCTGGCAGATGAAGAACATTTGCACATGTGGGTGAGCAAGTAACAGAATTTCCATTTTTGGGGAGAAATATTATGTACTTTAAGGTGCCTCTGTAATGATGTTAATTAAGATTTGGATGTCTCCTTGATCTAAAATCAGTGTTATTGTAATATATACACTGCAGTATCACCTTCTTGCAATATACCGTGCCCTTAAAAGAGCTGCTCATCTCTGATTGGTTGGATTTTTACATTCGTATCTAATGATTACATTTGCATTACATTACATTACATTTTCGACATGTCAACAACACAGATCAAAATCCAAGAATATAGCTACAGTGTTTGAGGGTCAAAGTAGTGTAGATCTTTCTTGGAAAACAATGAATTATGCAAATTTGTTATAAGCCTAATTAGGTTTATACAGGAAGCAAAACTGTATTTCCTGACGACTCATTTCAGACTGTTTGGAATCAGTTGTTACTTTTGGGAGACAATTCAGCAGTCTACACTGCTTGTCAATCACCGCTCACATCAAATTCAAGGTGCTATTATCTGCCCACTAAACAACCACTAGCTCTGCACCACTTTACCTTTACTTTAGGCTTATGTGCCCAGCTGGACTGACAGATTAATTATGCTACCGGATGATGCTTTGTGGTTCCATCCCATAGGTGCACAAAATCTATTCCAATGACTTCCACCTATTACGTCCCATCCTGGTATAATGACTTGCCTAAGGGCCGGGACACACCAAGCCGACACCAAACAACTAGCGAAAAATCCAACTCAGGCTCATTCTGATTACATACCCCTATACACATTTCTGGAGAGAGCAAAGTACGTCCCAGGAGATACATTTGTTTGCCGTTTTTGTTTTCGCGAATCCACTAGAGACTTCCTTGTACACTTTTTCAGATCTCAGATATCTCTCGCAAGTGCCATTTGTGCTGCTGTTCTCACATAAATCCACCAGAGCCTGCTGTCAACTAACTGACTGACTGTCACCTTCCCTAAACCCAACCGCAGTGTTTTGAAAAGCAATCCAAAAAAAGAAAAGCCCTTGCCTAATTTTTACCACGTTTTCAGATTTTACCACATTCTCACCCTGATATTTACTTTTGTTTTTGTCTTACTCGCTTTCTGAAACCGTTCTTCATCGCACTCGAACTCCGTCGTCACGGTCAACTCCGCTCTTCATCTCAAGTCTGCCAACATACGTGTCGAGCTACCCAAACAAACTAGTAACAGCGGAAAAGCTGTCCACATGCAGGTGAGCAGTCAGCTGGTAAGCGAGAAAAGGAACAGCGTCATACTGCCCCATATAATTCATTTTAAAGACGAAATGCATGATATGTACTTCTGGCTACATAATTTGCGATCTCCAGAAACGTATATAGGGCTACTTTTTCAGAATGAGCCTATGTTGGAAAAATCTAAACCCAACCTCATTGTTGTATTGTGTCTAGACAAAAAAGCTGCATGTAAACATGAAAGGGACTAAAGGCAAATGAAACGAGAGCTGCATTCTGCGCCTATGCAAGAAGATTTGTCTTTACGCTCTGCAGAGGCAGTCTGTTTTCTCTTTCCGCAAAGGAAAATCACGCTTCTGACATGCACAAAGAGTAAATAAAGCAGCATTTAGTACAATTATCAAAGTAATTGTGACTCACCACAGAGGGATTCACTCCTGCAAATATGTCTGATAATCTAATAATCCATTCATTTATTCATTCATTTTCTTTTTGACTTAGTCCCTTTATTAATCTGGGGTTGCCACAGCGGAACCGCCAACTTATCCAGCATATGTTTTATGCAGTGGATGCCCTTCCAGCTGCACCCCATCACTGGGAAACATCCATACACACTCATTCACACACACTACGGACAATTTAGTTTACCCAATTCACCTATAGCGCATGTCTTTGGACTGTGGGGGAAACCGGAGCACCCGGAGGAAACCCACACGAACAAGGGGAGAACATGCAAACTGACCCAGCCGAGGCTTGAACCAGCGACCTTCTTGCTGTGTGGCGATTGTGCTAATTTGTGTGCCACCATAACGCCTCTAATAATCCATGTTCTTAGCAAATATTTGAGAAATGTAGCAGAATTACAGCCGGCCTCTTTGTGCTTCTTCTTAGCTGGAATTGTTCTCTATGTCACACTCACGCTTCATTACTGAATAACCAATCAGAGCGCTCTGTTCAGCTGACAGCTGACACCAATTCTACACGTTAAATCGTGCCAATGAGCTCCGACATTAACCCAAAAAGAGCCGATGTGTGGAACACTCAAAACCAACTAACTTGAGTGACAGGCTAACAAAGCCCAACGGCCAAGCATCATCTTGGTGTGTCCCAGCCCTAAGTTGAAGCTAATTATTCCTTTACTATTTTTTCTGTCTGTTTGTTTATTTAATAGCCCCTATTTTGCATTAAAAAAGGTCATATATTTTTGTTTTAGGGGTCTCCATCAACATGCTGATATGCATGCTAGGTCAAAAAACACTTTCATTGTCTTATAATATGTGTTTATTTTTACCTAATTATCCTAGCGACTCCCATATGCTTCGTTCAGCGATTCATTTGTTCTCAAACGCCTCCTTAGCGCGAAGCCAATCTGTGGTGATTGGTCCGATGACCCAGTCTGTTGCGATTGGTCGACTGCGTTCAGCACGAGACAGAGAGAAAAGCCCACCATGGCTATGAAATAGCATCCAGAGAGTATGTGAGAGCCCAATGCAGGAATGCAATAAATAAATGCAGTTAAAGACCAGCATACTGCTCTACTCTTAACCCTAACCCTAAGTAATAATAACGACACACATTCAGTATTAATCCACACAGTGGCAAAAGTTTAACTATTTTGAAAATTGACCGCGCCGCGTGTGTGTAGGAAGAGCTGATGGTGGCCATAGCAAAGGCAAACAGCAGAGGATCGCCAGTTCAGAAACTCACAAATAAATCGGTAAAGGAAGAAGCGTCACGTTTTTGACATGGTTTTGGACGCAATATGTGAACAGCCCCATACAGATTTAACCTGAGAGATACAGTACAACCACTAATCTATAATCGATACGTGATTACAAGCCGAGTGTGGTTATTACAACTTTTTACAAACACATATTTTGCAAACTACACAAAATGAGGCAACAATTTTAATGACACTGACATGTTATGATCTGGAGGAAGAAGAAACTGGTCCAATATGAACTGTAACAGTTACTGACAAAAGGTCCCTGTCAAAGTCTGACAAAGTCCTATAGTCTCTGCTGCTCCTTCAATAGCAAACGGCCGATGAATCCCACGTTGCAGCGTAGGTTATTGTGTCAAAATTCAGAAAAATGAAAGGAACAAACACAGCACTATGTTGGCTATACTGTTGTTGTGAAAATTAACTTTAACTCTTTATCCCTCGTGCCTTGGCTAGTGTGTGGAGGAAAAGTGCGTGCACATTTTAACGGAACTGGAAGTACATATTTGGTAATATACTGTATCGACGTCGATGCAATCAAACAAAACATCCGAACCCAACTTGATTCATTTATTCGACTCTGAGTCAAATATTTCGCTAATGAATCAATAGTTTTAAACATGCTGCACTTTTAGATTTAAACCTCAGCTTGATGTTTTCATTCACTTAGAGCTGTGTTACACACTGCATGGAAGGTCATTTTCAAAAACCTATTATAGGGGCTCTTCAAAATATCTATCTTAGGCCCTATTCACACGAACACGGGCATTGTCAAAACCAAATTTTGGCTGTTTGTCCAGACAAAAATGTAGTATCCTGTGTTCTGAAAACTCTGAGAAATTTTCCAAAACTCTACTCCGCTACATGAGTTTTTGCTTCCTGACATCAACACACATGCTGTTTTCTCGGTTCTGATTGGTCAACAAAGCTGGGTTCACACTAAACACGGAAGACAGGATTGAGGCAAATTCCACATGTCAGCAACAAACACATCATGGGTTCTCACATTTGCATTGACTTGTATGCAATGTATTTACGCAAATGTGGATGTATTATATGAGAGACCTACTCTAGGTTTGTGTAACAAACGAGTGGTTCTAATAGGAATTGCATTGTAAACCTTAAATAAAAGTGACTAGTTGGTTAAGTTTTAGCTCCTATAGTTCTAAAAAATTCTGCATACATCTGCAAATTGTTTTTTGCTAAATTCTATGCAGAAATAGAATAAAAGTTCTGGGCTTAACAATAACTCAATTAATCACGCACTTTAATATTTGACATTTTGCAGCTCTTTGACAGCTACATGCTCACTCATTACCCTTCAGCTTAGTCCCTGATTTATCATGGGTCACCACAGTGGATTGAACCACCAATAACTTTAGCATATGTTTTATGTGGCGGATGCCCTTCCGGCTGAATCCCAGTGCTGGGAAACAACCATACAATCTCTCATTCACAAACACATTCATTCACTACGCCCAATTTATTTTCCAGCTAATATCTAAAAGCTAAATTCGAGCAGCCTTTTAAACAAAGCCACTAATCGGCATCTAAGGCTTTGCAGGGTTCTCAGCTTTAGTTCCTGAAGTTATGACGTGCCAATGAATCAGTAGTTAGAAATCCTTGAAGTGTTTATATTTCATGCCTTTTGATTCTCCAGATAGGCATGTCTCATTGCTCTTCCTTACGATGGGTAATATCAGACATCCGTGCCATCCTCGGTGACGAGTTATTTTTTGATATGTGGTTCCTTGGAGGTCAATGACAGGCTTTTGTGTTTTTACATCAAACATTGTGTCCTGGCCACCGAATGGCATGACTTCTGTTCCCAGAGATTAATAGCCTTTTGCAGAGAGAAAAAGCTATTGAGCCTGTTCACCTCAGCCATGACACGACCGTGGCATCTGAGTCCTTTTCCATAATCGTTTCCTTTTTTCTCCTTTACAAAGCAGACATCACGGCAATCAGCGAACTCATTTCCTGGAGATTGGATTTGACATTTGACACGGGAATGACAAATCTAATAAATAGACTCTTTATGCATGTGACGATTTCACTCGTGCATTCAGAGAGCATCAGAGAGGTCATTCGGGAGAGGACGAGTAGAAATCGATTGTGAAATGTTTCTAGAGACTTCAAAAGCGTTACAGTGATGGATATTATCTTAATAATTTCTGAAGTTTTTTTTTATATTTTTGTCATACTTTTGTTGTTGCTGTTGTTTGTAGTTTCTCTGGCTGCTATTCTAATTCATCATCTTGTAGTTCAAATCCAGCTGAATTTAATGTTCTGAAGCCATGATGGTTTCTATCATTTATGAAAAATTGACTGAAGTCTTGAAGATTAAAACGTGAATGAAAAATAGACAACCCAGGCTCATTCTGATTACGTACTCCTATATACATTTCTGGAGAGCACCAAATACATCTCAGGAGCTACATTTTTTTGCAGTTTTTGTTCCCGCGAATTCACCAGAGGCCGCTGTGTACGCTTTTTGAATCTCAAATTTCTCCCGCAAGTGCCATTTGTGCCTGCTGTTTTTTGCGGAAATTCACCAGAGGCCGCTGTTGACTGACTGACTGACTGACTGACTGACTGACTGACTGACTGACTGACTGACTGACTGACTAACTAACTGACCGACCAAAACCTTTACCCACCCACCCCCTTTCCTAAACTCAACCAATAGTGTTTTTAAAAGCAATACAGAAAAAGATAAGCCCTCGCAGCAGCCTGATTTTTACCACGTTTTCAGATTTTACCTCGTTTTTTTTATTTACCTGTTTGTTTTATTTTTTGACTTTTGTTTTTGTCTTACCCGCTTTCTGGAACCGTTCTTCACCAGAATCGAACCCTGTCATCACGGTCAACTTCTGGCTACATAATTCGCGATCTCCAGAAATGTACAGTATATAGGGCTACGTTTTCAGAAAGAGCCCATGTTGAAATTAGAAATAAAGGAAATAATAATAATAACTTGGAATACTAAAATTGCTTAAACTGAAACTGAAATAATAAATATTAATACTAAATTGACAGCTTTTACATTCTTTAAAAAAATCTAAATAATAATAAAATACCTCTGACTGGCTGCATCGTGTAAGTAATTTATTCAAATCGTTTAAGATAATTTAAAGACATAAAGATTAAAATTAGCTGAACTGGTTGACCAAACGGAACGCAAAAATGTTTTTATAGATACATTTAAAGGAAACCATATTTAATGTAAGTTTAAGTACTATAACTCCCACAAACTAAATTAAAAAGCTAGACACAAATAGAAAATAAAAAAGCATAAATAAAAATTACAAAAGCACAAAACAGAAAGACATAAGAGAAAGCATAAAAATCTAAACTTAAGTTATATATAAGTAAATATAAAAGATATTTTAAAGTATTAAATACTAAAATAGTGCATAACTAACAATACAATAGCAATAAAACAATTGAGAAAAATTAAAGAAACCATTTGTCTGTTTATCTATCTATCTATCTATCTATCTATCTATCTATCTATCTATCTATCTATCTATCTATCTATCTATCTATCTATCTATCTATCTATCTATCTATCTATCTATCTATCTATCTATCTATCTATCTAATGTATTAGAAAAACAGTAGGCAAGAAGAATCTAAAGTGCTCATCCAATGGACACTGTTTTATTTCATAAGGTCATAGGAGAGAATTTATAAATGGAAGTAAAACCACACCACTATTCCATGTATGTCATGTGATAATGACAAATGGCAGATGTAGTAAATCCAAATTCCATTCATGTACTTATAGTTATATTATATAGAACTATACTTTTCTAGCGGTCATGAAGTAAATTCAAATGCAGTACCTACATGAGTAAATACTTGCTTCAACCTATTTCCAACATAGGCTTATTCTGAAAATGAAGCTCTATATACATTTCTGGAGATCACGAATTATGTAGCCAGAGGAACGTATGGCTGCATTTCGTCTGTAAAACGAACACTACTGGCCAGTATGATGCTGTTCCTTTTCGCCCTTACCAGCTGACCACTTACCGCCATGTGGATGGCTTACCCGCTGTAACCAGTTTGTCCAGTCGCTCACCATGTACGTCGACGGACTTGAGACGCAGAGAAGAGTTGACCACGACAACGGAGTTTGAATCCGGCAAAGAAAAGTTCCAGAAAGCAGGTAAGACAAAACAGAAGCCAATAAAATAAACAAGTAAATAACAGGGTGAGAATGTGGTAAAATCTGAAAATGTGGTAAAAATCAGGCGAGGGCTTTTCTTTTTCTGGATTGCTTTTGAAAACTGTTGGTTGGATTTAGGGAAGTAGGTAGGCACTGGTCAATTGGTGCTTTAGACTGAATTTACGCGGCTGCCATTTTAAAAGCGAAATCGAGGCTGCGGTGGGAAGAAACCCAGATGTATCGCCTAAGTCACACAGGAACGTTGTGTACCTGGCTGTATACCTTATCAGTGAAGAGAAAGTCAAACAAATTTATAATTCACCACCTTCTTAGTAACCTAAATTTCCATTCTGAATGGATACCTAAAATAAAAAGGGATCAGACCTCATTTTCAGCTAAGTTGAGGGAAATGGCACTTGTTAGCTAACGTTTTAAAACTCAAGTTAACTGTTGGTTGGGTTTAGAGAAGTGTGCGGGCGGGTCAGTCGGCGCTTTTGAAAACACTGTTGGTTGGGTTTAGGGAAGGAGGAGGGTGGGTCAGTCGATTGGTCATTCAGTAAGACAGTCAGTCAGTCGACAGTGGCCTCTGGTGGATTTACACGAGAAGAGCGGGCACGAATGGCTCTCGTGAGAGAAATTTGAGATCTCAAAAAGCGTACACAGTGGCCTCTGGTGGATTCGTGAAAACAAAAATGGCAAAAAAAAACGTACCTCCTAGGACATATTTGGTGCTCTCCAAAACTGTATGTAGCATTTTTAGAATGAGCCTGGGTTGTACATTTCTGCAAAACTGTAAAAATGTGCTTCAACATACGTTTGACTGCAGTTTGTAGGTAAAATGAACACTGTGGTGCAGTATGACTTTTTTCTTTTCACACTAATGACATTTACAGGGACATATTTTTGATGAATGAAGGGTTATTTTTGTGCAGATCTTTGCACAACACCAAATAAACACCACAAAATCGAACACATTTGCCTCACCTATCTACTGTATCTCTATACACTCAAAAAAATCTAATCATGAATAAGTTTATTATTAATTGTTTGTAACCTTTACACTTTATTTCATTTCTCAGTTGTTTTTTGTATGTTGTCAGATTCCTTAGAATCAATCTAAATCTATTAAAGTCAAACACTATTAGATTTAATCAGTTAAAAGTTATGAATATGGTATAAATCAGTGTTTCTCAACCACGATCCTGGAGGCCCACCACCTCTGCACGTTTTCCTTGTCTCCTTAACCAAACACACCTGATTCAGATCAGCAGTTCTATGTTAGCAGAGACTGAAAGATCTGTAATGGGTGTGACAAACAAAGGAGACATCCAAAACATGCAGTGCTGGTGGTCCTCCAGGAACGTGGTTGAGAAACACTGGTATAAATGTATCTATCTTTAGAAAAAGCCAAATCCAATTAGTTTAATACTATGAGATTGATTTGTGTAATATTTGGGGGCAAAATTAATCTAACTCCAATAAGAAGGATTCAAAAAACATTGGATTTTATTGAGTGGCGACACGATGGCTTAGAGGTTAACACTGTCACCTCACAGCAAGAAGGACGCTGTTTCGAGTCCTGGCTGGATCAGTTGGTATTTCTGTGTGGAGTTTGCATGTTTTCCCCATGTTGGTGTGGGTTTCCTCCGGGTGCTCCGGTTTCCCCCACAGTCCAATGACATGCGGTACAGGTGAATTGGGTAGGCTAAATTGTCCGTAGGTTATGAGTGTGAATGAGTGTGTATGGATGTTTCCCAGAGATAAGTGGCAGCTGGAAGGGCATCTGCTGCTTAAAACATATGCTGGATAAGTTGGCGGTTCATTCTGCTGTGGCGACCCCGGATTAATAAAGGGACTAAGCTGAAAAGAAAAGGAATGAATGAATGTTTAACTAACAAATATTAATCACATATTAATTTACGAGTTTAATTATTGTAAAAGGTTGTAATCCAAATTAAGGGAAATTTATTATGCAATCAGAATTCATAAATCTTATTTGTTAGCCCTAAATTGTTTTTGAGTGTCAAATTTTCTAGTGTGCGCAAAAATAATTTAAGTTGAGACATGCTTTTCCAGTGAACCTGGGCTGAAATATAGCCTATTCTTAATGTAAATGGTAAACACTAACCACTTCTGGTTGGAGATGATGTTTCTTTTGCAATAGTGTTGGTTGTGGTGGCTCTACAGAGGTTAATCTTGGTTATGAAAGACTAAAAGCAAACAGGCTCCTCTCTACCGCTTAGTTTTCCCTCAGGCTAAAACCTCTGTTCTTCTCATTTCTGTTTTTTTTTTCTTGGATTGCTCTCATTTCATTTTCACAGTTTGCTGCCGTCTAGTCAGTCAGACTTCAAACTGCAGGGTGCAGATGAGCCCATGGGTTAAGCGTTTGTAATATAGAAAACAATTATTTACATTTGCAATCATAGAATCGCAGCGTATGAGCAAATATAGCACGCTAAAGGAAGCGAATTAAGTCTGTGGTTCTGTCACATTGAGGGTGTTCGCTGTAGATATGCGAAGCCGCTTTCTTATTAAGGCAGAGATGAAGACATAATGGCTGCTCCTAAATGTGAAGCAAGGGAAGGAATATTAGATTTGGGAGCTGATGGGAGTTTGGACTGCTCTGGCTCATTCATGTACTCCCATTCCTCCTGTTGAATCTGTGTTTGGTTTTTGGGTTTTTTCAGAAGCCATTATGTTGACACTTTAAATGGGGGTTTAATGATCTTGTAATCCCACAACACTGTGTTGGAAAATGAGCAGCCATACGGAGGGACACACATTTGTACCTCCCATTGCACCACGGTGTTTTTAAGTGTATAAAATGGTAAGACACATTTAAAAGACAAGGGTGTGGACAATGCAGTGGTATGGGAGGAAAATACACGAGGAAGATTGGGAACCCCTTGCAGAATGTGTGAAAATGTGAATAATTTTAACAAAATAAGAGAGATCATGGGTGACACGGTGGCTCAGTGGTTAGTACTGTCACCTCACAGCAAGAAGGTCGCTGGTTTGAGTCTTGGATGGGCCAGTTGGCATTTCTGTGTGGAGTTTGCATGTTCTCCCCATGTTGGCGTGGGTTATGGTTATGAGTGTGTATGGGTGTTTCCCAGTACTGGGTTGTGACTGGAGGGGCATCCGCTGTGTAAAACATATGCTAGAATAGTTGGCGGTTCATTCCGCTGTGGCGACCTCTGAAATAGAGACTAAACCGAAGGAAAAATGAATGAATGAAGAGAGAACATACAAAAATCACTGTTTGTTTGTTTGTTTGTTTGTTTGTTTGTTTGTTTGTTTGTTTGTTTGTTATTTAGTACTGACGTAAGGTACGTATTTTACTTAAAAGATGTTTACATATAATTCATAAAACAGAAAAATATCAGAAATAATTACAATTTAAATTAATAATTAATGATAATTAAAATAAAAGCAAACTTAAATAGTTAATTTTGGATTTTTTTGTGGTGGTTGTTATTTATGCTTTAAACTTCACAATTTAATATTAAATTAAATATATTTTTTTAGTTTATATTTATTGAAATAATTAGCATTTTATCTTTCTACACAATTTTAATTATTTGTTTGGTTTAGATATATTTGATTAGACAATGAAACTGATAATGTCAACTCACAGCACTGTGCACTGCTACTAAAACTAGTATAAATTCGAAAAATATAATAATTTTTTGACAATAAGAAAAACTTGAACTAATATAATAATTAAACTGATATAATCTTTAACTTAAATAATTGTTCAAACTTGTTAGAACACATTCTCCATTGCCAGATAAATAAGATCTAGCCCTGGATGCTGGTACCTGTCAGAAAGTGTCTGTTTCTCTGGGTATCCAGACAACAAGCCAGCAGAGCCACTCAATACCAAAACTTGTCAACCAGTATTCAACTGAATAACAGTCTCCTATCAATATAGGAGTTGACTGAGAAAGCTAGAAGGCAGTGAAGTGGGTAGCACTGTCACCTCACAACAAGAAGGTTACTGGTTCAAGCCTAGGCTGGGTCAGTTGGCATTTCTGTGTGGAGTTTGCGTGTTCTCCCCGTGTTCTCGTGGGTTTCCTCCGGGTGCTCCGGACGAGCATCCGCTGCATAAAAACATATGCTGTATAAGTTGGCGGTTCATTCCGCTGTGGCGACCCCAGATTAATAAAGGGACTAAGCCGAAAAGAAAATACTAGAGAGGAGCAGAAGCAGGAGACAAAGTAATGATGATAAAGAAAGAGCAGAGTTTATTGAATAATCTTAGTTGCTTATGTTTCAATGCTCAGACTTCGTCTAACCAGGATAAATCCAACAAGCGTTATTATATCATAAGAAACAGCAATGGAAAATTACTGCTACATTTTCCAGAGGCAATACAGCCCTTGAAATGGAGACATTCTCTTACTTCTTACTCATGAAAAGGGTCGCTTGAATCACAGTCATAAGATTATAACATCATGGAAAATTGGGACATCTGATCACCATTATGGGTGACTAAAACAGGGCTGTTCAATATTCTGATTGGGCTACAGCCACTCTGAGCCCCAGTTTAGCACCGGCGTCACTGTTTTTAGACAGCAGTGAACCGAAAGTAATACTTCACATTATCGATAAGCAAAGAGGTGTTTCCCCAGTCATAATACAAATGAATTCTTTAGCCAATCAAGGGCCCCCCACTTCTGTGGGCGCTGGGGCTTCAGCCCCACCTAGCCCTTATGTTAATCCGGCCCTGCCAGCTGACTGCTTACCTCTGTATGGACGGCTTTCTCGCTGTTACCAGTTTACAGTAGCACGCCATGTACGTCAGTGGACTTGAGATGCAGAGAGGAGTTGACCACGTCGATGGGGTTCGAGTCCAGCGAAAAACGGTTCCAGAAAGCCAAAAAAAATGAACAAGTAAATAACAGAGTGAAAATGTGGTAAAATCTGAAAATGAGGTAAAAATCAGGCGAAGACTTTTCTTTTTCTGAGTTGCTTTTTAAAACTGTCAGTTGAGTTTACGGAAGTGGGTGGGCGGGTCAATCAGTGCTTTTTAAAACACCATTGGTTGGGTTTAGGGAAGGAGGAGGGTGGGTCAATTGATCGGTCAGTCAGTCAGTCATTCAGTCAGCCAACAGAAATTTGAGATCTCAAAAAGCGTACACAGCGGCCTCTGGTGGATTCGTGAAAACAAAAATAGCAAAAAACTTACCTCCTGGGATGTATTTAGTGAAAAAAGGAAATAATAATAATAAAGCAATAATTATAGGAAAATAGTAATAATAATAAAATACATAAACATAATCAAATGACAAATAATAATCAAATCATTAGCTAATGATCAATAAAATGATAACTATATAAATGATCATATGATTAAATAAAATAATTAAATGATGAATAAATTAATATAAACAAATGAAAATTAAAACAACACAAATGAATAGTTGCTTTTTTGAAGCAACACACCAGAAGTTTGCTACAAGGTTTCTCAGATCCTAGTTAGAGTCTTCAAACTGAAATAAAAATTATTTAAATACAAAAATGTGTTATAAAAATGACATGAATCAAACTGACTAAAACATAAATTTACATTTAAATGTAAATGATAAATGCTCTTTTCAACTAATAAATATTACAATTTATATGAATAATACTGATTGTGAGCATTCAAAATGCGAAAGCAGTGAGCAATTAGGTTTAGTAAAATTAAAATGACACTTCCTTAGTATGTTTGTGGCTGTCCTGTTATTGTTTTTTTATCAAGTAATTTAAAGTTATCTAATGATTGTTGCACTGTAAAACCCAAAAAGTTAAGGTAACTTAAACCGTTTGAGGAAACCGATTGCAACAAATTATTTAAGTTCAAAAACTAATCCTAGTGAGTACTGTGAACTTAATCCATTTGAGTAAACGAAGCAATTTGAGCACAGTAAAACCCAATAAATAAAGAGAACTCAAACTAACTGAGTACTGTAAAACCCAATAAGTTAAGGCCACTCAAACCATTTGAGGAAACCGATTGCTACAAACCGTTCGAGTTTAAAAACTAATCCATATGTGTACTGTGAACTTACTTCATTTAAGTTGAACTAATGAGGTATTTAATCAGCTCATTACCTTCAACACTGAGTTCAAAACTCTTTTCAAATGAGTAGAATAAACTTTCAGTCAATTTTGAGTTACCTACACTCATTTGATTTGATAAAGTTTACTGTTGGGTTTTATAGTGTGTAAATATGCCTGCCAACATTTTTGCATTAAAAAAAACTCATTATACTGACTGTCTTCTGTAAAGTAGATCATAGTAAATCATAGTAAACATGTATGACAGTCCTTGTCTTTTGCTTTGTAAGAACACTTTGTAATGTACAGTAAAGGCAAAAAAAAGTAAAAAAGTAAAGCTACATTATTATACTTTTATCATGTTGATGTTTGAAACCCCCTTTTTGTCTTTGACTCTTACAAAGTGTGTGTTGCTCAAACAGAACAAAACCCTGCGAAATAGATTACAATGTTTTATCCTGAGTAAAAGTCAACCATGCAGGAAGTGAAGCATAAAAAATGAAATAAAAAAATCAATATAACATCAGTGATTTATGAAGAAACTATCCCAGATTCTTTAGGGTCAGTCCTATTAATATTTGGAATCAGTTTCTACTTTTAAAACATGCAAACAGCCCCCACGTGCTGTCACATGCAAGCCGAGAGGTCCAAAATATTGAGTTAAACATCAATGAATCACAGCTCACGTATAGCTTTTAAGACGTGCCGCGAATCCCCGGTAAAACCCTGCGGATGATTTGAGAAATGGCTCCCTCTCGCTTTTCACCCTAAATCCACCAATGAGTTTATCACACATTAGTCAGCCTCGCTCTCTCACGAAGACACCGATATTGGCCTGGAAAAAGCCGTGCTGCGGTATAATCCCTCTCTGTGTAATGATCATACAGAGCCCTGCTAATCTGGATTTAGAGTTTGAAACACTGCCACTTGCAGCGAATCCAATCCGCGGCTGTTCGTTTCCACCCAAAAGCGGCTCAGAAAAAAAATATTCACCTGGCAGAGAAGGCCACAAGACAACTAAAGCGACGCCAGCCGAGAAACGTCTGGCAGATCAGGCTTTCCTGGATGGAGACGGATGTCAGGGTTTAGTGAAACCTGCTCGAGGAATTAGACTCTTTATCCCAGCAGGTAGAGCTATGGGTTTCGGGGAGTTTGACTTTTTGTTTTATAGTCATGCAGTTTTGTACTTTTTAAATGGCAAATTTGCAGCTTTCAAATCGTTTTGTTTGCATCACAGCAGGATGATGGTAATTATAGTCATATTTTATATTTTTACAAGCAATCACAAACAAGTTAGAATAATCAGAGTCACTTGGTATATGCTTATTATGAGTGTAAGTGTTTTAAAGGTGCTGTCAAGTGCTTTAAAATGTGCATTTTTTATTCGATGTTTGACGTAATCTCAACTGAAAAATGAGAGGGTGGGACATAGAGTAGCTCCTCCTCTTTTAAGAAAATAGCCAATAGCATTTGGTTTTTATCAGAGCTCTGCCAGTAAGAGTGCTTGAGATCATGCGCATCAAATGTAGAGCAACTGAGAAAAAGAGGGTGGATCATGTCAGATGCTACAGCGCATTTGATTGGTCAATATTTGCTGAGAAACTGAAGTGTGAGGTGATGTGAAAAAAAAAATGGCTGATTGATTTATGGAGAAGTGACAAACTGCAAGCGTTGGATGTTTATATCAGTTTTATATTTTCTATTCATGAATTTTGGAGCACACTAACTAATAGATAACCCTACAACGATCAGACTGAAACTAACATTGGAATTTTTTTTATTTTAAATTCAAGGTACCTTTAATTGTTATATGCTTTCCACCACATATGTGGTTTGGACATGTCTTGTGTCCTCACAATTTAAAAGCCAACTTTACAAGGTTTTCACATTCCAAATTTGCTACATTTCCAGTGAGGGTTTGGTTTAGGGGTACATTATACAAAAAAAAAAGTTCACTCAACTTAAAATTGTAAGGCAACTAAGTAGATTTAGGTGATTCAACTTAAATCAAATCAAGTGCACTAACTTGGGTTCAAAGTTAAGTCAACTCAACTAAAAAAAAGCTACAAGTAGGCTACAGCAAGTTGCCTTACAATTTAAAGTTGCGTCAACCTTTTACAGTGTAGTGGCATATAGGGTAAAGCCTTATGATAAGCTTTTAGTCCTCATAAATCACAAAAAAACTATGTGTGTGTGTTATTTTATTTTCTCTTTGTTCTGTTTTCTACAGCAGAGTTCTTCAAACTGGGGTCCTGTGGGTAAATAAAGTATAAATAAATAATAATTTATGTCATATTAAAAATGTGGTTAAACATTTTACTGTAATAAATATTCATTTGTAAAAATCAAAAGAAAAAAATATTAAATTACTCTAACAAGACAAAACAAATAGAAAATAAAAATATATAAAATTTACAAAAGCACAAAATATAAAGTGTAAGACTTTTAAATGCCTTTTAACTTAAAATACCTCAAAGTTAAGATTAGATTTTTCAGTTTTAAATAATAGTTCATAAATAATACTACAATAGCAATAAATAGTGGTTATTAAAATAGTTTAGAATTTTTTGGATGGGATTAAAATAATTGTGTTAAAAATAAAAAACATTAATCAATAAAAACAATCTCTATCTATCTGTCTCGTGTTTGACAATTGACATTGACAAAAATGATTAAAAAAAATTATTGAATAATATGTATGAAAAATTTGCAATATATTTATGCTATATATATATATATATATATATATATATATATATATATATATATATACAGTTGAAGTCAGAATTATTAGCCCCCCTGAATTATTAGCCCCACTGTTTAATTTTTTCCCCAATTTCTGTTTAACAGAGAGAAGATTTCTTCAACACATTTCTAAACATAATAGTTTTAATAACTCATCTCTAATAACTGATTTATTTTATCTTTGTCATGATGACAGTAAATAATATTTTACTAGATATTTTTCAAGACACTTCTATACAGCTTAAAGTGACATTTAAAGGCTTAACTTAATTAGGTTAACCAGGCAGGTTAGGGTAATTAGGAAAGTGATTGTATAATGATGGTTTGTGCTGTATCAAAAAAAAATAGCTTAAAGGGGCTGATAATTTTGTCGCTAAAATGGTTGTTAAAAAATTTAAAACTGCTTTTATTCTAGCCAAAATAAAACAAATAAGACTTTCTCCAGAAGAAAAAATATTATCAGACACACTGAAAATGTCCTTGCTAATAATGTCCTTGCTAATAATTCTGATTTCAAGTGTTTGTGTGTGTGCGTGTGTGTGTGTGCGTGTGTGTGTGTGTGTGTGTGTGTGTGTGTGTGTGTGTGTGTGTGTGTGTGTGTGTGTGTGTGTGTGTGTGTGTGTGTGTGTGTGTGTGTGTGTGTGTGTGTGTGTGTGTGTGTGTGTGTGTGTGTTCATTTGCTCCTAAAATTTAGGAGACTGTAGGCTGTTTTGATCTACTGTATATAAAATGTGTGTAAATATATGAGACTTTATTACTGAGTTATCTAAATCACTCTCTTGGCTCCCCCCCAAAATAATTAAACTGAGTATCCTATAATTAGAAAGAATCTTAATCTGCAATATTAACACTTATTTAAAACACAAATTATGTATATTAATACTTTTACTTATGACAGATGTTACTGTTTCTAATACCTAAACACGACAACTAGATTGGTAATAGTTGTGTGAGATATGAAGCACTATTACAATTGCTTTACCAGCCCTCCCTTGTTTTTCAGATAATCATCTGTTTATGTGCTTTAAAATGTATTAAATCTACCAGATATGCTACTGTATGTCTCAAATACATACCCATTGTCTAAATCACTTTAGAGTCGCATGTTTAAAATACACTCAATAAATGCTGTTTGTTCATACTACTTACTTAAAATGAGCTGAAACAACAATTCTTGACTTTTGGGGGCACAACTTAGTAGTTTTATGTTCAATCCACTTCAATTTGTACAAACTAATAAGTTAACCCAATTCCTTCATGTTGTGCCAACACAAATCGACTGTGTGGACCCCAGGAGTTTTTACAAAGCATTTGTGACAAAACCGATTACTCCTGTTTTCCCAAATCTGCAGTGCAGACTTCCAAACTTTCCAAACCGGTCGTATTCATTAAATTCAGTTCATAGAGGCTGGGAAAAAAAGCATTGCTCTGACAAATACAGGTGTGCGCTTTGAAGCCTGTAGGATACAGAAGCGGTGATCTCTGGGAATTAAATCAAAGTGAGAAATGAGGAAGGAAATTGAATTAGAGACTTCAATTAATTTCCCATTTCTGAACTCTGTATCCTCTCGCATTTAAAGACTGCTAATAGAGTGATGGACAGATGGAGTGGAAGTGCACTTTCATTTGTTTCTCCTCTTCCTCCTCAATTATCTTTCGTTAACGATGGAGTCGATAAAGATGTGTTTAAAGATCTTTAATTAAACTAATGTAGAATGAGATGTAGCTCGCGTGCGTGTAATGAGGCCTGGAATCAAACGGCAGAAATGTACGCAAATGAACGGTAAAAACTTCATCTCGTTTTTACTGTAATTAGAAATGACAAAAATCTCATTATGGTACAAACCGACGTTGGCAGTGGCGAGTAGAGTTCTGTAAGCGTTATTTAATCAAACTATTAGATTTGCATACATTTGCAATTACATTCGCCACCCACCAAATGGATGAAAGGTTCACATAAGATGACTTCTGATCAAAACTTTGCAAGGTTGTTTCATATTAAAGATGAGTTATGCAACCGTATGATGTCGGCAAAATGTCAAGGTTCGTATTTGTTAAAGAAAAGGCAGATGATGTCTGAGATTTATTATAAAAACCAATGAATAAGCAGAAATGTTTATTGAGATAGCTCTTTATCACTAATAGATATCTTAGTCACGGCTGTACACGATTGCATCCAAGTGTATTCATTCAATTCATCTTTATTTCTGTAGCACTTTTACAATGTAGATTGTGTCAAAGCAGCCTAACATAGAATTTCTAGTAAATTGAAACTGTGTCAGTCCAGTTTTCAGAGTTGAAGTTCAGTTTAGCTCAGTTCAGTGTAGTTTAAATTTCACTGTTGAAAGTCCAAACACTGAAAAACTAATCCATTGATGTGCAGCTGTACAAGTCCCAAACCAAGCAAGCCAGTGGCGAGGAACAAACTTCACCAATTGACGAAAAGGAAGGAAAAAAAACCTCGAGAAACCAGGCTCAGTTGGGCACGACCATTTTTCCTCTGGCCAAACTTCTTGTGCAGAGCTGCAGTCTAGGCGCTGGAAGCTGGAGAACACTGAATGTCCATTTTGGAGAAGCTGCAGGTGTGCGTAGGTCACCGGCGGGTGCTCAGGCTGGCCCACAGGATGAATGCGAAGACTCATCTGTCACTGGGGTTTTTCAGGAATCAGCCTCATGCTTTCCACTCTTCTATGACCGCCACAGCATCTGCTCATGATACGGCCTGGTCCAAGATTATGGATACCTGTAGAAGTGCTCTGTGGTTGGCATCATCTCTTCCCAGGCCTTGGACAACATCAATGTCGCTGCACAATCTAACACCCAATTCACACGGGGCGTCATCGTCAATGCTTCCCATTCACTTTGAATGGGTGACGTCAGGCGTTGCCGAACTGCATTGTGGATCTGTCGGCGCCCTTTCAGTGGCGTTGCTCGCTGCAGAAGTTGGGACTTTCTCAACTTTTTAAGCGCCAACAGAAGCGTCAGCCAATCAGATCGCTGTATGCAAATACACCAGCTTAAACAGAGGCCTATTGCTGACTAATTTCATTGGTTGACACTGCTATGACGATCGCGTCAGCCCCAACTTCAGACACGCCCTCTGTCAAGTGTTGACGCTGAAGCCCTTGTGAATCAGGCGTTAGGATGAGCATCCCCAGGTGGAAATAGAGAATAAAGAAATGAAAGCCAATTAAATCATCATAGATACACTCAAAAAAATATTTTTGCTGCTTGTTCAAATTGCTCATTTTAAACTAGCTAATTGAACACAGTTCTTGAGGTTTTTGGAGGAAAACTTAATTGTTTTATGTTCAAGCGACTTAAATTTGTAAAAATAATTAAGTTAACTTAATTTGTCTTGGGACATCATGAAGGAATTGTGTGGAACCCAGCATTTTTCACAGTGTAGTGTACATATTTATTCCTAAAGTAGCCCTATGTGTGCATTTATATTTATATTAATTATGTTATTATATTTACTGCCAATTTGCAAACAGCTTGCAGCAAAAACTAAAACACAAGACCTTGCTCAACTTCCTCTGACATGTTTTTAAATGAAGGACTTGAGGCGATTTTGCTGAGAAAATCAAAAGGATGTGACATTTGCACGTGCTCAGTCTCTTGTACATTCTAAGGCAAATTAAACGAATGCTTATAATGTTCAAGATAATGCCGAAAGAGCCATTCTGTCATGCTAGGAAAATAAATTAATTCAGTTTAAAGTGCCTGCATACTTACGATAATCAGAACATATTTTATTTTCTTCCCCCAAGCACTTAATCTCAGTAACTAATAGTAGTTTTGTATGTAAACACTAATATGTGATTTATCATTTTTAAGGAGGGCTGGAAGTGAAAAACACTTCATATCCAGATGTGCGCATTTATAAGCAGCTTGTCTTTTGTGAAAAAAATGGCCCAAAAATGAAATTTAACTCACTCTGAAAAGTCAACAATAAGCACATAAGTAGGAGGCAGCACTGTAGAATCTGCAATATGAAAAGAATTAGTTCGTCCAATAATAAAAAGTCTGTTAATAATTAATCAATCGCATGTTGTTCCAATACCTTGAGAATTCCTTGATCTCCTTAAATTATTAATATTATTATTATTCATTCATTCATTTTCTTTTCGGCTTAATCCCTTTATTAATCAGTGGTCGCGGAATTAATCAGCGGAATGAACCGCCAATTTATCCAGCATATGTTTTACACAGCTGATGCCCTTCCAGCTGCAACATAGCACTGGGAAACACCCATACACTCTTCCATTCACACACACACTCATACACTACGGCCAATTTAGTTTATTTAATCCACCTATAGCGCATGTCTTTGGACTGTGGGGGAAACCGGAGCACCCGGAGGAAACCCACGCCAACACGGGGAGAACATACAAACCACACAGAAATACCAACTGAGTGTTGCCCATTATTGTTATTATTATTATTATTATTATTATTAGTCTGTTCAATAGCTGCTTATTTTCCAAAGTGTCCATAATTGCTACATATTACCTTAAATCACCAAATATTAATTAGCAAAAGTCCAAAATAAGCAGATATTTTATGTAACATATACAATAAACAGACACCTAGGCAAGTAAATCATCTATACTGTTAAGTGTTTTCCTACAGAACTTGATGAAAATAAATGGGTGTCATCATGGTAATGATTGACTCTCAGGCATCTCACATTTTTTAATATGTGCTATTTTTGACCAATTTAATATTACAACACCAAAACTTGACATAATGTGTGTACATCTGCAGTGTTGCCATATCCACTTATTATCGACATCTTTGGGCAAGTTTATTGCTGTCATTAAAGTGGTCCGAGAAGATGTCAATATATTGGTATTCATTTTGGGCGACACAGTGGCGCAGTAGGCAGTGCTGTCGCCTCACAGCAAGAAGGTCGCTGGTTTGAGTCTTGGATGGGCCAGTTGGCATTTCTGTGTGGCGTTTGCATGTTCTCCCTGCGTTAGCGTGGGTTTCCTCCGGGTGCTCCGGTTTCCCCCACAGTCCAAAGACATGCGGTACAGGTGAATTGGGTTGACTAAATTGTCTGTAGTGTATGAGTGTGAATATGAGTGTGTATGGATGTTTCCTAGAGATGGGTTGCGGCTGGAAGGGCATCTGCTGCGTAAAAACGTGCTGGATAAGTTGGCGATTCATTCCGCTGTGGTGACCCCAGATTAATAAAGGGACTAAGCCGAAAAGAAAATGAATGAATGAATGAATGGTATTAATTTCTATTTGAAGTATTTTGATTTTTTTGTTTATAATGGGCTTGTTTTCTTAGTACTGGGTTGCAGCTGGAAGGTCATCCACTGAGTAAAACATATGCCGGAATAGTTAGGGATTCATTTACCTGATAAATAAGGGATGAGATTGAAGGAAAATGAATGAATGAATGAATAAGTTGCTCTTGTTTGCTATTTTTCCACCAAGATCTGGCAACACAAACAAGTCATGGCTCCTCTTGTTAGTTCTTGCTCCGTGAGAATGATTATTGTGTGCATACAAGAGAGTTGATTTAAAGCGATTTAAAAGATGTTTTAAATGAATCACTATAGCCACTAGTCTTTCAGTCTTGTAAAGTACAAACTTCATGCAATTTTTTGTACAAATGCAGTTTCGAATGTTCTATTATTTAGACATTTCAATCCACCAGTTCTCGCGTAAATTCACCAGAGACCGCTGTCGACTGACTATCAACTGACTGACTGACCGACTGACTGACCCACCCTCCACCAACCACTTCCCTAAACCCAACCGACAGTTTTCAAAAGCAATCCAGAAAAAGAAAAGCCCCTCACATTTTCAGATTGAACCACATTCTCACCCTGTTATTTACTTGTTTATTTCTTTTTTTGGCATCTTACCTGCTTACTGGAACCGTTCTTCTCTGTACTTGAACCCCATCGTCACGGTCAACTCCCCTTAGTGTCTCAAGTCCACCGATGTACATGGCGAGCTACTGGTAGCAGCAGGAAAGCCGTCCATACGGAGGTAAGCGGTCAGCTGGTAAGCGTAAAAAGGAACGGCATCATACCGCCCTGTGTCGTTAATTTTAAAGACGAAATGCAGCCATACGTACTTCTGGCTACATAATTCACGATCTCCAGAAGTGTATACAGGGGAACATTTTCAGCATTATTCAGTTATTTTACTATTAGGGGGCCCAGAGAGGCTGGCCAAGCTTGTTGACAGCAGGGCACTGCACCCCCATCCAGATACCCCCTTACAACTGCCACTCTCCTTCCTCTTGTAAACCCTAACTGTTCAGAAATGTCTCAATCCTAAACTGACATGCTCCACTTGATAATAGAAAAACACACACTTTTCAATATTTCCCTGAGATGTTTCAGACAAACGGCGATGAAAATAAAATCAGACAGAAGAATAATCAATCGTGGAGCATTTGCCTGCTGTAAGAAAGAGCGAATATTTCTGCCAGCCGCATTCTCAGAAGGGCAATCCTGCATAATATCTTCATCTAATAACTGCCATTTCTTTAATGTGTGCTCTTCCCTACCAGGCTTCTCAAAAAGGGTTTGAATAACTACCTTTCGAATTACCTGAGAGAGTCGTTTCTGTAATGGCTTTTTAATCACCTTGAAAATCACTATTCCATCACAAAAACTTTCTCACATGCTGCCGAAAAAAAAAAAAGTTTCCTTTGAATTTAATGGGCTTGGCAAAAGCATCTCGCAACCCCTCGCTTACAGTCTCTCTACCTTCATCAATCCTCAATTTTACTCACAGACCAATCTTATCCATTTTTGACAAATTATACTGCAACCACATTAAGAGAAACATAATGAAGAGCAGGGTATGGATTGGATTTGTTTAGAGTGTGTGTCTCTTATTGTGGTTAGTCTAACAAACAATGCAAATAGAGCTAGATCCATAAATAGATGTTATTAGTCTCAAGGATCGCTAAACGTGTTGATGTGGATCCTCCGTTAAGGAAAACTAATAGCCAGCGCTTTATGCTTGGCAGATTTCTCTTCTAAGTTTCTTTTGTTGGTAAACACTCACTTTGCACACTTTAATCAGCCCACAGATAAAGAATTAAAGAGAAGAAAAGCAACACTTTAGCTCACTTCTCAGTTTTTTTTCACATTTAGTCAGTGAGCCTTCTACATTAGGCACGTTTTTAACCCTAGTGCACTGTTCAAATGTAATATCATTTTGTTATGTTTGGGATGAAAACATCCACTGAATTAAACTGCTGTAAAAACGCATCAGATTAATATTTTCATTGATCTATTTTTTGCATAAATCTGTTAATTAACTTCATTCCTCAGTCCTGATCAAAACTACTAATTTTTTTAGAAAATGGCAGGATTTTAACTCTTTAATTGCCAAGTTCATAAATGATGTCACTGATTTGGTGAAAAAAAAACACACAAAATGACGTATTTTCAATATAAAAAGTAATTGTGGACTGGATTTTTTTTAACCTTTTATCACAGTCTTGGACATGTGAATGATTAGTAACAACATTGGCTTTGATGCATTGTTTGATTTTTATTATTTCTCCCTAATTTACTGATGGTGGCTGTTTTTGGCCCATTGACTTCCATAATAACCACATTTAATGGTCTTTGTTTTTGTTTACTCCATGTAGTTCTGAGACCTGAGATGCATATTTAGATTTTCTCAGACACATCAATGTAAGTGCGTAAAGGGCGCTGTCACACTCACAGACACACATATACACTTTTACAAGCTTTTTAAAATATCCTGTATTTTTACATCCCAATGTTGACAGGTATGAACTGAACACTGTAATAATGTTGTTGTTTTATTAGAATTTTTTTAGCTACTGCAAAATAATATCCACTTATTAGCAGTTTTCCGTCATTTTGTGATTCATGTTTATATACTGATGCATTATGGGATCTTTTTTTTTTTGCACAGGCCTATCTGAAGGGTTAATTGTGCCAACTGATGATCAAATTACAAATTTTACCTCTTCCCAACAGGGAAAACCACCAACAATCAAAAATGCATGATTATTTGGTGTCATGGTTTTGTAATGAAAAAAATGTGGTTATTATGGAAGTCAATGGGGCAAAAAGAACCCCATTGAAATTTTGTGTTTTTTATTCAACAAATCAGTTAAATCATTTATGAATTTGGCAATTAAAAAGTTAAAATGGTGTAATTTTCTAAACAATTTAGTCGTTTTGATCAGTATTGAGCTTGATTAACAGATTTATGCAAAAAAAAAGAAAAAATATTTATCTGATGCATTTTCACAGCAGTTTAATTCAGTGGATGTCATCCCTAACATAACAAAAGGGTAAATTTGACCAGTGTTACACAGAGTTTTTTTTTTTTTAATCCAAAGCATTTTCTCAAAGCATATGTCAAAACCAGATTTGTCACCAAAAATCATTTTGCTAGCTGAAACGTAGAAAACGTTGTGGCCAAATTAAATCTCAAAATCACCCCAGAGTGGATGAAAACATCCCCGACAGCACATAAGGGTTAATGCCGAGCTCCTGGAATGAGTGTAGAACTGAGATTCATTTTTAATGCTCGCTATATGCAATGCTTCGACTCATCAGCAGATTTCTGATCAAATATGCCCTCAACATCTTGCAACTATACATATTTAACAACGCAAACACGGCTGGATTACAGAACTGCGACAGCTGTGGAATATAAATGGCTTGTTTACTCTGCGTATCTGCATAGATAAGCAGCATTAACCCTGTTTTCGCTTTGCTTAACATCTTATCGATGGTCATAGTGGCCCCATTTCTTAAAGAAATATTCAGAAACAGAATTATATATTGATATTTTTTTCCATCAATGGTTGTTGTGAAACCATACCAGTCAACCCTCCTGTTTTTGCCGGGATTCTTCCGTATTTTACCATTCTATCCCGGTATCATCCCATTTAAGTATTTTCCTGTATTTCTCCCGTATTTTAATCTTTCTATGAAAAGTGAAAGTACCATCATTTATTGGAAATAGTATTGTGGTATTCCGGTGAAGTGAGGCCAGCAGGGAGTGCTCAACCTTCGGTCTGTGTGACTCCTAATGCCCCAGTATACTGAAGGGGACACTATACTGTCAGTGAGCGCCATCGTTAGGATGAGATGTTAAACCAAGGTACTGACTCTCTGTGGTCTTTAAAAATCCACAAAAGAGTAGGGGTGTAACCCCCGGTGTCCTGGCTAAATTCCCTCCATTGGCCCTTACCCATCATGGCCTCCCAATCATCCCCATCTACCGAATTGTCTGTATCTCTGTCTCTCCACTCCCCCTATAGCTGGTCTGTTGTAAGCGCACTGGCGCTGTTGTCCTGTGGCTGCTGTTGCATCATCCAAGTGGATGCTGCACACTGGTGGTGGTGTGGAGAGACTCCTCTCATGATTGTGAAGCACTTTGGGTGTATGTCCATACATGATAAATGCGCTATATAAATACACATTACATTACATTACATTACATCAACACAGAGCCAATCTCAAATGTAATATAACTGCAAGAGCTGTTTAAGAGAATTGTGCTTTGCTTTATTTCGGCTTGAAAGCACGTTGAAATTAATATTAAAATGGCCGCATTCACTTCATTTCCATTAAAGCTAGGTGTCAACCACTGCCCTTCCTATGTAATCTCCAACCCAGGCTCATTCTGATTACATATACATTTCTGAAGAGAGAAAAATACGTCCCAGGAGCTATGTTTTTAATTTTTTTCAATTTTTGTTTTCACAAATCTGCCAGAGGCCGCTGTGTACACTTTTTCAGATCTCAAATTTCTCTCGCAAGTGCCATTAGCGCCTGCTGTTCTCGCATAAATCCACCAGAAGCCGCTGTCGACTGACTAACTGACCAATGCCCCCACCCTCCCTTCCCTAAATCCATAAATAGTGTTTTTTAACCCCCCCCAGCAAGTGTTTTCCAAAGCAATCCAGAAAAAAAAGCCCTTACGAAGACCTGATTTTTAACACGTTTTCAGATTTTACCACATTCTCACCCTGTTTTTTACTTGTTTATTTTAATTTTTGGCTTTTGTCTTATCTGCTTTCTGGTACTGTTCTTCACCAGGCTCGAACACTGTTGTCATGGTCAACTCCTCTCAAATCCACCAGCGTACGTGTCAAGGTACTGGACAAACTGGTAACAGTGAAAACGGTCAACTGGTAAGCGAGAAAAGGAACGGCATCATTCCGGCCCGTAGCGTTAATTTTTTAAAGATGAAATGCAGCCATACGTAGCTCTGGCTACATAATTCGCGATCTTCAGAAACGTATATAGATCTACATTTTCAGAAAGACCCTATGTTGGCAATTTGAGGAGGAGAGAAAGTAGACACTTTTGGATTTGGGTGTGATTGTAAACAGACAAATACCCTTATTAATATGTAAACACGTCTGTGGTGGCATGTTTTATTTTAAACACAAATAATTTTGTCTTAGGCGACGCAGTGGCGCAGCAGGTAGTGCTGTCGCCTCACAACAAGAAGGTCGCTGGTTCGAGCCTCATCTGGGTCGATTGGCGTTTCTGTGTGGAGTTTGCATGTTCACCCTGCGTTCGCGTGGGTTTCCTCCCGGTGCTCTGGTTTCCCCCACAGCCCAAAGACATGTGATACAGGTGAGTTGGGTAGGCTAAATTGTCTATAGTGAATGAGTGTGTATGGATGTTTCCCAGTAATGGGTTGCACCTGGAAGGGCATCCACTGCGTAAAGCATGTGCTGGATAAGTTGGCGGTTCATTCCACTGTGGCGATCCTGGATTAATAAAGGGACCAAGCCGAAAAGAAAATGAATGAATGAATAATTTTGTCTTAAATGAGCACAAACAGTTACAAAAGTAATTGAATGCTTTCATTATAGATCTGTGGATTCAAATGAAATGGTGGATCAAAATGAGAGATTCGCAGCTCTCCACTAACTATAGTAACTTTGATCCATATTTAAAAGTGAATAAAGGGGAACAAGATTTTATGGCTTGGTTTAATTTCTGTATAAGCCATTGATTTTAATAGGCTAAACCTTTTATTTTGTTTTCAATATGTTCTAATGTTTGTTATGTATTATATCATTTGAAGCTAACTTCCTTCCCATATTTGTAATGGTTTCAAGTAGGCTTATGGCTTGTAGTTATATGGGAGGGGGAGGGGGGAATCCCGTATTTTTACATCCCAATGTTGACAGGTATGAACTGAACACTGTAATAATGTTGTTGTTTTATTAGAATATTTTTAGTTACTGTAAAATAATATCCACTGATTAGCAGTTTTCCGTTATTTTGTTATTCATGTTTATATATTTTTTTCCTGTTTATTTAGGCTTTTGAAATGCATTATGGGATCTTGATCTGTTTTTTCCAACAACTTTTAACATTGGAAAGTTCAAAAAAGTGACTTTATTATGATTTTTAATGGTTTAAAGTGATGTAGTGTCTGAGTTGGTGTTGTATATTACAGTATGAAAACCTTGTAGTCTTATTTCTCTATATTTCTTACTCATTATATTATTTCAAACTGCTAAAATGTCAGTAAAAGTCACTTTGTTAAACTATAGAGTTAAATTTTCAACATCAAAAGTCGAAAGAGCAGAGATCAAGGTCCCATAATCCAATTCACAACTGTAAATAAATGGCAAACACTTATGAATCACAATATACGGAACTGTTAATTAACAGATATTTTTTTACAGTGTATATAATATATAATATAATCAGAGAGGATTGCTTCAGTCATACTTAAGGGCCTCTTAAAGAATTAGTTGTACCAATATTAAAAGCTATCGTTATTAGGATTTTATTGTTATTTATTGACAATATTTAGGCCAGTGCTTTATCTCAAGTTAACACACCAATAAAGTCATCGAATTTCATAGTCCAGAAAGCACTAGAAGCTTTATCTATGTCTTCATTCCTTATAAAAGTGTTCACAGACTTGATGGTGGCAGGAAAAGAACGCTGTCTTTCACTTTCTCAGAATGCACCCAAATCACTGTTGACAGGTGGAGCTTTGAAGAATTGTTGGAGAAAATGATGGTGCCGCAGGCTTCAGCCCCCCTCCAGCCCTCAGAAGTGTGTGCAGGTGAGCTGGGGATTGGACTTTAGTGTCAAGACAAACACTCAGTGATGATACTGCACAAAAATTTCAATTACGTTCCCCATATTGTGAAAGGTTAAATGTGTCATTTCTGCCACTGCAAAACTTGAAAAAGCAATTAATTTATGATAATGCCTCTAATACAACGGCCATCTTTTAAATAGCATCAACATAAGAATTGTGCTGGTTATTTTGTAGAAAACACCATAATTAATTATTATTATTAATTCAATTAACTTTATTTATGGGTCAAAATAAGTCTCAGTTTGTAGTTTCATCAAATTTCATTTACAAACGTAGCTTTATATGGATAGAAAGGATGTCAAATTCAAGCAGAGTGTCCATTGTAATTTTTCAAATGAACTTTGTGAAAAATAAATGTCCTATTTTTTTTTTTTTTTTGTTCTGTATTTTGGATCAAAGAAAGTCTTGGTAAGCTTAAAACCTTAAAAACCCAAAAAGTTTTAGTGGTAATGTAAATTAAACTTTCTTAAATTCTTGCAAGTCAGCAGTTTAATTGATTAGTTCAACCCAGGCTCATTCTCATACCTGTCAACATTGAGATGTGAAAATAGGGGATAACCAAAACAACAAAATGACGTATTTTCAATATAAAAAGTAATTGTGGACTGGATTTTTTTTAATCTTTCATCAAAGTCTTGGACATGTGAAACAACATTCCCTTTGATGCATTGTTTTTCAATAATTTAAAATTTCCCCCCTAATTACTGTTAGTGGTTGTTTTTGCCCCATTGACTTCCATAATAATCACATTTTTTATTCCAAAACAATGACACCAAATAATCATGCATTTTTGATTGTTGGTGGTTTTCCCTGTTGGGAAGAGGTCAAATTTGTAATTTTTATTATTGATCATCAGTTGGCACCATTATCCCTTTAGGTAGGCTTGTGCAAAAAAAAAAAAAATAGCTTAGTTTCTGGATTTTATATGGAGTATAACAGCAAATAAAAGTGTGTATATGTGTGTCTGTGAGAGTGTAAAGCCGTCTTTCCACTGCAAACGACAAGCGACAGACCGTAAGTCATTCATTTCTAATGGAGAGTAGTCCGGGAGCTGCCTGGAGTTCCGATCATCTCCGTATGCGGAAAATTCAGATCCAATTTGAGCTGCGGATACATTGAAATATTTGAACTCCTGCAACTAGACTGCATGAGACCGGATATGATGTATTCCAGTTTTGTCCAAGCAGGTACGCATGCGCAGGATAAGAAATACTATTTTTTTTTTGTTATTTTTTGAATCAGAAAATAAAGTTTATATTTAAAAAAACATTTTTATTCATAAGTGAGTAATAAAAATATTTTTATGTTGTCTCCACATTCCCTCCAAATTTTTTAGTGGTCTATGAGTTTCTAGTATTCATTCATTCAACCATTGTGAACGCACAGAGAATAAAGGCTCTTGCTTTTGCACACCTTTATTTCGGACACTGTGATCAGCTTATCTCCCATGGTGCATGACAAAACTGAAAATTCTGTGCGACTGTTACAAGGGGGCGTATTCCGACAGTCCTGTCCAAATGTCGTGTGCAGTTGAAAGGCGCAATTAAAGACTGCTAAAAATTTAGGAGGGAATGTGGAGACAACATTAAAAAAAGAATATTTTTTATTACTCATTTATGAATAGAAATGTTTTTTTTAATTAGACTTTTTTTTTCTGATTCAGAAAATAACGAAAAAAAAACTCCTATTTTTCATCTCGCGTGTATTAACCTGCTTGGACAACACTGAAATACATCACATCTGGTCGGCCGGTCGCATACAGTCTAATTGCAGGAGTTTAAATATTTCAACTGATCTGAATTTTCCACATACAGAGATTATCTGAGCTCCACGCAGCTCCTGGACTACTTTCCATTGGAAATGAATGACTTCCTGTCTGTTGCTTGTCGTTTGTCGTGTACAGTGGAAAGGCGGCTTAAGAGAGACCTTTGCGCACTTACCTTGATGTGTCTGAGAAAATCTAAATATGCATCTCAGCTCTCATGGAGTAAACAAAAACAAAGACTGTGTATTTATGCACCATTAAATGTGGTTATTATGGAAGTCAATGGGCCAAAAACAGCCACCATCAGTAAATTAGGGAGAAAAAATCATCCACATGTCCAAGACTGTGATAAAAGGTTAAAAAAAATCCAGTCCACAATTACTTTTTATATTGAAAATACGTCATTTTGTGTGGGGTTTTTATTTAGCAAATCAGTGACATTATTTGTTTACTTGACAAATAAAGAGTTAAAATCCTGTAATTTTCTAAAAAGTTTAGTAGTTTTGATCAGGACTGAGCTTGATTAACAGATTAACAGACAAACAATTTGAAAAAAATATTAATCTGATGCATTTTTACAGCGGTTTAATTCAGTGGATGTTTTCATCTCTAATATAACAAAAGGTTAATACATTTGAACAGTGCACAAGTTTAACTAGGTTATATTAGCTCCAGTTGCCCACGTATTATTACAACTCAAAATAATAATCTTCACAATACGAAATAAAATAAAAAACGATCACAGCTTCCTGTTCATTCGTACTTTGAAATTACCAGCAAATAGGGGAATTACCAACCTTTGTCACACAGGTTCAACAGTGCAGACCAGTTGCAAAAGACAAATAGTAAACATGTTGTGTTGTGCAGTAGAATGCCAAAATTAAAAGTCCAAAAATAGAAAACTTAAATTTTACGGTACACCATCTACCCACAATGCTTTTAATGCCAACCGCAGACGTCTTTGGCTAACAGCCATCAGAAGAGCTGAATGGAGTGAAGACCTAATTAAAAATGCTTGACTCTGCAGTTCTCATTTTATATCAGGTAAGTTCACGCTATGCTGAATCATACACATTCCTCGTTTTTAATTGCAGCAGTGTATGATTTCAGCAAAAACAGTTAAATAGGGTTAATTAAACTGGACACTGAATGCTAAGAATGAAATGTAAAAATGTACAATCACATACCCTGCCGTACAGGTGCAGTTCACTGTCAGAATGCAGTTGTTTTGCTTGTTGATGATTACCCAGGCCTTGTACAGTTCCATCTTCTTTCCTTGTCTTTGGCTAGGCAGAACCTCGGTTTTTAGCACTACAAAGATTTGAGTATGGTAATCATGGAACATTATTTCATGCACATGACCACACAGAACAAAATTGTAGGCATCTAAAGACTTGTAGGCCTTTAACTTCTCTCTTGTAAAATCACTTGGAGTTTCAATGAGATATTTATTATGTATATGATATGTATATTTCGAGCTGGATGCTTGGCCGTTTCGTCTTATCCAATATTCATTGGGAGGGTGCTATCGCAAATAGACCTGTCAGACGAACGCCGCTCACTTTAACGTTAATTTTGCTGAATAACTGTGCTTATCACAGCGTCACAAGCTGTTATAATACACTGAAAGCTTTATGTAAATAATATATATAATATGTAATACAACAACAAACTCTGTACTGCATTGAATGTCATTCCCTTGATGTAAATGCTAGCACTCAAGGTTTTTTCTGCAACCTTGATGCGTGCACATCCTGAATGTTTACAAACCGGTAATTCGGCTGTCATTTTTTGGTGAACTGTCCCTTTAAGCATGTATAAAACCAACCCAAACGTTTTATTATTATGTTTTGCAATTCTAATTCACACCACTAGTGGCACCATCAGTGCTATTTCATTCCAAACTGTTCACGATATCTCAAATCGATGATTTCCCGCTGGAATACTTATAGAGTTGCCATTTTCAAACAACTTCTCAAACCCAAGGTCATCACTCCAGGTTGCCTTATGGAGTGCAATTCAAGCATTAGAAGTCAGAGACTGTGGGACTGAAGCTGGTAAATAACATCCTTAAAGACCATAAATATTTAATAGGTTAGTTCCTGTGCAGCAGAGTAAAACAGGGTAAAGGTTGAGCTGGGCTTGGAGATGATGTGGAGACGGAGCTCTGACTGGCTCAAAGGAGCAGCAGCAGAATGCAGAATTAGTGCATGTGTGATATGGAGCAGCGCTATATCTGAATGTCAGCATTCTCCACATCATACGGCTGTTTTCATTACTGCAGGCCTGTCCTTCTCAACTAAACGATACGCTTTCCGCTCTCCGCTCAGAAGTAATAAATTGTAGATATGCTGTTTTATTTGCAGTTTGAGGAGATGTTAAAGGCAAATGCTAATGCTGCATGACTTTTTAGGGGGGTTGCTGTGTTTTGTTGACAGAGATTTGTAGACTTAGGGGTAATGGAATTGGGACATGGCACAAACTGTATTCAGAGCTACAGCTAACAATTGAGCACAAAATACAATTGGGCTTTTTATTGACTACACTAACTGGGTGTTTGTTTGTTTGTTTGTTTGTTTGTTTGTTTGTTTGTTTGTTTGTTTGTTTGTTTGTTTGTTTGTTTGTTTGTTGTTTGTTTGTTTGTTTGTTTGTTCGTTCGTTCGTTCGTTCGTTCGTTCGTTCGTTCGTTCGTTCGTTCGTTCGTTCGTTCGTTCGTTAGTCCCTTTATTAATCTGGGGTCGCCACAGCAGAATGACCCGCCAACCTATCCAGCATATGTTTTACGCAGTGGATGCCCTTCCAGTTGCAACCCATCACTGGGAAACATCCATACACTCACATTCACACATACACTACGGACAATTTTGCTTACACAATTCACCTATGTCTTTGGACTTTGGGGGAAACCGGAGCACCCGAAGGGACGAACACGGGGAGAACATGCAAACTCCACACAGAAATGCCAACTGACCCGGCCGAAGCTCGAGCCAATTTTGCTATCGTGCTACCCACTGCGCCACAGCATATATTTATTTTTTTATTTTATTTTTTTTTTTCATTTTATTTATTTATTATGTATTTATTTATTTATCTAAAATAATTTAAATTATTTTTTATTTATTTATTTATTTATTTTCATTTTATTTATTTATTTATATAATTGTTTATTTTCCTTTCTTTCTTTTTATTTCTTTTCATTTATTTATTTATTTTCATTTCGTTTATTTATTTGTTTATTTATTTATTTACATGTGTTTTAAACCCAGTCTTTTTCCATTACATTTTATGTTCTATAGAGATTTTTTACATTGAACAGATATTTCAATAATAATATTCATTCATTCATTTTCTTTTCGCCTTAGTCACTTTATTAATCTGGGGTCACAACAGCGGAATGAACCGCCAAATAACCAGCACGTTTTTACGCAACGGATGCGCTTCCAGCCGCAACCCATCTCTGGGAAACATCCACACACACACTCATTCACACACTCATACACTACGAACAATTTAGCCTACCCAATTCACCTGTACTGCATGTCTTTGGACTGTGGGGGAAACCGGAGCACCCGGAGGAAACCCACGCGAACGCAGGGAGAACATGCAAACTCCACATAGAAACGACAATGATCCAGCCGAGGCTCGAACCAGCGACCTTTTTGCTGTGAGGCGAAAGCACTGCCTATTGCGCCACTGCGTCACCACTCATTAATTAAATTATTTATTTTCATTTTATTTATTTATTTATTTTCCTTTCTTTCGTTTTTTTTTCTTTCTTTATTTTTATTCATTTATTTTCATTTTATTTATTTATTTATTTAGTTATTTAATTTAATTTCTTTATTTCTTTCATTATTTCTTTACTTCTTTATTTTTATTTATTTATTTTCATTTTATTTATTCATTTATTTATTTATTTATTTATTTATTTATTTATTTATTTATTTATTTATTTATTTATTTGCATGTGTTTTAAACCCACACTGTAAAAAAATCTGTAATTTTACATTTTGTTTTTTTCCGGCAGCTGGGATGATTTAAATTTCAGTAATTTAGAATTCTGTAATTTGTTATTTTACTCAAAATAAAAATTAAAAAAACACATGTTTCAATGTAAAATTACAGATTGTTTTTTTAAAGTGCAGTCTTATTTACATTTGATATTGTATGAAGATTTTACACTGTACAGATATTTCAATAATAATAATAACACCAAAAATAATTTATTATTGTAAATGTGTGAAACGATATTGTAAATTTTAGATATTTTAGTTTAATGTTTTCATTTTTTAAGTCACATATGTTTAAAAATCGATGGATTTGCTCTTCAGTATTTGTACTTTCAGGATTGAAATTAAAGGGTCACGAAACCCCCTGTCTCAGCAGGGTGTTTTCACAACTCTGTTTTGAAAAAAGTCAGGAAAGTTGGGCGTGTCCAGCTCTGGGAGTGTGGGAGTGTCGGGGGAGGGAAAGAGGATAAGATTTTGCATAGAAGGGACGCGCTAAGTTTAACAGGAAAAACAAACACACAGAGGCTGATTTGTTACGGCGAATAAGAGAAAAAAATCCTCCGCATTTCTCTGTAACTTATGTACTCGGTAGGTAGCGTCAGAAAGCCGTGTGTGTATAGACTATCCTGTCACAAAATGCGGCGAAAATCCTGCACGACGGAAATAGTTTGTGTTTACATGTTTACACTCGGAGAGCAGCATTTAAACAAAGGGCACTGCACTGCAAACACTTACCAAATCTGTAGACAGACAATCAAACTGGAGCTGTGTCTTTTTATTAAAAGTAGACGAGCGGCAAATCCGGATTTCACCATTTCCAGATGAGAAAAATCTCTCGTGTAAAAATGTTCCTTACAAACGCGTTTCTGTCGCGTGTCGCGTGCACTGTAATCCACACGTGAGTCCAGCTGCTCTCCCATAAAGGGAAAATGAAAACAAAACCTTCGTTGCAACACACTAATAACACCTACGACTCTTGTCTTGAAATTCTTGTACTTTCACTTGTTTTGGCAACACAACGTGGCGTCTCTCTGCCGTCTGAACAGTGTAAACTGGTAAACAGTCTCCGGAGCTATCATGCATATTAATGAAGTTTCGCGTCATACACAATAGAGCGCGCTGATTGGTTTGAAGCACGTCTTCTCATGAATTAATACTGCGCACTCAGATACGTCAGAACGCCCTAGAAAAGACAGACAGCCACTATACTGCTGGATTTACACCTAAGTATCTCATGGCCGTGAGGTAGCTTCAAAAATTCGTTTCAAACCGGAAGAACGAATTTGCTCAAAATAACGCAAAAACAACCAATTTTCACTTTTTAGTGCAATATATGTGTCCTAATAGTGTTTATAGCAGCTTGGGACACATATATGACTGTCAACAGCTCAAAAAATGTGTTTTGGTGTTTCGTGACCCTTTAAACCACATTGCACTGAACTAAACTGAACTTCAACTCTGAAAACTGGACTGACACTGTTTCAATTTACTAGAACATCTATGTTAATCTACATTATAAACGCGCTATAGAAATAAAAATGAATTGAATTGAACTGTCCAGCACGTAACAGTAATTTAATTATAAATATTTAAATCACACTGTCTGACTTTCATTGTCTTTAACAAATAATATATTCGTTTTTATTTCTGTCATTTAAAGAATACAATAAATGTACAAAAGTGTAATTAAAAACTGAAGTACTTGCTGTTGAAACACCAGCTTTGCTATCATACAAAAGCATTGCATTTTAAAATATACACAAATTGCAAACAGATATTTCATAAATGATAATATTTTACAATATTCCATTTTTTTTTTTGTATTTTTGATCAACTAAATTAGCATGAAGGATTAAAAAAACTAAAAGTTACTTATAATGTGTAAAGTTATTATAAGTTAAAAGTCGATTAACCATCATTTTCTATCCCTAATTGTTTTTCATTTATATTAGACTTCAAATGAAAATCTGATAATTATGTATTTTCATTTTAATATCCTGTTTCTCCTTGACAGAAATCCCTGTTGAAGCAATACTTTCTCCAGTAAAAGCAAACTAAATAGACATGGCATTACAAGGAGTAATGATCCACTATATGCTATAATGTGAATGATGGCAGATGTGTATATATGTATATAAAGGTCTGATTAGCTAAATGGAAACCTGCTGGCTCAGCTCAGGTAATATAAAAACACTTAGACGGGAGACAATGATTCAGAGTGGCAGTCAGAGAAAATGCATGTGCCTGTTTCCATTAGAGCTGCTGTTGTTCGTCAGAGAACAATAACCCCAACACTTTTTTTTTTTTTTTCCACCTCTGATTCAGCCAAATGGATGATAAAGACAGTAAATGTGCCGAAGTCTATCATCAAATATCTCTGCAATATGTCACTCCGGTGTGTCATTTCTACTAATACAAGTATACAGTAAACTGCATTTTTCCGTGGTCTGTTGAAACTCTTGATTCTGATTGGCTGAAAGGTGCGCAATACAATCATTTACGGTACATTTTAATTCAAAAATCACATAGTTTATTTTGCTAGCGCACATTGTTATTATTTAGGTGAACAATTAATCCATGCAAGTTAATCCATCTTCAATTCTTCTGCGTTTGGAGTGGCGGTCCTTCTCTGCTGACATAAGTTTGACGGCTTCAGCCACAATAATCTTAACCATGCCCCTCTTACTGTTAGTTTTTCTATGAAGTATGATGTGCAAAAACAAAGCCCAGCCCCTTTTCAATTAAGTTGTAAGTGCATCCTCATACTGAAATAAAAGTCTCAGCAACTTCCAATTCACACTGGCTGTAATGCACAAGTAGTTTCAGCAATAGTATCTGGATGCAGCCTTTATGATGCAAGCTGAGATTGCATCACTCAGCGATGCAATGTCAGACTCAATGCACTTAATGGAGTGAGTGACGTCACTGTGACGGGTAGGGTTAGGGGTGGGGTTAGGTGAGCGCATTAAAAAGCATTGGATGCAACTCAGATTGCACTGCACCAGGTCTGCATCCAGACCCCTCTCAATTCCAGTCAGTTCTGATCACAGTTCAAAATAATTGCACTTCTCTCAGACATTAGAAATGAACATAGCTCAGTTATGGTTGACGCAAACTTCATTTTTTCTGTGTAATCTCGAGGACATGAACGTATGCTTCACCATGGAGCCTATTGAGGATTAACCAACTCACAAATATGCTTAAAAATTATAAGTGGGCATAGATTCATTTTTTTAATCTAGATTAATCTCAAAATGGCTCATTTGAATTCTGCCGAAGGCATTCAGAATATGTGTGCTACCCGAATAATAAGTCTTTGAGAACGGGTTTCTCAAGCCAGGTGGCGCATTAGACCAGGGGCTCATCTCCTGTTTCCAAAATGCATCACAAACTGCTTGAGAAACTGTTCTACTATGATAATTGGTGATGAAAATAAATGATGTTCAATAAGATGTACTTGTGTTTACTAACTGTTTATTCAGGTAAACATGAATGTTGAACTGTAGGCCTACATAAGCTCCAAACAGCGATTTCATTCTTGCTTTTGATGTACGCACATACAGAAAATGCTGCTTCGCAAAGGCAAGTTCACTGACGGTGTGTCAAGCATTGAGTATATTTACATGGGCAACAATACTTTAATACGATTTTAATATGATTAAAACAATACTCTGATTAAGAGTCTACCATGTAATCAGCGATTTTTGATTACCTTAATGTGACTAAAGTCATAACTGAACTAAACAGAAATGGAATTGAGACGTGGAGTATGCAGATATTAGAGGCATTACTGACAAACTATTCCCGTCATGTAGGACTTTTCGCCATATTTTCCGACAAGATCCACACAGGCGGCTGTCAGTAAAGGACCGCACACACACACACACACACAGACACACAGACGCACACACACAAACACACACACACACACATCGCGAAATGCTGAAGTTTTTTTTTCTTTCCGTTTGGTCTGGGTTATTAAATTCCATAACACTCTCACCAGTCCTTACTCATTATTTGCGTCTAATACCCCAGTTTGTCACAGCGCATGAATGAAATGTTCATGAGTTAAAGTGAAACTGCTGAACTGCAGTTAAAGTCAGGCATCCTGCTGATTTGATTCAGAAGAGCACTTTTTTGTCAGACGCCTCACCAGCCAGGTATACATCCGCGCTAAAATATCAAGGTGAAAGTCATTATAGCTTGCATAGAATACGTAGACCCAGCTCCAACACAACTTTGAGAATAGATTAACGGCGATATTTTTTTATTGCGCGATAAGAGTCTATAACGATAATAACGGCCCACCACTATTAAAAAATATTTATGAAGAGGTAGTTTATACACGTTACTTTGAACTATTAAATATGCCAGTGTCCTACATGCATATATGTGATCAATCTCTCACGCACACACACACACACACACACCCTGTCTGTCTGTCTGTCTGCATGTGACTGATTCAAAGCAGGATTAGGAGACCTAACATGTAATTTTTAACCTGTCCTTAACTAAGCAAATAACCACGGAAATAGCAGGATAATCAAATGCTTGGATTTTAAATGCACTCAGGTTTTTGTCGGGCAGTTCTTTGCCTCCACGTTGTGCATTTAAAATCCTTTCATGAGTTCACAGATATTTGAATGAATAGAATATGCATGTTTGGATTCTTGTCCCAAGAATAGGGCTCTGACCCTGGAAAGACACTCTAATAAGGGGCCTTTCTGTTCTGTTTTTTGTTGTTGTTGTTGTTGTTGTTGTTGTTGTTGTTGTTGTTGTTGTTGTTGTTGTTGTTGTTGTTGATAAGAATTAGAGAAGTGCAGTGTGCTTTTTTAATGTCGGTAGGCAAACACTGAATTAGCTGTCTATTGTGCTCATGTGCTACTGTTGATATTGTTATGTTATATTGTTATAATTGTACCATTTAAAAATACTGTAATATTCACGAAGTAATATTTGTGAAGTCATACAGCTCCGGATAACTTGAAACAGCAACAACTAGTCTCTCCTCTATCTAGTCGTCTTGACAACACAAACACTGCTGTCACCTCAATGGAAACTCCGCCTCTGCTTTCGTTTGATTGGGGAATGTAAAAGAGGCGACTGATGTAACACTTTTTCTGCTTAGAGTTTTTTTTTTCTTCGACTGCACACAGTGTGCAATGGCAAAAATGCAACATGCAGCAGGCAGTTAAAACGTGAGACATGCAAGGCATATAAGCAGAGCACAAAATGCTCACGGCTGTTAGTAAACCATTCAAAAAGGCGCTTCTCAAATGCAAAAACCACATTTGGTGTGATCAAACGGATGTTATTCCCATTGTCGGGAGAGGGAGAGAGAGAGAGAAGTCTGAGCGCATTGTCTAGCCCAGCTTCATAACGCTCGGCCCAGCTTCGATTTAACTAGTAATCGGGTTTAAAGATGTGGAGCTGGGGAGGTAGAGGGATGCTAAAATTCGAGAGAAAATTAGGACATGCTTGGTTATTTTTAGGTGTTTGGTCTTAAACTGATTGAATAATAGAATGATTGTTAGCCTTGTTAAAACATCTGCGCACGTACTCCTTCCAATATTTGTTTATAAAACATCACTTAGCACATGGCAATGCATTAATTATCCCTTACTTATACAACAGGGCTGTTGAATGCTTGATTCTGACCGGCTGATGAACATTCTGAGGTGTGTAATTGTTTTCACCTAGACACAGATGAAAGTAGTTCCAGGCAGGTTTTACTGCAATACAGTTTCATGCAACTACGCCAAATGATTTCAGTTATTTTATAGCCTAGAGCATTAAAAAATTAAATCTAACTAAAATAAAATACTTTGATTGAGAAGCATCAGGGCTGGCACATCCATAGAGGTGACCTAGGCGGCCACATAGGGTGGCAGAATAATCAAGGTGGTGTCCGTGAACCATGCCGCCCTAACAACCTGAACCACCAGCCCCACCCCCCGACCTGCTTTTCATTTTCATCCATGACAAAAATGCTCTCCTTTGTACTCTTACTGTAATTACACTGTAAAAAAAACTGCTGGGTTCCACACAATCGACGTGAAGGAATTTATTTAACTTCTTAGTTTTTAAAAATATAAGTCCATTGAACATAAAACAATTAAGTTGTCCCAAACAAAACTTGTTTCAGCATATTTTCAATAAGTAATTTGAACAAACACTATATGTCATATTTTTAAGTGTAGGAGTTGTTTTAGGATGAAAAAAAAAAGATAACCACATAGTAATCGTAGCATAAGCAGTTTTATTAACTTCAATCTGTTCAATTATTAGACAATAATGTGCACCTAAGTGTCTGATTCCATTAAAGCTGCAGTTTCTCATCCGAGAACCAAACAATTTATATTTTTTAAGCTCTAATTCAGCCAAATGGAGGATAAAGACGGTAAATGTGCCCATGTCTTTCATCAAACATCTCCAGCATATGTGTCATTTCACGGTATAAAATTGCAGGACTCCATATATTCAGCAACTAAGTCCTTTTTAACGTAAAGTGGCGCAGGCAACAGAACGCTGCACTCCAGCCAAGAGCGCTTACAGACAGCTGAAATAGTCCTGCTGTCGGCCAGAACTGACAAAGTGGGTAGAAGTGTTGGAAGTCTGCTTCTGGAAGACTGACAGGCACATGGACGGCAGGAAAAGCCAGCAGGCACCAGCACAGATAGGCGGCATCAGGTTGGCGCAGGCCAGACAGTTAGAGACGAGAAGTAAGGAGAGTGTCACTTTGAGAAAAGGATCCTGACAGGATGCTGACTTTCAGAAAATACTAATGTACGGAGAAGGGCTGTAAATGAAAGTAGAAGCTAAAACATTTTTTTTTCTTAAATAGCAGATCTAAGCTGGTGGAATATTCCCTTTGCACAAGTAATCCAAATTTGCATGACAATCTTATGCTTTTACTTTGTTTCATGTATCAATTCTTGCGAGTGTCTGGTTGTTAAATAGTAGTTTGCAGCCCAGACTCATTGGAACTTTGCATAATGTACTTATACTCAACTGTCGCTGCAGTTTCTTGGTGAAATGAACACCAGCAGGCAGTAAAACATGACAACTTTTGTGCTTTTCCACATAAATGGTCATTACAGGGCCTATTATTGTTAAATATAGCCTTATTTTTTAGCAGTTTTCAAGTGGATTTTGACAGTTTTATTGGTAAATGGTTCAATAAAAGAGCTCAGGCCATGTGAAAACTGCACCGCTATTCTTTGACCCAATTTTACAGTTATTTACTGCAAAAACGCCCAGTAAAATGCCAAATACATTATTTACAGTTCACTACTGTAATATGCACTGCATTGTGGGTCATTTTAAAACTTTTACAGTAAATTACTGCATATTAGGAATTTGCAGTATTCTACGGTAATCAAAGTAACTGCTACTGTAGTTGAAGACAAAAATGAGACAGTTATTGAAATGATTAGTGACTTGCCTGGAATTCATTAAATACTAAAAAGGAATGTTTTGCACCGCTATTGTAACATGTAAATAAATTACAGTTATTTACTGCAATAACATCCAGTAAAATACCACATACATTCTTCACAGTTCACTACTGTAATATGCACTGCATTGTGGGCTATTTAAACACTTTTACAGTAACTTTCTGCATATTAGGAATTTGCAGTATTCTACTGTAATCAGAGTAATCAAGTACTGCTATTGTAGTTGAAGACATAAATGAGACAGTTAATGAAGTAATTAGTGACTTGCCTGGAATTCATTAAATACTAAAAATAATTGTTTTGTACCGCTATTGTAAAATGTAAATAAATTAGTTATTTACTGCAATAACATCCAGTAAAATACCACATACATTCTTCACAGTTCACTACTGTAATATGCACTGCATTGTGGGCCATTTAAACACTTTTACAGTAACTTTCTGCATATTAGGAATTTGTGGTATTCTACTGTAATCAAAGTAACTGCTACTGTAGTTGAAGACAAAAATGAGACAGTTAATGAAATGATTAGTGACTTGCCTGGAATTCATTAATTACTAAAAAAAAAAATTTGTACGGCTAGTGTAAAATGTAAATAAATTACAGTAAAAGTACTGAAAAAAGTGATACTGTGAAATTAAAATGCAGTAAAGGGCATTTTACCTTAAAAAGAAGTTGCGGTAAGGCTGTTTTATTATAAAATGAAATTGCGGTAGGGACCTGCTACAGTAAAACACATTTACAGGTAAGTTACTGTAAAGGGGCAGTTGCGGTAAATTGCTGGCAACAGTGCTGCCAGTAAGTTACCGCGGAAATACAATAAAATGTCTAACAGTGTAGGTACAATGACATAGTTGCTTTGAGACGTAGTTTTGTCATTTTCATTTATTCATTAATTTTTCTTTGGCTTAGCCCCTTATTTATCAGGGGTCTCCACAGCAGAATGAAACCCCAACTATTCCAGCATATGTTTTACGTAGTCGATGCCCTTCTAGCCACAACCCAACACTGAGAAACACCCATACACTCTCACATTCACACACACACACACACACACACACTCATACACTACAGACAATTTAGCTTATTCAATTCACCTAAAGCGCATGTCTTTGGACTGTGGGGGAAACCAGAGCAGCCAGAAGAAACCCATGCCAACACGAGGAGAACATGCAAACTCTACACAGAAATGCCAACTTGCCCAGCCAGGACTCAAACCAGCGACCTTCTTGCAGTGATGTGACAGTGCTAACCACTGCGCCACTGTGACGCCCTTTTGTCATTTGTTTTAATCATTATTTTTCATGAAAAGAAAATCCAAGCTGGTGGAATATTTTAACATCATGTGTTTCACATTTTCAAACTGAGCATCTATACTGCAGACACATATGTAAAACTTCAGACGAGCATGTTACATTCTAACAAAGGTGTTTTTCACCACAGGAACACAAACTCCATGAACTTGGTGTCAAAAACAAACTTGATGTCAAAACGTCAGAAACAAAAATCCATTAGTGAAACGTATTGCATACAAAAAAGTATATTTAGCCTGAAAACAGATATTTCAGGAGGCTGTCAGTGGAGAGAGATGTTTTTGCCTTCAAAATGGTTCTAGTTTCAACATCGATCAGCAAGAGCTGAGTTTTTTTTTCAGTTAACTCTCTCGTTGACAAAATTCTCATTGACAAAGTGTAAAGGCACTTTCATTAAATGGTGCGAATGTACGATGCGATGGCGCTCTTGAATTAAAACAATAGATCCCCATGGAGCTATTCACACTGGGAATGATTAATCACAACATGACAGTTTTTTTATTCAGCCAATGTGTCCTTTATTTATGTCATGCTACTATAAAATAGGCTGTCCTATTAAATTTGAGCTTGAGATCATGTGCTGCTGCTGCTGCTGCTGCACAAAAGGGAAAGACTTGTGATGCTTAAGGACAAAGGAAAAGAATCGTTGTTATCATAAACAAGTGTTTGTTATCGTTGATGCATGAGAACAGAGAACTTATTGATAGAAGTCACAGCCACTGATTTTTTATTTAATTTAATGTTTTGACAAAAATTCTGTGGCAAGGAATTATAGAGAAAAGGGGAATTAATAAACAACGCCCTCTTGTGGACGCATAATTTAAAATGTACTGTAAATGGAACATATTTAAAATAACATAAGATTTTCAGCTTTCAGTGTCTTTATTAGGGACTGAGCACAGGTGGTGCGTAGGCTCTATAAGAGGGGTCTGGATGCAGACCTGGTCCAGTGTAATCTGAGCTGCATCCAATGCTTTTTAATGGGTTCACCTAACCCCTCTCACAGTGACGTCACTCACTCCATTTGATTGCATTGTGTCTGACATTGCATCGCTGAGTGATGCAATCTCAGCTTGCATCATAAAGGCTGCATCCAGATACTATTGGGCTCTATTGGAATTGCTTCATTTCTTCTTCTTCTTCTTCTTCTTCTTTTTCTTCTCTAGAAGGAATCACATTTTTGAGGGTCTAAACATGCTCGAAAACTCACGAAACCAGCTTGCACACAGTGCAAAAGTGGGTGTGGCAAAGTGCATCGACAGCGCCACCTATGCACTTTTGTAGCCCCTGAGCTACATTTCACACACACATACAAAAATTGGCACACACATTAAACATACCAATACATACAAAAAAGTCTCTTGGGGCAAAATTCGAAACCCAACAGGAAGTTGGATATTTTGGATATTACTTCCTCTGGCGAAAAAGTGCCATTTTTGCAATTTTCAGGCGTTGTACTTTAACAAACTCCTCCTAGGGATTTTATCAGATCAACACCAAAATTGGGTATTGTCATTTAAAAGCCTTGACGATGTTAAATTGCGAAGATTTAGAGATTTCGTCCAAGGGCGTGTCTGTGGCACCCTCACAAAATTTGATGTTTCGCCATAAAACAGGAAGTTGTTATAACACAGGCATGAATTGCCCGATCTGCCTCAATATTCTAATCTTTTGATAAGATTCCTGACCTGAACACGTTTACATGCCAATATCCAGTTACAATAATAGCATCACCTGCTGGCAACAGGAAGTGACATGTTTTACATCGTAACAAACTCCTCCTACATATTTCATCAAATCAGCACCAAATTTGGGTGGTGTTATCTGAAGGGTCTAACAATGTTATATCATGGAAATGTAGAGTTTTTGTTAAAGGGCGTGTCCATGGCCGACTGACAAATTTCAGTGTATCGTCATTGAGGAAGAAGTACGCATAGCTCAGCCACACAATATCCGATCTCTCCTGAAGACATCTACATGCCAATATTGAGTCACAGTCGTAGCGACACCTGCTGACAGAAGGAAGTTTGTCGTAAATCTGTGATTTTCTCAAGTTTATTTAATATTTATCAGCTTAAATTATTATTGTTTACTGTTCTCTGTCATCCTAGGGACACCGGGCAGCTGTGAGCCCAGGTGTGAGGTCCCTTTCATCGTTGCTTGCAGCTTTAATTTAATTACAATTTTTGACAAAAACAATTCTGTGGCAAGGAATTAGAGATAAAATGGGTTGATAAACAACACCCTCTTGTGGACATATAATCTGAAAGGAACTGTAAATGAAACATATTTAACATACCATAAGATATTCAGGTTTTTAGTGTCTTTATTAGGGACCGACCAGACCGAATGTAGCCCCTATTGGAATTGCTCAGTTTCTTCTTCTTCTTCTTCTTCTTCTTCTTCTTCTTCTTCTTCTTCTTCTTCTTTATCTCTAGAATGAATCGCATTTTTGAGGATCTAAACATGCTCAAAAACTCACGAAACTTTGCACACACACCAGAAGTGGGGAAAGTTTATGTTTGTTATAGGTTTCAAAAGTGGGTGTGGCAAAATGGCTCGACAGCGCCACCTATACACTTTTGTAGCCCCCGAGCTACGTTTCACACACACATACAAAAATTGGCACACACATTAATCATGCCAATACCTACAAAAAAGTTTCTTGGAGAAAAATCCGAGACCCAAAGGAATATTTTTTACTTCCTCTGCCGAAAAAGTGCAGTTTTTCCAAATTCCAGGCATTGTACTTTAACGAATTCCTCCTAGGGATTTTATCAGATTAACAGCAAATTTGGGTGTTGTCATTTAAAGGCCTCGTCAATGTTAAATTGCAAAGATCTAGAGTTTTCGTCGAATGGCGTGTTCGTGGCGCCCTCACGAAATTAAACAGGAAGTTGTTAGGACTCAGGCATACATTGTCCGAATTGCCTCAAAATTCACACGTTTGATAAGAATCCTGACCTGAACACGTTTACATGCCAATAGCCATTTACAGTCATAGAACCACCTACTGGCAACAGGAAATGACATGTTTTACAATGTAACAAACTCCTCCTAGAAATTTTTTCAGATTGAATCCAGTTTCCATCAGTATAATTCAAAGGCCTTTGTGATGTTAAATTGTGAAGATCTAGAGTTTTCGTCAAAGGGCGTTTCCGTAGCGGACTGGCAAAATTCTGTGTTTCACCATAGAAGAGGAAGTACTTATAACCCACACAATGTCCGATCAGCCTGACAGTTCACGTTCGATGAGATTCCTCTCCTGAAGACATCTACATGCCAATACTGAGTTATAGTTATAGTGCCACCTGCTGACAGAAGGAAGTTTGGCATAAATTTGTGATTTTCTCAGTTTTTTTTATATATATATCAGCTTAAATTATCATTGTCCACTGTTCTCTGTCATCCTAAAGCCACCGGGCGGCGGTGAGCCCGGGTGCGAGGTCCCTTTCATTGTTTCTTGTTTTATTACTGTATCTATTTAACTCATCCCTGCTGTATAGACAAAAAAGACCCCAAAATTTTAAATGTTAAGCAGTAATATTGTAAAATGTTATCCTGTAATATTCCAATCACATTGTAAAATAACCCTTCTGCTAAAATGATGTCCTTCATCCTCTAAAGCCATATGATTGCTTTCAGATAGCATCTTATAATCCAGGATTTAAGAATCAATGCTTGCCGATCAATGCACATAATGCATATAAGGATGAGGGAAAATCCTCTGTTAAACGTAGTGTATGAATTCAAATGTGTCCGTGTAGACCAAGAAGCTCACGAGGGCGCTTACACACTTGGTCCAATTTCACATTCAAGTGCAAAATCCTCACCAGATCCTTTGCAAATCTAATTGAAAATTCCATTTCACGTTATTCCAGCTATTTTTCCACTCCGGGGGCTATTATTCCTGCTCCAGATATAGATCTATACATTATCATCCCGGTGTAGCCTTGCAGCGCTTACAGGTTCGAAATTAGGGATGAAATTAAGTTGAGCACAACTAATGATGGTTGGATGAACTCTGCTTCTTATTCCCCATTTATGGTTCCAGCAGAATGCAAAGCATGATTGATGTTGGCCCGGCGTCGCACATTACTTCTGGCTATACACACAGTGAAGCTTGTGTTTGTCTCACCTGAATGGCTGAGTGATGGACTGCGTGTCATTACTGACGATGTACGTTAGTCAAAATGGAGCCTGAAGACTTGGCACGCATCTATTCTAATGGCTCAGAGACAGTATGTAAGGAAAGCCCTGTGCCGCTGCTGTGGTTGTCGGTTGTGAAAAATGCCTGAAGTGATTCTTTTTGTTGTTTTTAATGCAATGATTCATTTTTTTGCAAATTGAAAAATAAGAGGAAAGACGTTGGAATTGAGCACCTTGCTGGCAAGATACAGAAATGAAGCCTGGCTTTTTTCAGAAGAGATCTATTTTAAGGGCTATTAGGCATATGGTGGGCCTATGTACAGTTGAAACCAGAAGTGTACATGCACTCTAAAACAAGGAACATAACCATTTTTTTTAAATGTCTGATGGTAAATCATACTAAACATTTACTATTTTAGGTCCGTTAGGATTACCTAAATCATTTGCATTTGCTAAATGCCAGAGTAATGAGAGAATTTTTTTTTTTTTTTTGAGAATCTTTTATTAATTTCTAGACAGTCAAAAGTTTACATACATTTCCTTGGTATTTTTTTTAGCTTTGCTTTTAAACTGTATAACTTTGGTCAAATGTTTTGGGTATCCTTCCACAAGCTTCTCACAATAGTTTGAAGGAATTTTGGCCCATTCCTACTGACAGAATTGGTGTAACTGAGTCAGATTTGTAGGCTGTCTTGCTCGCACAAGCTTTTTCAACTCTGCCCACAAATTTTCTATAGGATTGAGTTCAGGGCTTTGTGATGGCCACTGTTTTCCTTAAAGCACATTTTAACTAATTTGGCAGTATGCTTAGGGTCATGGTCTGTTTGGAAGACCCATTTGTGGCTAAGTTTCAATTTCCTGGCTGATGTCTTGAGATGTTGGTTCAGTATTTCTACATAATGTTCTTTCTTCATGATGCCATCTATGCTGTGAAGTGGACCAGTCTCTCCTACAGCAAAACAGCCCCACAACATGATGCTGCCACCCCCATACTTCACAGTTGGGATGGTGTTCCTAGGCTTGTAAGCTTTCCCCTTTGTCCTCCAAATGTAACACTGGTCATTATGGCCAAACAGTTCAATCTTAGTTCCATCAGACTACAGGACATGTCTCCCAAAATTATTTTAGATGTTAAGGCATTAACATCTGACTTTTTTTTAAATGGTTATGTGCCTTTTTGTATAGTGTATGTAAACTTCTGGTTTCAACTGTAAGTTATTGGCTGTTTCTTGCAAATCTGAAGTCTGACCCTGAAAGTTGTAGCTCCTAAGAGATTTAAAAATTCACTAGGGGATGATTTTATACAGACTTCTCAATGAAGAAGAATTTTTAATTTTTACTATTATTATTATGGTCAAACTTGCTACCAAACTGATAGTTTCTCTCTGTACCCATCTAGCTACCAGAAATGTTCTATGATCTTTTGTTAGCATCGAAATTAAGTTATGAAAACAGTTACTAGTGGTAACAATTAAAAAAGCTCCATAACACTTTAGTTTATGTAATGTAATGTGTATTTTTTAGCGCATTTACCATACACCCAAAGCGCTTCAACAGTGTGCAGCATCCACTTAGATGACGAGACGGCAGCCACAGGACCACTGCGTCAATGTGCTCACCACACAACAGCTGTTCAATTCGGTGGATGGGGATGATTGGGAGGCCATGATGGGAAAGGGCCGGGGTTACACCCTTACTCTTAACGAGAAGTGTCATGGGGTTTTTAATGACCACAGACAGTCAGGACCTTGGTTTAACGTCTCATCCGAAAGATGACGCTCACTGACAGTATAGTGTCCTCTTCACTTTACTGGGGCATTAGGACTCACACAGTTAAGCACCCCCTGCTGGCCTCACTAACACCATTTCCAACAGCTACCTAGTTTTCCCATGTGGTCTCCCATCCAGGTACTGCTCAGGCTAAGCCCTGCTTAGCTTCAGTAAGTAACCGATCTTGAGCTCCAGGGTGATATGGCTGTGGCAGTTTAGGTCACAGTTCATGCTAATAAACAACTGACTTATCACCTTATCATTATAAAGAGGATTGGGGGATTAGCGGCGACAAAAGTAACGTAGGATGAAAGTAACAAAGCAGTTTTCTCAAAGCCCTGACAACATTTGCTTTCCAGGCCATAACAGCACATTCAGAGTGCAACCCTTGATGAAGCTGCCAAATATCTTGTGATTTCAGGACCATGTCCCGCAGTTAGGTAAGAATTTCAGTTTTTTAAGTGCAGAAGGTAAATGATCAACCAAGGCTAATTCTGATTACGTACCCCTATATACATTTCTGGAGAGCGCCAAATACATCCCAGGAGCTACATTTTTTTTGCAGTTTTTGTTTTTGTTCCACCAGAGGCCGCTGTGTACTCTTTTTTTAGATCTCTCGTGATTTTTCTTGCGACTGCCATTCGCGATTGCTGTTCTCATGTAACCCCATCGGAGGCCGCTGTCGACTGACTGACTTACTGGCTGACCATCTGACTGATACTCCCACCTTCCCCCTTCCCTAAACCCAACCAATAGTGCTTTCAAAAGCACAGATTTACCCAACCACCCCATTCCCTAAACCCAACCACAGTGTTTTAAAAAGCATTCCAGAAAAAGAAAAGCACTCACCTGATTTTTTTCCACATTTTCAGTTTTTACCACATCCTCACCCTGTTATTTACTAGTTTATTTAATTTTTTTAGCTTTTGTTTTTTGTCTTACCTGCTTTCTGAAACTATTCTTTGCCGGAATCGAAGCCCATAGTCGTGGACAACTCTCTTCGTCTTAAATCCGCGACGTACATGTTGAGCTACCGGACAAACTGGTAACAGCTAAAAAAGCCGTTCATATGGAGGTAAGTGGTCAGCTGGTAAGGTAAAAAAGGAATGGCGTCATACCGCCCCATAGCATTCATTTTAAAAATAAAATGCAGCCATACGTAGCTACATAATTCACGATCTCCAGAAATGTATATAGGGCTACGTTTTCAGAATAAACCTATGTTGCAAATTATTGCAGCAGTTCTTTTTTTCTTATTAAAAGCTGTTTCTCTTTTCATGTGTCACAGAAACCCACAGGTTATTTAGTGATTTAACACATCCCTAAGTTTGCAATCTCTTGTTTTTCAGTTTAACAGTAAATCATGTTTAAATGGGTTCCTGTGGGGACGAAAGTAACATTATGTCTTACTGCTAATAGGCATACATTATTTTTCACTTTCACATAAAACTTTTCAGTGGTTTGATTCATATGCTTTATAAAATTAATGCATATCGCCAATAATAATAAAAAATATTTTTAAAAAGTAGAAAATTGTAACGTTTTGCATTGTTGGATTGCTTTAGAAACATTTGATGGAAGTGAAGTTTAAAATAAAAATCCAGTTTAATACTTTTTTTTGCAAAAATAAAGGGCAAAATATGTTTGCAGTGAACAAGGTCCTAGTCAGATATATTTAAAATAAACAACATTAACTCTTAAAATCTAGTAAATATTGTTGTGTTACTTTTGACCCACCCATGTGTTACTTTCATCCCTGCTGATGGGGTCAAAAATAACAATGTGCAATTTATGTTTAAAGTGAAATTATTTCAAAGTTGTTACATTTTTTTTCAAAATACCACCCAATATAGACCACACTTATGAGTTAGTAACCACAGCAAAAGTATATTTCTGTCTAAAACAATTTCTTTTAAAAATAGGTTTTTATGAGAAATGGCACTTTTGTCCTCGCTCTCCCCTTACTGTTTATTAGTAGTTATAAAGTATGATCTTATTCTGTATCCCTATTCCTACCAAAAACCTAAAATCAACTTCTATCTTACTAACTATTAATAAACAGCTAAGTTGTAGTTTATTAAGCTAGTAGTGTTAGTTAATGGTTTGTTAATACGTTGAATTGTGACCTAAACTAAAGTGTTTTCAAAAGGTTTAAATGAACATGCAATTAAAGTTGGTAAAGTTGGATTTTTTTAATGCTTTTTAAAGACTTATTTTGTTCTACAAGGCTGCATTTATTTATACATTAAAAAGTATATATTATGAATACTTTGAAATATTATTGCAGATTAGATTAACTGTTTGAAGATAATACGTTAGAAACTGTCATTTATTTCTGAGATGGCAAAGCTGAATTTTTAGTAGTCGTAGTCAAATCATTTTTTTTTCTGATTTGATGCTTTCACTGTAAAAAATTATATGATCGGTTAGTCCTGACAGCATATGTGTTTAGGTCATTGTAACTTATTAAACCAAGTTAATCATGTTTTAACTTAATTTTATAAGTTGTGCAAACTGTTTTAAGTCAGTTTAACATAATATAAGTTCAATGGACTCATAAGGTTAATTTGATTCAGCTTAAAAATGTAAGGCAACCAAGATTTGTTTACAGTGTAGAAAATCTAATTTCTGATTATTAGGATTATGCATTTTGAACAGGCAACCTAATTAAGAAAGAAAGAAAGAAAGAAAGAAAGAAAGAAAGAAAGAAAGAAAGAAAGAAAGAAAGAAAGAAAGAAAGAAAGAAAGAAAGAAAGAAAGAAAGCTAGAAAGCTAGAAAACAAGCAAGAAAGAAGAAACAAATAAATAAACATGCAAACTTTTCTACAAAGATGTTCACTTCTTTATCAAGATAATAAATCATTTTTAAGAGTGTTTTGTTATTATTATTTCAGAATGTTCTCTTTGTTAGAGAAAGGTTTTATGCAAATTTTAAGTCTACATTAACCTGTGTAACAATTAAAAATCATGCAACAGCTTGGGGTTGGCATATTATTTTCATGATTTTGAAAGACATCACTTCTGTTCGCCAAGGCTGCGTTTATTGGAATGAAAATACACTACTGTTTTCCATTCAGAAATATAATAAAATGCCATTTATTTCAGAGACGGCAAAGCAGAATTTTCAGCATTATCACTTCAGTCCTTGGTGTCACAGAACATTCACAGAACATTCTTCAGAAATCATTCTAAAAAGCTGAATTGAAGCATTTACATTATTAAATGTCTTTTGTCAGTTTAAATAATATAAAAGCTATATATGTTTGACCAATATAATTTGATGCATTAGCAACTAAAGTGCTTCAGGGGGGAATTCCATGGACAATTACAGTTTGTAAACTTTATTAAGGACATTTAGTTTACAGTTTGTAAACATTATTAAAGACCAAACAACAGAATGAGCAATGTATTAACATTAAGCTTGCTTATAAAACATATAAATCTTTATCAGAATGACAAATTTCCACTATAACGTTCTGATCTCTTTTCAGAATCAATGGTAAGAAATATATTTTAAATAAGAGATTACTTTGTAACTTTGACAGCTTATGTTTTTAGGTCATTGTAACCTATTAAACTAAGTTAATAATGTTCTAACTTAGTTTTATAAGTTACACAAGCTGTTTTAAGTTTAACATAATTTAAGTTTAATGGACTTAATGGGTTAATTTGAATCAGCTTAAAAATTTAAAGCAACCAGGAAGTTTTTTACAGTGTAGCTTCCTAATATGCAGTAGGGTTAAGGTTAGGGCTAATCTTTTACACTATTAAATGTCTTTTGTCAGTTTAAATAATATAAAAGCTATATATGTTTGACCAATATAATTTGATGCATTAGCAACTAAAGTGCTTCGGGGGGGGAATTCCATGGACAATTACAGTTTGTAAACTTTATTAAGGACCAAACAGCTCCGAATGAGTATTGTATTAACATTAGGCTTGCTTATAAATCACATATATCCTTATCAGAACACCAAATTTCCACTAACGTTCTGATCTCTTTTCAAAATCCATGGCAAGAAACATATTTGTAACTTGTCATGCTTTACTGTTTGTTTATTTTTATTTTTATTTTTTATTGTAATGCTGTGAATTTGGACAATCTTTTTGTTTAACATGTTGTTTTTCACCAATAGGTCTATAGAAAGGAAGTGTGTGATTTCAGATGTAGCATAAAAACATCATATTTATTATGTACATTTATTTTTAGCGGTTTAGGTGTAATGATTGCAACTAACAGTAGGCCTGATCTGTGATGGGCTTTTTCAACTGTGATTTTCAAAGAAATATTTTGTTATACAGCAGAAAAATTGGCCAAACACTGATAAGTTTGCATCCCTGCACTAATGGTTGATAGCAAAAGATATTTTAAAGAATTTCCTTGTTCAAGCATGCATCTAATGCACACAATAAGTCTAATTTTACTTTACTTTTAAGCTAAATGTTGATACAAAGATCTATTATAAAAGCAAAACTGTCATTTGAACACTTTTATTCAAATGTCTGCATTGAATAGTTCTCAGTATCTCTTTTGGTCACAATCATGCATATGAACCATTATAGGGGAGGCCATATATACATTATTATTATTATTATTATTATTATTATTATTATTATTATTATTATTATTATTATTATTATTATTGATATTTTTATAATAATAATAATAAATAATAAATAATAATAATAATTATTATTATTATTATTATTATTATTATTAGTAGTAGTAGTAGTAGTAGTAGTAGTAGTAGTAGTAGTAGTAGTATTAAAATATTTTGTATGGTTTTAATGTATTTTAGGGGGATCAAGCATTAATTGCTGGTCAAACCCCTCTGTAATTTGCACCCTGATAGAAAATAATAGCTTTTATCAATCAGGGATAGGCATATATCAGTCAGAAGCAGTTTACAGAAACAAAAACGTACAGTTTTGAAATGAATCAGAGGCCTAAAGTCAATAGGCTATACTGAAACAGACACTGTAAATGGTCAGATAGTGCCCTCTTTCCTTTCCTCACATTTCAAGCCTCTTTATCTGTTTTGTGAGCCTAATCTGCCATCTAGTGCCACTGCATTAAAGTGGATGCTTAAAAATATTATGGAAACATATAGGCTGATTATGGACTCATATCATGATATATGCATCCTGCCAGAAAGATTTCCCTCTAGCCATCAACATTGTCAGACTTTAACTTTTAATGCAGAACCTGCAGTGAAGAAGCCCACCTCCGTTAACATCTGACTGCAGTCGGACAGGTCTTAATAAATTCCCTGAATGGAAGCAGCAAAAACACTGAGCCAAATGAGCTTCATCAGCATTCAGCTCAGTCGAGGGCAGCGAGCTGGGGGATCTGCCCTGTGCCTTCGACGTGGGCCGAAACGCGGATGAGCCAATGGGACAGTAATTAGAGCGAGGAGGGCAGCGCTGGTGTCTATACCTTTATTAATTAAGTGCAGAGAAGCTGCAGATGTCACTCAAGAATCCGGCAAATGAGGTAAAATAAGCCGGAGAGCCAGATGTGTGAATTATTGATATGAATGTGAAAGCATGACAGATGTGCAGAAGACGTTTGAACTGAAAGGAAGAAACACCTTTCCCAGATTATAGGCAAATGCATGCTTTTATATGCATACTGTATTTATTTACATTCTCGTTTGCTGGTGCCATTGGTGAATATGAACAAGGCTGTGGAAATACATTTGCATTGCTTATTTGTTTATATAAGTGTGGAGGGGGGGGGGGGGGGTAAATAAATGTTTTACTGCAATGTTTCACCCATACAAATTATCTGTATTTATCTCATATCACATTCATATTCATAGTTAGATGTTTTTGATGTTTGTTTGTTTGTTTGTTTGTTTGTTTGTTTGTTTGTTTGTTTGTTTGTTTGTTTGTTTGATTGATTTTAGATCAGGCTGACTACAAATATGAAATTGTCCACCCATAGCTTCTCCTAATATGTAGTATACTATATACTAATACAGTTGAAGTAAGAATAATTAACCCCCCTGAATTATTAGCCCCCTGTTTTTTTCCCCCAATTTCTGTTTAACGGAGTGAAGATTTTTCTTCAACACTTTTCTAAACATAATAGTTTTATTAACTCATTTCTAATAACTGATTAATTTGATCTTTGCCATAATGACAGAAAACAATATTTTACTAGATATTTTTCAAGAGACTTCTATACAGCTTAAAGTGACATTTAAAGGCTTAACTAGGTTAATTAGGTTAACTAGGCAGGTTAGGGTAATTAGGCAAGTCATTGTATAATGATGGTTTGTTCTGTAGACTATTGAAAAAAAATATAGCTTAAAGGAGCTAATAATTTTGATCTTAAAATGGTTTTAAAAAAAATTAAAAACTGCTTTTATTCTAGCCAAAATAAAACAAATAAGACTTTCTCCAAAAGAAAAAAAAATAATAATAATTCTGACTTTAACTGTATATACTATATACCTATAGGGTTAAGATTAGGACAACAAAAAGGCCAAATTCCATCATTCATCCATCACATAATAAATAATAGAAAAGCAAAATATTCTGATGTGCAGCATAAGATATTTGAGCTTTTCAATTTTGTTTGACTTTTGTCTTTAATTATAATTGTTTGTGAGGGAAAAATGGATAGTTGACTACGTAAATGAGAGAAACCATTGAAATTGTAGTTTTTATTAATTAGCTTGAATTTTCTTTCCACTAGACTTTTTTTTTTGTTTGTCAGTTTTATCTTATATAATTATATGTATGATATCATTTTAATTCATTTCAGTTTTTTAAGTAGGCCTAAATTTACTTTCATCAAGTCAAGTCAAGTCAAGTCGAGCTTTATTGTCATTCTGCTACATGTGTTGACATTCAGAGGAACGAAATGATGTGTCTCGCAGAATAATGGTGCTACATAAGTTAATCATAAATACAAACACAACACTGGACATATTTTAAAAAAAAAAAACTATGCATGATTAACATAAACTAAGATACTTAACTATACTCATAAGACAGACTATTCACATATTTTTACATGAGACTGAACAATGTTGTGCAGGAAATTGTGCAAGAGAGGTATTAAAGGCGAATATTGTGCAAAAGAGGTATTTAAGGTTTAATATTGTGCAAAAAAAGTTGAAGCAAGTAGTGCAACATGATCGTAGTACGTTTATAGTAAACATCATTTTCCTTATTGAGGGGTGAATGAGATTTCAGGGGCGGGTAAATTGACTGGAGTTGAGGGCTCTAACAGCCTGTGGGAAAAAGCTAGTAGTCTAGCCGAGCAGGCTCTAATACTTTGAAACCTTCTTCCTGACGGCAGCAGCGGCAGAGACTGTGGAAGGGGTGGGTAGAGTCTTTTACAATACTGCTAGCTTTGCTGGAGCACCATGAGAGGAACTTTTTATTAATTTTATGATTTAAATTAAGTAAAAATTGTTAATGTTTTAAATAAACAAGCCATATATTTTTTCTTTGTTACATGCATATCAATAATAACATATCTTCACACATTTCATTTTAAATGACCCAAATGATAAATATTAAATGGTGTTAAAATTTAAGTACAGATGTGCCAAATCTCAATAGTTCATCCACTGAAACTTAATTTAAAAATTGACAACTCACCTCTTAGTAAGTTTCTCTTTTTTATTTTTAACCCTTCTGTCGTGTTCACATCCCGCCCCTTACTGTAGTATTCCCGGTCAAAATTGACCAGTCTGTTTTAACTGCTCTTAAATTACCACACACACACACACACACACACACACAAAACATTTTTCACCACCAAATTTTTATTTAACATTCTTCAGCTGTGAACAATGTCTGAAAGTAGTGTTTCACAAGAATGTATAGAAGTATGCATAAAATAACTGCATTGAAAATTCAAATAGGCACTGGAAATGTATTACAAAATGAACAATAGATCAAAACCAAAATACTTTGTTTCGTTATAATAGACAGCGCACTAAAATAACTGTCACAGTGTCTGACAAAAAAAATTAAAATTTGTGCTTCAGTCAAAAATTTTCATTCAGTCAATCAGTTGGACTATATTAGTGTACTAATGTTGGGAATAGTGACTGGGGGTATAGACGGTGAGGATGGACACAGAACTAGCACTAGTTATATTTTGGTAATTTTTGAGAGAGATGTTAAAGGTCTAATCCAATAAAATAGTTGATGCTAAGCTAAGCTAAGTTATAAGTGCTCCTGCTAGACCCAGAGATTGCTGAATGGAGATTGGCTGAAAGAAAGAAAGAAAGAAAGAAAGAAAGAAAGAAAGAAAGAAAGAAAGAAAGAAAGAAAGAGAAAGAAAGAAAGAAAGAAAGAAAGAAAGAAAGAAAGAAAGAAAGAAAGAAAGAAAGAAAGAAAGACACCCACACAGATGAGTACACATAACAGACAAGTGTCTAGTCTGTGTGAAGATATGATACATTGTTTCATCAGGAAGTTGGTTCACCTCAGCGGATCCAACGCCATCTCATGGCAATTCGTAACGTTTTGATTTAGTGGCTAACTTGTATGAATTTGTACGATCTCATTCATACAATTTAGTACGATTTGCTTATCCCCAATGACGATTGGGTGCCACACCTCCTTTTTAAAATCATTTACTTACGCTGTACATTGCCAAGTTTGCTTCACACACACACAAGGAATTTGTTTTGGCTACAGAAGCTTCCAGTGTACATAAAGTGAAGTGACAACACAAAACTAAATGTGAGAAAAAAAGACGACAAACATTAAACATTATAGCCTACACTTGTACAAATTAGCCCCTAAATTGACAAAACGTAAGATAGTTACGCTTCTTTGTGAGATCAGGCTGGAGGATCAGCACATAAGTACAGAAAAAAGATGTGTACCTGCACAAGATATTGTTCCGTCTGAAATGTGTGAGTGTGTGAGTGAGAGTGAGTGAGTGAGTGAGTGAGTGAGTGAGTGAGTGAGTGAGTGAGTGAGTTGGGGTGGTGGTTTCTGTCTGATGAATGAATATAGTCTGGAAACCCTTTCATTTCCTATGGTGGTCACTTTTGACCGGGAACACCACAGATGTAACAAGGTTGATTAAAAGACTCAAAATTCATTGAAAGAGGTGATCATCACTTTTATATGTTAAAGTGTGGAGGATATCAGAGGGCCTTGAGGCAATCAGATGTAAAACACAATATTTAAGAGTGTTTTAAGTTGTAAATCGGTGAGATTTGACCCGAACACGACAGGAAGATTAATGCAAAACAAGGTTGAGGTACTTGGGAGAATGCTGAAACCTGTAGCCACAGACAAACAAAAAAGTAGGCTATAGATGTCAATGGCTACCGATTTTCAGCATTCTTCATAATGATGATTTTATTTCGTGGTCAACAGTAGAAAGAGACGAAAAGTGGAGGATGAGAATGATCAAAAATGCGTTTTGGGCTGAACTATTCTTTCAAACATAAATTTAAACATATGATAAAATATCTCTGCTTAACCAGCAGATGTCACTGTGAGTTTTGTCCTTCAGGAAAGAAAGTCCTTCTTGAGCATCCGTAGCCGGTTTATATTAGGCATCCACACGGAAGTCCCGCCCCTTTTCCCCCCTCGCTCGCGGGACGTGTAAGTGTTAGCACTTTAGCTCTGTCAATATAATCTGTTTAAATCTGTATCCATCCATCAATATACACCTTTTAAACACGCATCATATCAAAGTATATGTATAAAAGTGTGCTTAAACGGAATATTTCGCTGGTGATTAGTCACAAAGTGTTAAAATAAAGTTTGTTTTGTTGCATTGCAGGGTCGAGTCGAAACTGAAACACAATGGTGAGAAATGGTTTTTATTTTCATCGTTTAAGTGCTACAAAATGAGGAAGTGTGATGTTTATATGTTCTATATTCAATTATGTTAAAATGCTGTTCAAAAGTACTGAAAATATGGCACTTAGCATCGCATGACAGCAGAAAGTGGCTAATGGTAATGTCAATGGTGATGATGGGAACGAAGATCACGCATGTTAACTTTAACGCTGTTAGTATATTTCTTTTAACCAGTAACTCATACTGAATGTGTTTTAAATGGCTTGATTTGTTAAAGTCAGAATGTTGGAAACTAACAATTGTGATTTTTAACGTTACGTGTTATTTATTAAATGAATTCTGATTGGGATTGTTTGAATTCTGATGGGGAAATTTGGTTTTCTATACATTATTATAAAGTCGGCGTTTTTATATTGGAGTGACATTAGTTTTATATTTTATTGCATATTAAAATGTTAACTTATAACGTCAGCAAAGTAATTTTTCTAGTCTAAATAGGGTAACGATGCTAGCAGCTAATGGCTATCAAAGTACAATATTATTCAGTTAATTAAATAGTGCTAATGTTGTTTTTTGCATGTATTGTCAGACCGAATATTCAATGCAATTTTTTTAGCTGTACAATCTACATATTTAAAATGAGCTGAAACACAATTCTAAAGTATTTTTTGGACAACTTGATTTTCATGTTCATTACACTTAAATTTGTAAAAACAATCAAGTTTACTTAATCGATTTGTTTGCACAACATGAAGGAATTGTGCCAAACTTAGCATTGTTTTTACAATGCAAGTAGTGTGGAAAACAATGTAGTGACCATCTCAAGTAGTCATGCTGTGCTCTTAAAAGTATGTTGTACTAATTAAACCGTATTATCCTTTTTAAATTGTGCTTTACTATTTTATTAAATGCCAAAGTCTGAATATGTGAATTTAAAACCAACTTTACCTCAATTGAATTGTGGTAATGTAAAAACCATAATCCCTCAAAAATGTGCTTTTTGTCTTAACAGCCACGTAAAATCGAAGAAATCAAAGATTTCCTGCTTACAGCAAGGAGGAAGGATGCCAAGTGTAAGTTGTGGTTTTAACATGCAAGTTTATTAGTGTTATTTGAAAGGATGCTTTCTTATTGAAAGCTTTTGCTTTTTGTCTTATGGTTTTACATACATTATTTTGATACTATTTGCTAAGCAGACTGGATAAAAAGTTTATTTTAACCCTGGAGTGCTGCACTTTTTCTCTGATTGCTTCATTATAAAAAATTCTTTGCCCATGTTGAAATTAGCTGGCATAAATCAATTATGAATTCTGAAATGTCCAGCAAGAAACTTATTCTAACTATTTGTAAAATCATGCTAATGCAGTTATCTCTCGTTGTTTTTGAGAAGTTTGCAAGTTGTCCAAACACTTTGGGTCTGTCCTGTGCCCACTGTGCATTTACACACTTGCTAGAGCAATGATGGACCTAGTGCTGAGTTTCGCATCTCTCAGAATCTTCAGTTCCACCGGTTCACTAACACTATTCACTGGTCACCTTTTTTCTTTTAATTTAACTGCAAAGATTTTTTTAAAATTAACATGACTGAACGCTCTTTTTCTTTTTTTTTTTTTTTAACCATTAAACCATCTGGAATTGCAGATCTCTTAAGTGATTTGTTGATGAATGCCGCTAAATACTGTGAAATTGTAGTCTTTTGTTGGAAACTTCTCAGCATCCTAAGCATATATTCTACATCTGCATTCGCTATGAGAAAATGCTTTATAGATATAATTAAAAATCTGGCTTTTGGGTGCAAAAACAACCCTCCATAATTTAACTTATCTGTTATTCCTGAAACATTTACATTGTGTTGCATAGTAACCGTAGTATTTTGGTGATATTGATAGTTTTGCAATATATTGTGCAGCTTTAGTTAGATGACACTGTTCACCTAAATGAGCAGATTAGTTTGTGAAGCACATCTAATGTCATGGCTTGCAATCCAACAGCTGTCAAGATCAAGAAGAACAAGGACAATGTAAAGTTCAAGGTGCGCTGCAGCAGATACCTGTACACATTGGTCATCACAGACAAAGAGAAGGCTGAGAAGCTCAAGCAGTCCTTGCCACCAGGTCAGTCTTTAGAAACAGCACATGAAATGTTGATTAGATATGTAAACGCACCCTGTTAGTATATTTAATGTTGATTGCAAGATGGAACTAAATACATAAATGGGTCCTCGATTATTTATTTATTTTCCATTTGTTTGTAGCATATTGCTTTTTCAGTAATGTAATGGCCATTGAAAATTGTCACTTACTCAACTCTGGTTTTTTTTCTGTTGACCCAAAGATATTTTGAAAGATGTTGGAAACCAGTAGCCATTGATCTCCATAGTATTTATTTTTCCTACTAAGGGTTTCGGTGGTTATCAGTGTCTAACATTCTTCAAAAAAATATTTTTTCTGTTCCACAAATGTTCAAGATATTTTTATAGGGGGATTTGTCCCTTTTAGAGTCTTGTTTTGTTTGCCTGTTGTAACATGTTGTGTAGTATGAATTTATAAGATTTTAAAGTGCATATTATTTGAACCCAGGGTTTCATTTAGATCAGGGGTGCTCAACCCTGTTCCTGGCGATCGACCTTCCAGCTGATTTCAGCTCCAACCCTGATCAAACACACCTGAACCAATTAATTAGAACGTGAGGAGCACTTGATAATTACAGGCAGGTGTGTTTGATAAGGGCTGCAACTGAAAACTGCAGGAAGGTCTATCGCCAGGAACGGGGTTGAGCACCCCTGATTTAGATCATGGGTGTCACTCAATTCCTGCAGGGCTGCACCTCTGCACAGTTTTGCTCGAACCCTAATCAAACGGCAGATGCAACTAATCAAGGTGTTCAGACTCTTTTGAACAACTTGATTAGTTGGATCAGCTGTGTTTGATAAAGGTTGGAGCAAAACTGCACAAAGGCCCTCCAGGAATTAAGATTGAGATTCATGATTTAGTTGGATTTATGAATTCTCATGGTCACCAAAAAACAAGCAATATTACATTTCAGCATTCAAACATTTATTCATATACAATTTTCATCGAGTCATACCAACATAAAATATGCTATTTATAATTTTTTGCTAAACTTTTAAGTTTACATCTTTAGTTGAATGCGAAAGATATTTTAAAGAATAGGCAATGCACGTTTATTTATATAGCACATTTCATACACGGTGGCAATTCAAAGTGCTTTACATAAACAGGAATACATTACTTCTGTTGCCTAATCATTTTCTTGCTTATTTTTATTTTAAATCAACTGAAAATCAGTGGGGACTAGCTACTGCTTGGTACCTCACATCAAAATATCATGTCTAAAAGAAATTCATACACTATATGGAACAGCTTTTGGAGATAAATGGCAACTTAAAATTTGTGTTTACACAAACCGGTTAAATGGTTAGGAAATTTTTAGAGATTATTAGGCTTGAGAGGCTTGACTTTTTTTTCCCCTCCCTGTTGTATTAATTAGAATTCATAATTATGTCTGGCTGCCTGTAAAGTCATGCTAATATCCTGATCTGATTGAGTTTGTGAGAAGTTTGCAAGTTGTCCAAACACTTTGGGTCTGTCCTGTGCCCACTGTGCATTTACACACTTGCTAGAGCAATGATGGACCTAGTGCTGAGTTTCGCATCTCTCAGAATCTTCAGTTCCACCGGTTCACTAACACTTACAGTTGTGCCTAAACTAAGCTGAAATCTTTGGGAGATTAGTCAAAATAACACCTTTCTTTTTCTGCTTTCAGGTTTGGCTGTGAAGGAGCTGAAGTAGATGTCTCTTGTACAAATGTTGGAATAAAATTGGATAAAATTAAGCCTTGTTGTTTGTGTTTCTATATACTTGAGTTTAAAAGCTTGGTGTCAGTGATTTATTTTAGGTAATTTGCTATGCATTATAAAATATTGATGTATTAGTTGAATCAGTGGTGGTGGGTTTTTTTTTTTGAGCACCAAATCAGAATTACATCATGCGATCCATCACAAAGAATTATGTTTTATAATATACTGAGGAAGATTAAAAGAAAAATTCAACATAGAATTAGTGATTTCATGAAGTGCAATCTTGATTTAGATTGATCTACTTGTTAGCTAAGGCATATGAACCAAATATTGAATGACTTCTATATTTGCTACACAAACTCTTAAATGCCTATTGACTATAAACAATGAACAATTAAATGGACCTGTTTAGAAAGGTAGTGCTGTTGATGGATTGCATTTGTTACAGTGCAAGTCTATTTTTTTTTTTAAACTAGAGATGTGAAACTGACCAATTTCACTGTGTCTGCTTTTAATATATTCACATCTTTAAAATAAAGCATTTTATGTTGGGGGAAATTAACTTTATATGCTGGGGGTTATTTTACTAAATGGATGTCTTCTAATAAATGGTTGATTTAAACCTTCAAACACTGCAGCTAAATGCCTTTATCTTAAGCTGACATTTAGAAGGGTTTTTCTGTTTTAAGTGTTTATTTAAACTTAAACAAATATGCAGTTTGTGTATTACCATAAAAGGATTAACAGTTACAAGGTTTTCTACTTGAAAACCTTCTAAAACCAATAAATTATTGAAGAATGCCAATCCTGAAATCTAAAACTGTAAACTGAGTGACAAGTAAAAAGGAAGCAAGTGTGTTTTAAACAACAGTAGTGTGAGGGGCTTCAGTTTACAGATTTAGAAAGCATAAATATGAAATTCCCCCTTTACACGTGCTTTTAAATTGTATGTATTCCTGCGATTGCAATTACATGAATTGCCCAATAGATGGCAGTATTGTGTCAGATTTTAATACACACTACTAAACAGCGTGTTATGTATTAAAGTTGAATTCAAACACATAGCATACTCAAATTAACTTTTTTTCCAAACGAGTATTGTTATCAATGTACTACTTTAAGCGTCACACACACAAACAAAGCCACAAAAGAAATTGTCCCGTCCTCATTCTCCTCACAGGCGCGTCCCCGCGTCCCATCCGTGCGCTCATTCAGGCTCGCTCCCGCCTGAGCACAACGCGCGCAGGAATGGCTGCGGCACGAGACCTGGATTTAATGCAATAATTCAACATTTCCCGTCAATTCCCATGGACTGCAAATTAGAGGAAGTATTCAGAGATCTTCTCAACTCCCTTTGAGCACTTTTGTTTTAGTACTCGGCTCTCTCAAATGTCCAAATCCATGGCTTTTGTTTGAGAAGACAAGACACAGGAGAGTAAACGGCAAAGAAACACCCAAATTGTCGGAGCGTCTATCTGGGAAAGTGATTTTTTTTCGTCTGTTCGGCCGTTGAAGGATGTCGTCTGCCCGGGTCGATTATATCGCTCCTTGGTGGACTTACTGGCTGCATCAGTTTCCTCATGTGAATCTTCGGTTTCAGCCGCTGGATCACACATTTAAACCGCAGGAGGAGAACTATCAGCAGGTCAGACCTTCTGCTTTTACTGTCATACTAAGGTTTATGGTTCAAACATGGGCTTCATACATTGTCATTGAATGTCTCTTTGGCACCTCGGAGTTGTATGACAATATAAAAAAAAATGTATATAGTTTCCGAAGTCCTCAGTGAGAGTGTTTTGATTGTGTTTGACCTCTCAGTTGCCCCTCATAAAATGGGAATGGGATGAACATTGTCCTAATATGAAGAGATAGACTCTTGTCAGACTGTTTGGATTTGTTTATTTATATATTTCCCACAACGTGTTAATGATAGTGTGTTTTAATTGAGGTTAAGTTGAGCTCAAACAAATGCTGCTGTAAAAGATCTGTGTCGGTGAGATACTTCTGTGATTCAATGCACGACCAGAGTTCAGTGATGGCTGTAATTTATGTTTTCTATAGTTCGGGAGCATTAGCCTGTAGATATTTACAGTTTAATTATTCTCTTTATTATTCTTATTAGCATATCATTTCTATATTTATTTATAGATTTTATTTAAAGTAAAAACCTTAATTTATTTAATTGACTTTTAAAATCACAAGTGATTGTATTTTGCAGTTTAGTTGTAAGGCTAATGGAAACATAAAATTATTGATTATTTTTCTTGGCAGAAAATTATTATTTTTAACAATTTCTTATCAGTACAGTTTTAAACAGTTAAAGAACCAAAATCATAGTATATAAACAGCTGAGATAAGCTTGATGCTACTGTATGTATTTTCAATCTTGTGTTATGTTTGGAACTCAAACTCCCTTTAAATGGCTTAAAATGTAACCCTGGTGGTCATGTTTTAACCTCCTAGGGCCGGAGTGTCCACATACGTGGACAGCACATTTTTAGCTCTTAAGTGGCTATTTAAAATACTTTGAATGTTTTATATTTTTTTCAGACATACAGTGTCATCCTGCAACTGTTTTGCAGCATATGAAATGTCCCAAACCCTAATTGTTAACTGTCCAAAATGGGGGAAAACGTTGTTTTTACTCTCTGATACTAGTCCAAGCAAGTTTAAAAATCTATGTTAAATATGCATAAAAGAAAATTCGAGAAAAAGGGTTTTATGTAAATTGGGACCACGAGTCCACATATACGGACATATTGTTTCTCTAAAAGTACATTGTATCAAAAGATGATACTTAGATTTTTATTCTAATTAGGTTCCAATAAGCCCAAATAGCAAAGAGAAAAAAAAATGCATGTAAAAAACACCTTGGGCCTTAAGAGGTTATAGGAAAGATTTTATGTGAGACTGCTGCTTGATCATTTTTGGACATCTTTAGTTAGAGCACATTACATGACAGCAATGCACCAAAAATTGAAACATACTTTTTCCTTTGTGTTTTTGAAAAGCTCCCTGTTCAAACTGATCCATGAGATCAACTAAATTGCTGCTTTATGCATTTCAGGCCAGTAGTTGCTGATGTCACTTGTAGTAAAGATTTAATACACACTTGTACATATGCGTATTATTCTATAAAGCACTGAATCAGACTTATGTTAAGACATGCCTGCAGTGCAAAAGCCCCTAAAATACTGCTGTCATGATGCAAAGAGGCCAAAATGCATAAACGAATGTTTTTAGATGAAAATGGTGTCATTAAACACTTCGAGAGCATTTATGCAATATAAAGGAGGAGTAAAATGCTCAATTTTGCATACATCAATCCAAATTGAAGTAATGTTATTGTCCTGAATAACACCCTTTTAAAAAATGCACAGTCTGCTTTATTATTCAACGTGGTTGAATGTTTGCTTGCTAGATTTAAATAAGTTTAAAGTTTAATATATAGATATAGTTATATATTTAATGTCTTATTAAGGATTCCATCCTAATGTGAAGCAAGTCTTTTCAAAGTTAAAAAAAATAATTTGTAAAAATCCTAATGTGAATTAGGTGTGTTTCTCAATACAAGTACGCAAAGTTCAAACTTGCCACATTCAGACTTGGAAGAATGAACTCCCGAGGACGTGAGGACACAAGTTGGACGGGTACTTTATAACATTATCTACCTCACCATAGATTCATCGGTTTTACTGTACATTAACAATAAAATGATTTAATTATATAAAGCACAGCCTTATACTTCATTTTATAAATCAATATGTTTGATTTAAGAAAATGAAAACATAAATCACCATAAATGTGAAGTAAAATGTGTTATTATACACAGACTCATGTCTTTTGATTATTAGATTTAATAAACTACAATGGACATTATACAAGTAGAAAGTACAGGATGTATCAAAAGGAAATAAAGATAACATTCAGCAATTTGATATACAAAGACAAACAGCGTACAACACGAGTGCATAATTAAAATGTAAAACATAACAAAATACCACTGCCAAAATAATACACCTAAGAACAAATAGTAGATATAAATGACCATTATATCCCTTAAATATACACAAGATGTATTAAATATCACGTTTTAACTAGAATAGAGAGATGAGATCCAGCGGTACATCCGAGATAGTCTGGCCTATTAAAGCTGCTCTCGGCGGGGGAATTGATGACGAAGCTCCCGCTGACAGGCTGGGGGTCAGATTCCGCATAAGCTGAGGCACATCGTCATCTTTGTAAATAAATTGCCGATTCGAGTTTAAAACGACTACATTCTCGCCTGAAAAACTCTTAAAACTTTATTTTGTGACAGCAAAGGAGTATTTTTAAAATTGTGCAGGTTTTCTCCTCCGCCATTAGCTTTTGCTGGTTGAGATGCAGTGCATTCTGAGATACGTTTGCTTCAGTCACCTCTCGATGCGTCCTCGACAAAAAGCACAGAGCAAGTACACATCCGGGATTTTTTACTGTACTTGGCAAGATGTGAACTTTGAATTGGAACAGTACTTCACCGACGGCTGATGACATTTCAGGAGGACACAAGAATGCAAATACAGACAAAAATGCATATTGAAAAACAGCCTAGTTGGTGTGTTTCCATCAAGTTGTTAGAGCAGCTGATTATAGTATTGGTAACCTAGTAACCAATAGCAAAGACTATAGAATACACAAGACGTCACTTTTTTCGAATGGGGAAAAGTGTAACTGTCATTGTGGTGAATAAAGCCCCGCCTACTAGTACAGGAGCCAATCATCGATCGCTATATGGTGAAAAAAACCTGTCTTTCTAGTACAGGAGCCAATCACTGATGGCTATAGACTGACGATACTCTGGGGGAGGGGCTCGGACCAGACGTGAGTTTCTGCAGATTTTGTGTGATTTGGACATTTAAAAATTAAACTAAAGGGACAGTTGCTGTTTAATTTTATTGGTGATTCCTAATATGAAATTCAATTGTAAGCTTGGCAAGCAATTTTGGAGAATTGAGAATGGTAAGTATGCTTAGGCAACATCCCCATTTAAACAGAATGCCTAAGCATACTTACCAACAAAGTCCCTTTAAGGCAAGTCATTTCACTCGGTGGCCATCTTTGAAACACCTCTCGGGCAGTATGCTCAGGCATTCTGTTTTAATGGGGAAAGATCAAATTCTCCAAAACTACTTTGCCAAGATTACGATTACATATTATGAATAATCAATAAAATAATACAACAACTGTCTATTTAGTTTTATTTCTAAATGTTCGTATCACACAAAATCTGCTGAAACTCACGTCTAGTCCAAGCCCCTCCCCCGGAGAATTGTCATTCTATAGCGATCGCTGATTGGCTCGTACTAGAAGGCAGGCTTTATTCGCCATATAGCGATCACTGATTGGCTCATGTACTAGAAGGCGGGGCTTCATTCACCATATTGACTGTTACACTTTTCCCCATTCAAAAGTATACGAGTGACACGTCTTGTGTATTCTACAAGCTGTGTCTCATTTCAGAGGCTGCATCCTCAGAAGGATGCAGACTTCAAAGGAGAGTCCTTCGAAGTCCACACAGGCTGAACTGAGCGTTTTGAAATGAGACGATCTAGCCTACAGAGGACGGATCTCGTCACCTAGCTACCGTAACAGCTGCCGTTAATAAGCGGTGATAAAATTTGTAATGACTTTTTTTTAGAAGTGATTTTAAAACTTATTGTAATCTAAAGGGAAAACAAGGTTTATAAAAGCTGGAAATACATTTCCTTTGCTCTATACATGTACACATAAACATGTAAACTGTCTATAAAATCACTCTTTCGTAAGACATGTCATACTCTTTTTGTTTTTAAACATGCGTTTACATATTCACATAAAAGAAACCTAATTCATACCATTAAACCAGAGTTTTCTTTTAAAAGTGTCCTGCTGTTATCAGCGCGCAATGAATCTTGGGACGTTCAAGGCTGCGAAGGATCCACCGGTTGTGTCCTTCATTACCTGGGAAACGAAGAACGCATTTTGAGGCTGCGTTTGAAGGAGCCTTCGAATTTTTTTGAAATGAGACAGCCTTCGTAGCGCCGCATTGTCGCAGCGCACTTCGAATGCATCCTTCGGAGGATGCAGCCTCAGAAACGAGACACAGCTACAGTCTTTGTTGCTGAGAGGGGTTTCTAAGATGGCCGGCGAGTGAAATGACTTGCCTTAAAGGGACTTTGCCAAGAGTAAACAAGGCAAGCATAATGGAGACAGCTAAGAATGACAGAACATGAAAAGTTACTGTTGTCTTGGTCAATATGGCCACTATACTCTCATTCTGGTGTAACAATTAAGGAACTTTGCTGCTGTGCCATGCCTGCAGCAGTCACAATAATATTACGCAGCACCTGAAAATAGTCCCTAGCTAGTTAACATCGTTGAGTAATACCCTAGCTAGTTAACTAGGTAACATCGCTGCTTATTGACTGCCATAGTCCATCTTCTTTTGTGTTGCAAAGAAAAAAGAAACTAAAAGCTGAAAATCACAGTTATAGATCTCATTTTGAAACAATTCTTTGACTCAAATCTTGAAAACACCCATTTTCCACTCAATACCTTTCTGAAATCTCCTCTGCACGTGTCTTCCTTTGTGTCAGTGATGGTGTGTGTTTTTGCTGACCAGTATCAGCATACAGTTGATCAGAGATGAAGTGAGGGGGCATCGTGAGTGAGGATGGATGGGCACGGTGCTCATTTCTGTAGCTGTCTGTTTCTATTAAGGCAGATGGTGTAAATGGAAGCAGAGCGAGACCAGATGCTGTGGTGTGAGATCAGGAGCTCACGCTGGGTCCTCCGCCGTCTCCAAATCAACACTGAGGCATTTTCCGATGGCCCGAGGGATCCTTCTTCATAACCCATTTTCCCCCCAGTTTGTGAATCTAAATGCTCTGTTCCCGCTGACACTGCTCTTTGAATCCTAATATAGCTTTTCAGCAGAACAGGAAACTGCTGGGATCTTTTTCCTCTGTGGGGTTTTTATAAATGCTCAGGGAGTTTGTGCATATGAGCTCTGCAAATCTTAGAGACTCTTGTTATTGTGGTTTTTATATCAAATTGTGGATGTTTGTTATGAGCACTATAGGTGAGATGTGCTTTCTGTGGACATTCAATTCAATTCAATTCATCTTTATTTGTATAGCGCTTATACAATGTAGATTGTGTCAAAGCAGCTTCACATGGAAGATTATAGTGAATTGAAACAAAGTCAGTTCAGTTTTCAGAGATTAGGTTCAGTTCAGTTTAGCTCAGTTCAGTGTGGGTTAATAATCACTACTGAGAGTCCAAACACTGAAGAGCAAATCCATCGTTGCGCAGCTCTACAGATCCCGAACCATGCAAGCCAGTGGCGACAGCGGCGAGGAAAAAACTTCACCAATTGGCGAAAGCGAAGATTTAAAAAACCTCGAGAGAAACCAGGCTCAGTTGGGCACGACCATTTCCCCTATGGCCAAATGTCTTGTGCAGAGCTGCAGTCTAGGCGCAGGAAGCTGGACCTCAGCGAAGACTCGTCTGTCCTTGGAGCATCACAGGAGTTAGTCTCATGTTCTCACTCCACGATGACCACCACAGCAGCTGCTCAGGATACAGCCTGGTCCAGAAAACCTTGGGATCATCTCGTCGCTGGTTTCGGATCGCGTTAGTGGCACTGCGTAGTCTGAGGGCCTCAAGATGAGTACCCCCAGGTGGAAATAGAGAATAAAGAGAATAATTAGCGTAGCTGCTGTTCATAGTGTATATAAACGAGAAGCAAAATCATGTGTGGGGCACTGTGATTCACTGTGTTTGTTCATTTCAGCAATTCTTGCCGACACTAAATGTGCCAAATGATTATGAGAGAACTATTTAATTTGGAGTGAAAAATCAGTTTGGATTCATTCATTCATTTGTTGAATCACATCATTTGCATTTAGAACGTTCTTGGTCACAGTTAATGGACTAATAACAGCTGTGTTTTTTTATGTTAGTATGCCATTTTTTAAATTTATCATTTAATTTGTCATGATTTTCCAGATAATGTTTGTTTGTTTTGTTTATTGTTTGCTTGCTTGTCCAATTCATTGTTTGTTTGTTTGTTTGTTTGTTTGTTTAATTGTTTGTTTGTTTATTTGTTTGTTGGTTAGTTGGTTCGTTTGATGTTTGGCTTGTTTGTTGGTTTGTTTGTTGGTTCGTTTGTTTGTTAGTTGGTTCATTTGTTGGTTGGTTTGTTTGTTTGTTGGTTTGTTGGTTGGTTTGTTTGTTGGTTCGTTTGTTCGTTGGTTGGTTCGTTGGTTGGTTTATTCACTGGCTGGTTCAGTCGTTGGTTGGTTCATGCGTTTGTTGGTTCTTCCAATCGATCGATCATTTATTTATTTATTCATTCATTCATTTATTTATATATTTATATATGTGCTTGCTTATTTTTCAGTTCACCAAAATAATTATTTCATTATTCAAGTAAATTATTCATTCGTTCATTTTCTTCAGCTTAGTCCCTTTATTCATCAGGGGTCGCCACAGCGAAATGAACTGCCAACTTATCTAGCATGTTTTACCAGTGCTTAATTTGTGAATTGCGAGGTCCCGGAACAGATCGGGGTAACGGATCCGGCATGTTACCTGAGGATAGAGAGGTGTCGCGCACGAAAGTGGAGAGGACGAAAGACGCAAGTGAAGAGCGGGGGGTTGTCGCGGACGCAAGTGAAGAGGGTTGGGAAGTCGCGGAAGAAAGTGAAAGTGAACAGCGGACAGGGAAGGAGAGCGGTTGAGGACGGGGGATCTGTAAAATGGGGTGCCGGATCAGATTTCAGAGGTGCCGGATCCAGATCCGTCAGGTTCCGGCACGAATTAAGCCCTGTGTTTTACACAGCGGATGCCTGTGCAACCCAGTACTGTAAAAACATCCATACACTCTCATTCACAGACATGCACTTATAGCGCATGTCTTTGAACTTGTGGGGGAAACCGGAGCACCCGGAGGAAACCCACACGAACACGGAAAGAACATGCAAACTCAACACAGAAATGCCAGCGGACCCAGCCAGAACTCAAACCAGCGACCTTCTTGCTGTGAGGCAGGGGTGCTCAACCCTATTCCTGGAGATCGACCTTGCTGCAGTTTTCAGTTGCAGCCCATATCAAACAAACCTGCCTGTAATTATCAAGTGCTCCTCAGGTCCTAATTAATTGGTTCAGGTGTGTTTGATCAGGGTTGGAGCTGAAATCTGCAGGAAGGTCAATCTCCAGGAACAGGGTTGGTCACCCATGCTGTGAGGCGACAGTGCTAACCACTGAGCCACCGTGCCGCACTATTTGTAATCATATTTAATTTTATTGTACAAATTGTAGATGTTTTAGCTATTATTTTATTTACTTTATTTACTTTTTGATTACAAATAAACCATTATTAATTGTAATATATTATCAAAGGATGGTTGTTTTGCTGTTATATGCTTGTTTATATAGAATATAAACTTGTTTTACATGATTTTCACACCTTATTCGTCACCGACCCATGTATAAATATTTCTGCTCTGTGTTTACACCAAGGAGCATGTCCAGATGGAATCTGCAGCTGATTTTTGTCCATTTTCTATTTGGAACGAAAACTGTGGAATAATTAAAAACAAATATCCAATATAACAATAAACAGATTCTTTTTATTCTTCTTGGAATTATGTGGATCTAGATAGATCCCTCTAATGCATCTGTAAGTCAGTACAGCAACCGAATAAACATACAAAAGAAGCAATCCTCCAGTTATGCCTGAGTGGATATCTCCGTGTTTGAGCATTAAATGGGTCACAGGTCATCTGTCCATATGATTCTCTTATTTCCTGCGGGGATGAATTGCTAACAGCTGTTTTTGTTTTCTTTCCATCCCAGACTGAGGATGCATCTGTTTGGTTCACACCATAAAGGGCTGTTTGTGCCCTTTTATTTTAAATCAGCTGTAGACATTTGCCATTTTGTGTGCCTAAAAATGCTGTGATCTACAAGAAATATGACTCAATTTTTTAACAAGATTTTATTTTTACTTTCTTGGCAGTTTTAGTGTGTTGCCATGAGGTTGCAAAGGCGTTCTTGGTTGTCATTAGTAGGGCTGAACTAGGGCTGTGCGATTTTGGGGAAAATATCTAATTGTTTTTTTTGACAATGCGATTTTCGATTTGATTTGCGATTTAATTTTGTAGTCAAGCTCCAGCTCAATAATCTGTATTGTAGCATCTTACAGCTAAAATGCAGTGAGTGTTAGTTAAAAAAAGAAACTTAGAAGATATTAACTTATATTATCAAAGAAATTGTACTTTGCTGTTGCTTGCTACTAGATTGAATGTCACTGGCAGTACTTTTTGTTGACTTTTTACAAGACACTGCTCATATAGCCGCCTGTGGTTCTTTTTAGGTGCTGGTTGTTGTATTTCCTCATGTTGTGGCAACAATTCTGTGACCGCTCTTACAAATTACCTGGTTTTGTTTGGTGTCTGTGACTTTGAAACCAAGATATTCCCAAATTACCGACGTGCTGTTTTTCTTTGATATAAATTCGTCTATTAATGCTTCAGAAGTGAAAAATGCTATCATCCCACTCGTTTCGCGCTTTCCTTTTTGTTTGTTTATTATTGTGGGCTTTCCGCATTTGCTCTGAGCGGGGGAAGTTAAATATATATTTCATATTGCAGCCTCTTGCGATTAGCTAATCGCAACATTTTAAAACATGATTGCGATTTGATTTTGATTAATTGCTAGGCTGAACAATATATCGTTTGAGCATCGATATTGCAATGTGTATATATTCAATAGTCACATTGCAGGTTAAGATTATTTAATAAAGATTAAAAGATATTATTATTTTTAATAATTTATACAACGGTGACCATGTTCTTTTACAGTAATTTCTGTGTTTGAATGCTGTTAGATTCCCCAGAAAACCATAAAGCACTGTTTATTTATTTATTTTTGCTTGTAATTTATTATAATGCACTGCATAGAACCTGCCTAGTTAACCTAATTAACCTAGTTAAGTCTTTAAATGTCACTTTAAGCGGGATAAAAGTGTCTTGAAAAATATCTAGTAAAATATTATTCACTGTCATCATGGCTAAGATAAAATAAATCAGTTATTAAAGATGAGTTAAAACTATTATGTTTAGAAATGTGTTTAAATCTTCTCTCCGTTAAACAGAAATTGGGGAAAAAAATAAACAGGGGGTCTAATAATTAAGTGGGGCTAATAATTATGACTTCAACTTTATATCGCAAAATATATTGCGATGTCAGATTTGTCCGATATGGTGCAACCCTAGTTATTAGTTATTTTAAAAGATGCTTAATTTAAGGTATCATTTAGGGTCAAGTTCATATTGCTAACCCTAAGTATGGTAATAGTGATTATTACACCACTAAAATGATAAGAGAGAATGCAGAAAGGGTAGAGGAGATCTGTGTTTTAGTGACCTCTATGAGCCATAGTGCAGTTTCCAGTCATTTGACATCTGACTCATCTGACCCTCAGGTGATCTAGCCTACTTCTCTTATAATGTTCTGGTAAATACATAGATGCAATGCAAACAAAAAAAAAAAGAATAAAATCCGGTGATTATTACAGGCTGCATTCCTTTCAACTTGGAACTTCCAACTTCCTAATTGGAAAAGTACACTAGAATGACACTTGAAAATCTTTGAAATATGCACATTTATGAAATAGTGTTTTTCCATCTGCAGTTGGCTGTTTAGTGCTCAAGTGAACAGAACGATTTTTTAAAAGCTTTCCATCTTTACGCTTCTGGGATTTTTTTATTTTTAATTTTTTTTTATTAAATACTGTAAGCTGAGAAGGGGGATTTTATTTTAACATCAACAAATATTCCACACTTCAGCTTCAGTGTTGCCAGATTGGGCAGTTTTCAATTTGATTGTGTGGGTAAAAAATGGCGTAGGCGGGTTGACAATTTGTGCGGTTCTGAAACATACATTTTACATCCAATTTTTTTAACAAAACGTATATATGTGCTCTTACTCCATTCAGTTAGTAGTGACATCTGCGTTAGCCCACCCGCAAGCAGGTGAAGGAAAGTTGTATCAAAATCTGACTCCCTGGACAAATCTGACTATTTCTGACCATTCGCGTGCACACACTTCACGCAGTGCCTGCAGTTAAACTTAGCGGTTTATTATAAAACTTTTATCGATCATTTTTACCACAATCGACAGCAAGAACGAACATAGAATCGTCTGATTGACAAGCAGCACCTCAATGTGTTCAAAAGAATGTAAAACGCTAAATGGGACTAATTTATGCATTTACGCCATTATGCATCTACATGAATCCATACTAGGAATCCATGGAGCTGCTGTGGAAGCCGGAACTCATGTCCTGCTTCTGTTGTGTCAAACAAGTCATCATTTCGGGAGTTGCCAAATGAATTATTTTTAGGCTCACCAAATTTACTGGAGACACATTGAAGCACAGCTAATTGATATCCTTAAAACTAACAAACTGAAACTAACATCTAAAATACTTTGTTTTAATTTCACAGGAAATTAATGCAAAGAATTTATAAGCTATTTAAACATCGTCTTTAAACAAATAAATCTACAATATATAGGCGAATAGGTAGTGTAATCTATAGAACAATAAGTGCAGTGTTGTGATGTGATCCAGTTATGCTGTAATTTTACTATTGTGGTTCTATGAAAGTTGGTGTTGGTTGTTGTATGGTTAAATAAATTATGACAAAGTAACTTGGCTAATTTTTTGATTTAAGTAAATTAAAATTAAATAAAATATTAATCTAATATTTTGGCCCGTTTTTGTTTTTGTCCATTTGGGCAGCTTTTGGACAGCTTTTGGTCTGGAAAAAGTCAGCTATATCTGGCAACACTGTTCAGCTTTTAGATAAAGAAATATTTGCTCAGATGTTGAAATTGACTGAGTCATAATGTCCTGTGATTTTATTTATTATTTTTGTAAATCAATCTATATATATTTTTTCAAATATTCTAGTTTGTCGATGTTATTCATTTTAGACGCAGCACATTTTATACCCGTGTGCAATGTAAAATTTACTGCAGAGCCTTGAATCTTCTAGAAATCATTTGATAATATAGAAACCTATGGGGCAAATTATCAATATTCTTGGCTCTGTTTCTACTGTACTTAGCTTAAATTTCAATTAAAAGTTATTCCATTTGGTTATTGGGCAATGTAAGATATGTATTTGTCTTTTGTTCACCAAAAACGATATTGACAATAAAGAAGAAACTCATAATTGGCCTTTTATCTAACTGTTTTGATGTTTGTGTAATATATCATGATCAAGGCTCGACTGTAGTGTATTTTGTTTGATGGATGCCCTTCTTGTCTGTTCTTATGGTCTATTTTATTACTTTCAACCTAAAAGGCGGTACATTTTAGAATTAAGATAAGAGAGAAGATGATTATAATTTTCTTTCAGGTTTGGTTGTTTTTACAGCAGACGTTTAAATATTTTCTGCAGCTGATTCATGGGTGGCCCAGGTTTTTCTCAGGGAAGAAAACTGAAATCCTAAAATGGATGTGAAAGCTGTGTGGTAAACCACATTGACCTAAATCGGGCCAATCAGATCTATCAGAGATCCACAGTTTGTTTTTGAGAAGTGCAGGATAAAAATATTTAGTTTCTGTTTGACATGTGGTCATAAGTCAAGAGCTCGTTGGATTTTTTGCAATACAAACAAGCAGTATAACTAATGAAATGACATCTTGTATCCTTACACATAGCAAGAGCATATTTACAGTATTTAGTCTGATGGTGATGGTGTGGCCAGACTGAGACAAAAGATGATTGCCAGCTTGTCAAATGTGGGTCAGGAATGTCAGTATACAATGACTCTGTGTACACCATTACTGTAAATATAATGCTCTGCAAGCTTTTTTATAGTCAACATACCATGCATTACAGCTCGTCTTGAGACAAATAACCAGACGATAGCTGTAAGTACTTTATTGGCCAATTTAAGTATTTGTTTTTATTAGTCAGTGCTTTGAAGTATGCATGTTTTGTGAAGCGATCGTATTCCAAAAATTCTTTATTTAATCTCAAGTCAGATCTTTATAGCATTTTTCATAAAGAGTCGTATATTTTAACATATTTACAGTTGAACGTGAACAAATTGTATTGATCTATTGACATGTAATTATCAAATATTACTCTGCTTCATTTATTACTCGGGTTATTTATTTATTATAAATAAGTATTTTAATAGTTTATATGATTAAATACAGTAAAACATAATTGATTTACTATTTAATACTAATTTACAATTTCGATATTGTCACGGTTGGCTCACTCACAAACGTACGGATCTCAGGAAATATCAAAAACACGTATTTATTTACAAAAATCACTCACAACAGGCACTTGAACATCAAAACGCAAGCAGGACAAGGTGACAATACAATCCCCGACCAGGAAATAAACTGAACTCTAGGCCGGCTCACACTGTGCATTATTTATATATATATATATATATATATATATATATATATATATATATATATATATATATGTATATGTATATGTATATGTGTGTGTGTGTGTAATCCTGAATGACTGTAACATGTCAGACTGCACAAACATGGCTCCCATGTCACACTGTAAGATCTCAGCTGTCATAAAGTCAGACTGAACGACAAAGAAGTGCCAAACACGAAAGAAAACGCCCCCCGAGTTTTACGTCATCCACTCGTGACACTTTCACTATCCCGCATTCTGAAATGATTCCTCACAGCAAACGGAAACAATCTGTAGCGACAATTTTGCACACGGCACATCTCAATAATAAAATCAGGAAGAAAAAAACTGTTTTGACATTTCCCCGCGGTCATTTGAATTGTCGCATGAATCGAGTCATCAAATTCGGAGCTCCTATTGATTCTTGGATTGACGCTCATCGCAGCTGTTGTCACACTGCAGGAAAGTATCTGAAATCTTCTGACACTGCCAGAACTTCATCAGAGGAAAAATCTGATCGCAACGAGCACCAAGCAGCTGTCAGGGAACGTGTCAAACCAACGATCAAAGATCACTGATTTTAGCCTAGGATTTCAAGAATCTTTTAGGATTTCTCAAATTTGTCTTAGATGACAGAATCGTGGCTGAAATCTCACAGGGTGAGCAGGGCTTCAGGGATACAAATACACAAAGACATGATTAAACCGATTACAAACAGGGGTGTGACACAGGTGGAACTACTGAAACTAACGAATGGCGGGAAAAACTAAACAATCACATGACGTAAAAAGAAGGCACATGGAACACTGCACATGGGGAATCACATAACACAAATACACAATGACAACATTTACAACACAAATATACTATGACTAATATATTACATTACATAATATGTTCAATTGATGTTTTTTTATCAGCCATTATTGTCACATGATCCTTCAGAAATCATTTTTGTAGGCTGATTTAATTCTCAAAAACATGTATTAACATCCTAACAATAAAATTCTGCCTTTTTTTTGTGGAAACGGTGATGTTTTCCTTAAAAACAAAAGAGCATATACTGACACCAAACTTAAAACAGCAGTGTGAAACAAAGGTGTGCTGCAGTTTCCTTGTCATCATTCTTTCTTCCTCTCTGTGTCTTCTTCCTGATTCTTTATTCACCCAGAGCCCATGACCTGCTGTGCTCCGAGTTAATGATGTCCCAGCTGTGAGGGTGGGGAGGTTCATCCGAGCGCACTGTGCTGGAAAAGCCCCCCGAGGCTTCCCCCAAACCCCTTACTCCCTTTCAAAAGCAGTGTAGGAAAGACAGAGCAGAACTGAGTGAGGTCGACTGCTCCATTGAGGGCTTTTCTAAAGGCTTGCCTCTGTTTTAGCCTTGTCATCCAATGCTTTGCCTCGATCCAGATCTTCTTAAACATGTCACAGTTCAATTGATCAACCAAATTATTAGCAGATTTCATTCTTTGAGATTTTGTACACCACTGGCAGGAACGCCACTAAGCGGGGGTAATTTAGGATAATTTTAAGGCCCCGTTTACACTAATAGGTTTTCGTTTTAAAATGCATAAGTTTAGCTACGGTTACACCTTTCATGAACACTATCCTGGAGTTTTCGAGCCCCAAAAAGGAAGCGTTTTGGAAACACTGAAGAGACCGATTTTGTTTTAAAGTGCTGCTGCTCCGTGTCAGTGTGGATAGGAGAAAACGGAGACATCTGAAAATGGAGGCGTGGCTACAGACATTCGCCTACCTGATTGGCACTTTTTCCTCAGTATTATGGCCCATTTGCACCGATAGGTACAGTATGCTATGGTACAGGTCGGTACGGGTCACCTTTATCAGGCTAAATAATTTTGGTGGGCGTGGTGTACAACAGAAAGTTTCAGTCTACGTCATTTTTACTTGAAGAAATGTCACAGTAAAGCCATACGGGTCATTCACATATAATATGAGAAGCACTTCTCACAAAACAGATGCTTTATACACATAATACTTGTGTATCATTGTTCATTACTAACCTTTTTATGAACATGATTTGATTATAACTGCAGATCAATGATCTATGCAAAATAGCCAACTGCAACGTCTGCAATAAATGCAGCATATTAATTCTTTTTTGGGTTCAAAAACAACACGAAATATAGCCCATAGTCAGTGCAAACCTCCCATCTGTGGCTGTAATCTTTACCAGCACATGTAACCTCTTGTTAGAAAGTCATTCCGGGTTCACACAGCAGATTTTGTTCTTTTTGGCTTTGTGGCTGTTCATCAAGACGACAACAAGGTTTGTTTGAGCTCTGGTCGACCATGGTTTGTTATTATATGTATATATTATTACGATGTAATGTCTCAGCTGTGTTTTTAAAAATGGCGGTTCCTTTGTTTTCATTCTTCTTCTGCGAGTGACATATCCCTGTAAACCAAAAGCGTTCAGCTGCGCGTCTTGTTCCGCCTTTTGGTACCCTTTTTTTCATGATAGGTACCCTATGCAAAGTGTAACCAAAAAGTAATACGGTACGGTTCGCTTTTTCGGTACCCTTTTGGCTCGTTTCCACTGAGTGGTACGGTACAGTTCGGTTCAGTACGCTTTTATGGCCGTTTCCACTGTCAAAAGGAACTGTACCATACCTTACCAGGGTTTGGAAACCCTTTGCAAAGAGTACCAAGCAGGACTAAAGAGCAGTATTTTTAGATTTCGAAGCTAGCTTGCTATTGCTAGCTACTTCGAAAGGGCTTATCCTGTGTTTAAAGTACAAGTGAAATCAATATTAACCATATGATTTTCGTAGCCCACATTGCTAGTTTTGTGGTAAACAATTCATATCATTAAGAAAAATAAAATTTGCCCTTGTAATCTTCAATTGAAATCTGAAAATTCACTTCCTGTTTATGGTCAGTTAAATCCTCAGATTACGTCTCTCTGAGGTATTGGGCGTGGCTAACATACTTAACCACGCCCCCTTCAGCTGTCAGTTTTGACAACAAACAGAAATGGTGCAGGGGAGGAGTCTGTTAGGTTCTAATAACTTCTAAAACCCTTTTCCCGATCTTTCTAAATGAAATGCCTACTTTACCACATCCAATCAGCTTGCAGTAGAAAAAAATGAGCCACACCCATTGTTTTCTCATTTAATATTCAGTTTCTCTAGGAACTGCATCACAATACAGAAAAAAAAACGGTCGCAGCTTCCGGTTCATTTGGACTTTAATGGCTCCTGTGGTACATTTAAGTACATCTTATGGAGCGGAACAATTGGTTTTTGAAAGAAACATTAGATTATTTACAATATTATGACCTTTTATCCACAACCTTGGCAAAGATCTTGAGCATGTTCAAGACATCTTGCTGAGGCTGTGGATTAAAGGTAATAATGTTGTAAATATTTCTTGCACAGACCTGTCGTTTCACTTCGTAAGAACTTGATGTTTAAGCATAGCCACAGGTATTTATTTTGTTTTGCCTCTATGTGTGTTTCTGATTCTCATAGTGTTGGTACCTACTGACTTGCTTTTTATGAATCACCAAAGACCATGATTTCAGCTAAAAATCTTTTTTCTAAATGTTTTACTTAGAAGACGTCACCTACATCTTGTATGCCCTCAGGATGAGTACATTAAAAGCAAATTTTCATTTTAGCGTGAACTATCCCTTTAATACATAATACACTGCCTTTCCCTCAGGCACATTAGTCAGTTTTATCATGTCAAATATTTAATTCTGTGCCTCGCAGAGCATTAAACTGTAAAATACTAGACTTCTAGTCAGGAGGTTGAAGGTTCAATCTTCAGCGAGTGTAGTTTTCTTACTGCTAAGATGTGCATGTTCACAGCTGTTATCCACCTGCTGTGACCATCACATAGCTTAAGTTTGGCTCAGAACTTCCACAGAAAGCACATCCAGCAGCCACTTAGCTCAACAGATGATGGCTGAATCCCAATTTGCATTCTTCTCCAAAAGGTCACCGCACTGGAGATGACAAATGCTACACCAGAGTTGAGATGTTTCATTAATAAGGCATTGCAATACTGTGTTAAACAACTTAACACATCAAATTTTAGCAGTATTTTATTGTTTTTTTTTACTGTGACAAGTCATAAAAAGGCCATTCACACTGATGTCCTTTTGCAAAGACATTGATTTTTCATGACAGTAGCTATGTTTCCATCCACTTATTTTTATGCACATTTTAGATATGCACATAAAAGATTTTTATTATGCACATATACACTTATTTATTTTACAACATACTTTACATGCCAATTTGCACATAACAGCTGCACATATAATGTTGTATATAGTAATACACCTGTACATGCACGTCAAACTATTTTAGAACTGTAACAAGAGGCAATTCATTCATACCTTAATGTTAAAACAGCTATCATAACATTATTTATCAATATGTGGCTCTTGTTGGATTTTTAGAAGCTATAGAAATTAAGAATGTGAAACAAGAAACACAATGGGACCATTGTTATTGTTTACATTTCTTTAAAATGGTCTATATTTGCATTCACTGTTTACTTCTATTTTTTTTTAACATATATTTATTATCTGTTTTTTTCCCTGTCTCTGTAATTCTGTTGCACTGTAGAAGCTCTGTCACAAAAACAAATCCTCTTATGTGTGAACATACTTGGCAATAAAGCTCTTTTTGATTCTGATTCTGAAAAAATCACACTCAAGTAAAAGTACCACTACTTGCCAAAAAATCTAGCAAGGGTAAAGTAAAAATATCTGTTGTAAATAGTACTCAAAGTATGAGTTAAAAGTAGCTTTTTTAAAGTACTCGAGAGTAGTGAGTATTAATTTGTGATGCAATTAAATGGATTTTGTGAGTGTGTAAAAACGTAACATTCTGTAGTGCATTTAGTTCTTGTTAATTAACAATACAGTCATCATACAGTAAACATCCTTCATCTTTTCATCTTTGACATGCAGTCTAAACAGTCTGTCGATCATTGCATGTAAAGATTTTGGCCATCTTCTTGGACACTTTTAATGCTTCCAAGCGGTTAGCTCCATTTATAAAACGATCATGTCTTGAGATATTTCAGTATGAAACGATTTAGTTTCTATGTGAAATTTGATTGGATAGAAATTGCAGAACTGAGTTTTCTACTCAGCCAATCCCCATAGAGAAGAAAAAATAAAGTAGTCACTGCAGTTTGAAGAAAAATAATGGAGTAAAAGTTCCGATACAACACTAAAAGGCAAAGTAAAAGTACATATTTTAAAACTACTTAGTAAATTGCAATTCCTGAGAAAAACTGCTACATTACAGTTAGGCTTGGGCGGTATCCAAATGTTGATACCGTCAAACCTCCTCTCTATTTTACCTCGGTTATACGGTATTACCGTGAATAATAAAACAATTATGACGTAAGGATCAGAGAGCGTCACCAAACTGTTGGCTTGTGCCTAAACCATTCTGAAACGGAATCCCAAACACTGATACTGAAACAATAACAAGATAACATGCACAACAATATTAACAACTTTTATTAGCAACAAATAGTAGTTTATAAAAAAAGTGTAAATACAACAGTCAGACAGATTTAAATTAACATCCAGAACAGTTTTCGTGCAGAGACACACACACGCAAATCATTTTAATTTTATGTCCTAAAGGACTTTTTTTCCACTGTGTGGAAAGTGACCATTTCCTTCGACTAGTATTTTGTCACTGCATCAGTACAGGTTTTCCAACCGACACTGTCACTTTTGTACTTTGTTGTTTTCCCGAAAGCCCCCATTATCTTTGGCTGCGTACTGGAGGTGGACCTAGATGTTGTTGGTCCTGCACTGGGAGGCGTTGAAACGGTTGCAATGAGTGAACTCGGGTCCATCCTCGAAGCAGTTAGTGGATGGTAGTTTCATATATGCAACCTTAGCTTCGCTCGCAGTCACCTTTTTGTTGCACAATTTGCAAATTACTTTGCCCGTATTTACCGCCTCTCCCTTCTTGTTTGGTTGAAACCTGAAATTCTGCCAAACTGCAGAAGTTGTGTTCTTTTTCGAGACCAGTTCACTTGGTGCGCGACTCGCCATCTTTCCCCACCTCTCTCTTTCTCTTCTGCGCTATCCCATGATGACAACCACGCATACGAATTTTTAAGCATTAAATAAAGATAAAGCGGTATACAATATTACTGTATTACCGCTCAAGCCTAATTACAGTAATTTGAGTATTTGTTATTTGTCACTTTACACCTCTGATGACATTTGGATGCTTTCAGCAACATGAGGGATGGTTGGAGATCCAAAGTGAGTGGATTGAAAACTTGGCAACCATTTGAGCTGTGAATGTAAAGGATATTTTTTCCTTATCAATCAATTGATGAGTTCTCTTGATCTCATAATTTGGTAGCACCGCCCACAGCAGAAGCTCATTGGTTTAATACCTTCTCGACATGATTGGCATATTAAGGCAAAACATTCTGATCAGGAGTAATTGTTTTCAGCTCACGCAGAACTGACACTTTCAGTATAAACAGACTCTTTACATCTCACTGGAAGCTTGTTTGCTAAAGCTTTGTTGGAACACAGGATAACTGTTTATTATGTATAATTATGGGTTTGTGTTGGATACAGATTTCGTAATTAAAGGGATCGCTCATCCAAAAATGAAAATGGTGCAATTTCTCAATCAAGTTGTTCTTTCCTAACCTGTATGAGTGTCTTTCTTCTGCTCAACACAGAAGATGATATTTTGAAGAATGGAACCTATAGTATTTATTTATTTATTAAGTATTACACTGCTGCTCATAATGAATAGGTGTTCATATGCTGATATATCTCACACTGTACATTTCTAATCCCTAGGTTGACAGCCTTATTTGCATATTTTTCTCATTTGTATTTTGGTGCATATTTTTGGTGTTGAACAAAGCATTTGATTTTGTGCTTCCTTGATATTTTGCCAACTGATATCATTATTTTTTTCCTGAATTGATTTCTCTGACTATACAAATAAGAACAAAGTGGTTTCTTTTTTTCTGGATGATTGATTTATTTTCCTTTATATGCAAGTCACAGTGTTAGTGACAAAGATGTCAATGTGCAGCACACAGTTCTTGGGATGCTAACACACACAAACTGTTGTACATCATCTTTATGGGGACTTCCTATATACAGCTGAAGTCAAAATGATTAGCCCTCCTGTGAATTATTTTTTACTTTAAATGTTTCCCAAATGATGTTTAACAGAGCAAGGAAATTTTCTCAGTATTTCCTATAATATTTTTTTCCTCTGGAGAAAATCTTATTTGTTTTATTTCGGCTAGAATAAAAGCAGTTTTTATTTTTTAAAAACCATTTAAAGGTCAATATTATTTGCCCCCTTAAGCAATATATATTTTTTCGATTAGTCTACAGAACAAATCATTATTATACAATAACTTGCCTAATTACCCTAACTTTCATAATTAACCTATTAAGCCTTTAAATGTCACTTTAAGCTGAATACTAGTATCTGAAAAATATCTAGTAAAATATTATTTACTGTCATAATGGGAAAGATAAAAGAAATCAGTTATTAGAAATGAGTTATTAAAACTACAGGGAGTGCAGAATTATTAGGCAAGTTGCATTTTTGAGGATTAATTCTATTATTGAACAACAACCGTGTTCTCAATGAACCCAAAAAACTCATTAATATCAAAGCTGAATATTTTTGGAAGTAGTTTTTAGTTTGTTTTTAGTTTTAGCTATTTTAAGAGGATATCTGTGTGTGCAGGTGACTATTACTGTGCTCAATTATTAGGCAACTTAACAAAAAACAAATATATACCCATTTCAATTATTTATTTTCACCAGTGAAACCAATATAATATCTCAACATTCACAAATATACATTTCTGACATTCAAAAACAAAACAAAAACAAATCAGTGACCAATATAGCCACCTTTCTTTGCAAGGACACTCAAAAGCCTGCCATCCATGGATTCTGTCAGTGTTTTGATCTGTTCACCATCAACATTGCGTGCAGCAGCAACCACAGCCTCCCAGACACTGTTCAGAGAGGTGTACTGTTTTCCCTCCTTGTAAATCTCACATTTGATGATGGACCACAGGTTCTCTATGGGGTTCAGATCAGGTGAACAAGGACGCCATGTCATTAGTTTTTCTTCTTTAAGACCCTTTCTTGCCAGCCACGCTGTGGAGTACTTGGACGCGTGTGATGGAGCATTGTCCTGCATGAAAATCATGTTTTTCTTGAAGGATGCAGACTTCTTCCTGTACCACTGTTTGAAGAAAGTGTCTTCCAGAAACTGGCAGTAGGACTGGGAGTTGAGCTTGACTCCATCCTCAACCCGAAAAGGCCCCACAAGCTCATCTTTGATGATACCAGCCCAAACCAGTACTCCACCTCCACCTTGCTGGCAACTGAGTCGGACTGGAGCTCTCTACCCTTTACCGATCCAGCCACGGGCCCATCAAGACTCACTCTCATTTCATCAGTCCATAAAACCTTAGAAAAATCAGTCTTGAGATATTTCTTGGCCCAGTCTTGACGTTTCAGCTTGTGTGTCTTGTTCAGTGGTGGTCGTTTTTCAGCCTTTCTTACCTTGGACATGTCTCTGAGTATTGCACACTTTGTGCTTTTGGGCACTTCAGTGATGTTGCAGCTCTGAAATATGGCAAAACTGGTGGCAAGTGGCATCTTGGCGGCTGCATGCTTGACTTTTCTCAGTTCATTTTTCAGTTCTCAGTTTATTTTGCACCTTGGTTTTTGGTTTGGTTTTTCCACACGCTTCTTGCGACCCTGCTGACTATTTTGAATGAAACACTCGATTCTGCACTGCCTGGGGGGGGGGATGGGGGGGGGGGGGGATGGGTTGGGTAATAATTCAGGAGGGGTAATAATTCTGACTGTACATGATGTTTATACTGTACAGTCTGTATAAGACTGTACAGACCATTAGGTGTCTGTGAGTCTGTGGGTGTTTTCCATAGGCTACTATTGTTTTTATGCTGATCAAAAACTTTTTTTATCTCCCAAACCCAGCATTTTATCCCTTGCAGAAAACCTGCATGCATTTTTACACTATCAGATATACATAATTAACCTTTTAATCATTTTTAGTACACTGTAAATAATTTGTAAATAAGTACTGTCATTTATTTATTTTTTATAATTATTTTTTGGGATTTTTCACCTTTAATTTGGATAGGATAGTAAAGATTATAGACAGGAAAGTATTGGGAGCATAGAGAGGGGAAGGGTCGGCATAGTACCTCGAGCCGGGAATTAAACTCGGGTCGCCGTGAGGACCATGGAGCTATATGTCGGCGCACCTAACCACTAGGCTATATTTTTTTATTGTGAAATTAAGGCAGCCATCATGATCACAG
>LR812530.1:43555078-43600078 GCA_903798195.1 Danio kyathit
TACACCACTTTTTCCCCCTATAATCCTCAGTCTGAACCGCTTTCATCCCTCCCTTGTGTCTTTCCTTTCACACCATCTTCTCCACCTCCTCTACGTCTGCATTTCTCCACCTCTTTACTGTGCTTCCCATCGTTTCCCCCTTTTTCACCCCACCTCTTTTTTTTTGTTAGTGTGTCTGTATACTTGGATAAGATGGATGTACTGCAGAAATTGGATGGCAAAAGTGGAAGAGACAGTGTTGTTGCTTTTCAGCTACAGCAGAAACAAACTGAAAAACGGAGGTCCTGTCAGCAACGCTTGCTTATTTACATTTATAGTCTTAACAAGCACAGAAAAGCATGGCGCTTTCTGAAGGGCCACATTGTCAGGCCTCGCTCATTTAGAGTCAACATGAAATGCCGTTAACAATCCATTATGCATGTGTAATATTATGTTTTTTCCGAGTGGCTTGAGATAATAAATCAGACCAAATATGAGGTGGACTTGATTTTGATCACTTACATGCTTTGTATATATACACAAATGGGTATATATACAAATATGTATATCCATAAATGTATACCTGCATACATGCTCTTATCTCGCATAATATAAAAAAAATATATTTTTTTATTATTAAAAAAATACATTTTATTTTACTCATTTAGTAGTTTGCAGATTTTTTTTTTCATTTTAATTTACAAGTTTTTGTGTTTATTTTTATTTTATTTTTAGATTTTTAATAAAATGTTTGATTTTTATTATTTAATTACATTTTTAATTTTAATTCGATTTTTAACTCAATTTAATTTTATTTTAAATTTTATGTAATTTTGTTTATTTTTATTATTTTATTTTTAATTACATTTTTATTTTTGTTTTCATAAATTTTTTTTTATTAATCAGGAGTCGCCACAGCGGAATGAACCACCAGCTTAATATCCAGCAAATGTTTTACGCAGCAAATGACTTTCCAGCTGCAACTCATCACTGGGAAACATCCATTCGCACAATACGAACAATTTAGCTTACCCAATTCACCTATAGCACGTCTTTGGACTTGTGGGGGAAACCGGAGCACCCGGAGGAAACCCACGCCAACACAGGGAGTATATGCAAACTCCACAGGGAAATGGCAATTGACACAGCTGAGGCTCGAACCAGTGTCCTTCTTGCCACGAGGTGACAGTGCTACCCACTGCGCCACCGCGCATTGTATTTAATAATATATTTTATTTTATTTTATTTTAGGTTGAATAGTCGTGGCAACCCAGTGGCGCAGTGGGTAGTGCTGTTGCCTCACAGTCGCTGGGTCGCAGGTTCGAACCTCGGCTGGGCTGGGTCAGTTGGCGTTTCTGTGTGGAGTTTGCATGTTCTCCCTGGGTTCGCGTGGGTTTCCTCCGGGTGCTCCGGTTTCCCCCACAGTCCAAAGACATGCAGTACAGGTGAATTGGGTAAGCTAAATTGTCCATAGTGTATGAGTGTGAATGTGTGTGTGGAAGTTCCCAGAGATGGGTTGCGGCTGGAAGGGCATCCGCTGCGTAAAATCGTGCTGGATAAGTTGGCGGTTCATTCCGCTGTGGCGACCCCGCAAGGGACAAAGCCGACAAGAAAATGAATGAATGAATGAATAGTCGTTGAATATTATCCAATCTTAGAACTGATTTTATTTTTAATTACAGCAATTAATACAATCTTGAAAAAAGTGTTTTCATTAGTTAATAAGCAAGAAATATTTAAGTGCTATATTAAAAATCATTTTATTATTCCAGATATCACAGTGAAATGGAGTGTTATTTTGATATAAAATATAATTGCATAATTGAAAATAAATTGATTTGTTATTGACTAGTTTGCTATTTGTTTTTTAATTTAACAGGTTTGTTCTGTTTTTTTTATGTTTATTAGTTTTTGGTCAGTTTTATTATTATATCATTATACATTATTATTTTATTCATACATATCTATATAGTTGGGCAGCAGCATGGTGGCACAGTGGGTTTGCATGTTCTCATTGTGTTCTCGTAGGTTCGGTTTCCCCCACAAGTCCAAAAACATGTGGTATAGGTGAATTGGGTAAGCTATATTGTCCGTAGTGTATGTGTGTGAATGAGTGTTTATGGATGTGATGGGTTGCGGCTAGAAAGGGCGTCCGATGCATAAAACATATGCTGGATAAATTGGCGGTTCATTCCGCTGTGGAAACCCCAGATTAATAAAGGGACTAAGCCAAAAAGAAAATGAATGAATGAATCTATATAGTTATTATTAATTTTGTTTTATTTTTATATTATTATTTTCTTACATTTTTATTTCAGTACATCAAGTTTAACTAATTTCTCAGAGATGGGTTGCGGCTGGAAGGGCATCCGCTGCTAAAAACGTGCTGGATAAGTTGGCGGTTCGTTCCGATGTGGCGACACCGGATTAATAAAGGGACTAAGCCGAAAAGAAAATGAATGAATGAATGAATGAATGAAGTTAAACTAAAAATAACTTTATCTATTACAAGGTATGTAACGATTCTCCTGATTCGCGATTCGATATGATTCACGATACTAATCTCACGATTCACAATTTTTTAAACAAAATTATTTGAGACAAATGTAAGGTGAACAAAAGCCCTTTCATTTTTTTTTTCTGGAATTTCAAAACAAAATCCAAGTAAAAAAGTGGATAATAGAAACTAAAGAAGAAAAACTAAAACTTAGACACGAATTCCAAATTAAAAATGAACAATACAGATTAAAGTTTGCTAGTTTGCAGATTTTTCATTTTAATTTAAAAGTTTTTGTGTTTGTTATTTTTAATTTAAGTTAATTTTATTTTATTTCATTTTCGTTTAGTTTCATTTTTGATTTTGATTTTTGATTTTATTTTATTTAATTTTTAATTAATTTAAAATTTTAATGTAATTTAAAATTTTATTGTTTAATTAAAGTTTAATTTTTTATTATATTTTTAACTTTATCTATTACTACGTATGTAACGATTCACCTGATTCACAATTCGATATGATTCACAATACTAATCTCACAATTCACGATTTTTTTAACAAAATTATTTGAGACAAATTTAAAGTGAACAAGAGCCCTTTCATTTTTTCTCAAATGGTGCACACAATTTTTTTTTTTTTTTACAAAATAAAATTAATTAAAAATAAAATGATAAAATTAAATTAAATGACATAAACAAATTAATAAATATAAAATTTAATTAAAAATTAAATCAAATCAAAAATAAAAATGTAAATAAATTATTAAATTAAAAATAAAAATAACAAACACAAAAACTTCAAAACAATCAGCAAATTAGCAAACTTTAATTTGTATTGCTGCACACAATGTTTTTTACAAAATAAAATATTTTATGCAACAACTAAATTGGAATTTCAAAACAAAATCCAAATAAAAAAGTGGATAATACAAACTAAAGAAGAAAAACTAAAACTTTTACACTAATTCCAAATCAAAAATGAACAATACAAATGAATTAAGGCATTTCAATACAAACAAACTAAAACTGAGAGGGTGCTGGGATTTTACAGTTTTTAAAAAGAAGTATCAGGTCAGATATCCGCGTGGTTTAGCCTATTAATAGCTTTTTGCATATAGACGTCAGTGACAGTAGTTTTTCACTGTGCTGCATCATAGTCATTGTTCTGTTAGTGTAAGTAAACATCTTTTTGCAGTTTTTGTAGTTTGTGTTTGTCTGGCGCACTTCACAGATGTCATTTTCGTCTGCCGCCCCACTTCTTGCTCGCCGTTGATGTGCAGGTAAAGAGAGTTTGGGCCTGTAAACACAGCGCCCACTCTGTTCAAAACATGTATTGCGATTCATTCAACTTTTTTACTGGTTTGAATAGTCACATATTTTAAGCAATTTTCAACCGGCTCATGGTGAATCGTTCCATCGCTATCTATTACTATACATTTTATTATCAAATACTAAAAAATGGCTTTAGTTAAAATGTTCGATAAACTATATTAAACTTGCATGAAAGTAAATTCTTTGTCAAAAAGTGTGAAAACCCTATGGACATTTGTAAGCATCATTACCTGCTAATTGAAAAACCGCTCTGTCTTATCATGTCCTGTGTGTGTTTTTGTATTTGAATGACACGTGAATATACGGTGGGTGGAAATGACTTGGTAAAAAAAAAAAAAAAAGTGTGGGAGTGTGTAAATAATTCCTCTTTGCTTTTATTTCCATAGAGGATAATGCAAGTGTTCCATTATTCATGTCTGCCTGGTATTAATGCGCACTCTCTCTATGTGTGTGCGCACATTGTATTTGTTCGACTATTATAATTACTCACTTTTGCTGTGCGACTGTGTATGTTTGTGACAGAGAGAACATCGGGAAGGCCAGATAAGGCAGCAAAGCGGCTGTTGTTTATGCGTTTTTTTTTCGAGTGCATTCCAAATATATTCTGAAGAGATTCATTATATTCATAATAATGCCTCAGAATGTTTATTGCACGCTTTATCATCTCTGTCCCTCTCTCTTGCACAAATGCTGTAATATTTTTCTCTACGCGTCCCATCATTTTTGTTCACACTCTCCTTATCATTTTGTGGGTTTCACTTTTGTTTCTTTTTGTCTTGTGTGTGTTATGCAATGGAGGAGAATGTGTCAAACTGTATTTTGCTGTGCGTGGTTCAATATATTGGTTTGGCTGTTAGTAGTTGGACTTTTTTAAACTAGGATTAGTGTGGAAAAAAATGAAGGAGGACAAGTCAAAATGAGTAAGAATGTTTCTTGGAACTATACTTTTTTTCATTAGCTGCTTTATTGTTTTGAGTCTTACATAATGTGGAGCTGTTTTAGCAGTTATGCCAGAATAAAAAATTGTTTTATCTTTTTGGTGTGAATCCATCAAGCTCCAGTTAATAATAATAATAATTATTATTATTATAATTTTGAAAGTGGGCTCATTTTAGACCTCCCCTAGGGAGGTCCAGGTCTGACAGGAGCACTTTCAGCTTAGCTTAGCATAGTTCATTGAGCCAGATTAGACCATTAGCATCTCGCTCTTAATTTTGTTTAAAATTCAGAATAATCGAGTTTTAAATGGTTAAATTTATTTATTTATTTATTTATTTATTTATTTATTTATTTATTTATTTATTTGACATGGACATCACAATTACACTGGACAACCAAATGCATTTGTTTAAGTGTTTTAGCAAACTTGCTAATTCTCAACAGCTGTCCACAGGAGGCTTGACAAAATTGACAAAATAGAAATATAATATTATTACATATACACAACATTATAATTCTTTACATGAAATTACTGAAGTCAAAAGCAAAGGCGACATGATCCAACAAACTAATTGTACACTATTTGTGCAAACACAGCTGTTTTGTTTTTAATCTCTTTTTAAGAACACTACTAAAAATATTGATATTATCGAAGCTTTTTTTTTTTTGAGCGTGATGCTAGTGGTCTAATCCAATTCCATGATCTATGCTAAGCTAAGGTAAAAGTGCTCCCGCCAGACCCAGAGGTCAGCAAATGGTAAAACTCTACTGTTTAACTCTAGGGGAGGTGTAAAATGAGGCCATTTTCAAAATAAAAGAGGAGTGTTTCTTTAAAAAGACAAAATAAAAAAAAGATGGCATGTTTTCTTTATATTAATCTTTAGGCAACCAATGTCAATACTAATTTACATTGCTTTACATGCATATATTTTCAGCCACTATAGATAGTGATAGATAGATAGTATACCATGGCATAGGGTGTTTTGCATATACCACCCACCATTAATCTCTCTGGCTTTTCCCTGTCAGACAGAACAAGTTTCTCCTAGTTCACAAAGATCAGAGGATTTAGTCTTGGTAATTCCAGCCATATAGTCGCACGCTGGTCTATGATAATTCCTCTTTTCACTTCCTACCAGGACTAAACTACAAGGGCAGCAAGGACCCGGAGAATGCCATGGTGATGTTCATTTATGTGTGTGAGGTTTTTATTTTTTCGGCTCTGGCCAAAAGCGGTAAACATAATGCCAGTCTTCTTTCTCTTGTTTCCACACCAACTGCTCCTCTTGCTGATTAGCACACACACACATGCTCATATAAATGCCTCCCTCAAGCACTCTTCAATTGGAAAACGCACACTTGTTCCCTAATATCTGCCCCCCTCCCATAAAACCCCCTTTAGCACACTGTGTTCCTCCTTCCCCCATTTCCTCATCATCGTACCTTCATCAACCCCGTTTGCCCTTCACAAAGGCCTGATGGGGGAATTCAGCATCCTCAAAGGTGGAGGAGGGGTTTAGACACACGCGCATCTTTTTCAGACAATGTAAATGAAGTGAGACACTGTGGGTTTCATCATCCATTGTGGTTAAATACTGGATATTTGGGATTTGAAATGCTGTAAAGGTTTGTGGTCTGTATGATTGTTTTTTAAATAACAAAAACATCTCCTAAGATAATCAAAGCTGAATTTATCTGAGCAAAAATAATGTATTAGTGTATTTTTATTTAATTCATTATTATTTTTTTTAAATTATGCTTTCATGCATTTATTAATTCATTCATTGAATTATTTTAAACTATTTTATGTTTCAATGCAGTTTAGATCAGGGCTGCATGACACATATTTCTATATTGAGTATAATTTAAAGGGCACCTATGATGAAAATCAACTTTTGGAAGCTGTTTGGACAGTGTAGGTATAGTGTGTCCACTGTCATATTGAAGTGATAGAAACACAATAAGTCTCTCTTTTTTTTTTTTTTTTTTAAATAGCCCCTATTAAGGATTAAAAAGGGTCATATTTTGGTTTTTGGGGTCTCCAACACCAGTCTGATATGCATGCAAGGTCAAAAAACGCTTTCATTGTCTTTTAATATGCGTTTATTTTTACCTAATTATGCCAACTACTATTATATTATTTGTTCAGCGATTCATTTGTTCCCAAAACCTCCTTAGCGCGATGCTAATCTGTGCTGGTTGGTCCGATGACAAAGTCTGTTGTGATTGGTCGACTGCGTTCAGCGAAAGACTGAAAGAAATGCCTGCCACAACAATTTTGAAGTAGTCAGAGTGCAGAGTGTATGTGTGAGCATACCTGCCAACACTCCTGTTTTTCCTGGGAGTCTTCTGTATTTAGGACCCATCTCCTGCCACCCTCCCATTTTGTTATTTCTCCTGGAAAACTCCTGTAATTTCAACCCCATGACACTCATTCTCTCACACTTCAGAGCATATCATTTATGCGACTTGATTCAAGCGGGATCTGCTACAGTGTCTTCCTCTTTTTCTTTCTACAGTGTTTGTGGGCGGGGCCGTGGATTTTAATTTTCCTGGGTCTGCGCGCGCAGCAAATGGGCAGGGTTTGAGTTCCGTATCGACGTCACGCCGGCACGGCTAAAGACTCGTTACTGCGGCGATTCATTCGAACCACTGTGAGTCGACTCTTTTATAGATGAATCAATAGTTTTAAACATGGTGCACTTTCAGATTTAAGCCTTAGCTGGATATTTCACTTCACTTAGAGCTGGGTTACACACTGCATGGAAGGTAGTTTTCAAAAACCCATAATAGGGGCTGTTTAAATTTCCTGAGGTTAAAATAGGATACAAATCCTTGCAATTTCCAAGACAACATGACGTAGGAGTGCGGTTTTCCCTGCCCACGTGTAATGACATTGTGTGTGACTCATCATTGCAGAAAGGCTTGAATTAACTCCACAACAATACATCAAATAATCATTGGGAAATTTCTTAATGTAGTAAGCAGGGTTTCTGCGGGGTCTTAAAAAGTCTCAAATTTAAAAAATCTAAATTTTAGGCCTTAAATTCGCTGTTCTAGGTCTTAAATATTTTTGCACAAGCCTTATTTTCCCTATGTTCATATAATGCTACATCTAATGCTCATTTAAATTCTTTTTTGTTGTTGTTGCTTGGTTTTCGTGGTGTTGTAGTTCTTTATTTCACTAGTCTTAATGTAATTTGCAGTATTTCAACTACAAATGAGCCCAGTGCACGCGGCAAATGTGACATCATCGCTGTGTTTGCGGAGGTTCGCTTTCGGTACGCGCAACATGATTTCGGCTGGCGGCGTGAGCAGATTTCAGGTGAACAGTTCGCACGGCACTACGTTTGATTTGAGTTGAATATGAATCACTTTGAAGAGATTTTGTCTGAAACAGGTACGACTGTACAGACATCTTAACAATCCGTCCATGGGTGATCATCATAGAGATAACCAGATGACAAATAATTCTTGGCTGGAAATTGCAACAGCCATGGAAAAGAAGGAACGTTTTTGTAAAAGTTTGGAAAAACCTGAGGGATACGTTTGTTAAAACAAAAAACAAAAAAAATGCCTTGGCAAAAGTGGAGACCTGTGTGGTTAATAGCTACAAGCTAAAATTAAGTGACAAATTATGTCTTTGATAACTGGAAAAGAATATATGAACCTATCAGTTTACAATATACTGATGGCCAAATTCTAGGCTTTATTAGTGATAATGGACAAGATTGTTGGACCATTATTGCCTTTTTAGCTTATAAGCAGAGGACAGAAACTAGCCAGACAGTAATGTGTGAATTGTGGAGTGGGCAAAATAAAATGAAAAACATCAGTATTTTTAGTAAGTCTTTTTTGCTTTTATTCTTACCATAATAAAAATATATAATTGTAGAGCAACCCATTTTCTCTTGTCATTGATTTTTAACTTTAATAGATAGAACTGTCCGAGATATGAACAAAAGCAAGTGATGCATCAAAGTTTGATTTTAAAAATCTTGAATAGTTATAAAAATCTTTATAATCATTATAATAAATTATAAAAATAACAAAAATAATTAGTTTAAAAATCTTGAATGATATTAATCATATGACGTAGTTCCGGAAACGTACTACTTCTCTGTTTATCCGTCTGACTTTAGGGTGGGTTTCTTTTGACCGCCTCCTGTTTTAAAGAAACACGTCAAGTATAAAAGCCTCATCCGTTTCATGAGGTGCACGCACAGTCAGCAGAGGTGCACGATGCGGCACCAGGCGAAAGTATAAATCAGCCCTAAGATGTTTTTTTTTTTTTTATGTAGTTCAGTGGTGCATCTAACCTGTCTTTTAAATAAATTTATTTTACCACTAATTTTGTGATTTTGCATTTTCTTTCGCGTGTTTTTGATATTGTGATATTGGTCCTAAATTTAATACTTAATGGTCTTAAAAAGGTCTTAAAAAGTCTTAAATTGACATTATGAAATATGCAGAAACCCTAAGTAAGGGAGATCTGCTTCATTCTTGTCCTTAGTAATTTTAGCGAAAACCTCAGCTACTGTTGGTTGGTTGCTGTTGGTTCTGCACCTTTTTTACCAACCAAGTTTGTCAACGCCATTATAATGTCACAGATCACTCTGCCTATTCATGCCAGAGTCCCGCGGAAAAAGTGATTGACAGGTGGTAGTTTGTGTGTAACTTTTCTTTCTTTATTTATGATTTGGTTATGGGTAAAACAAAGACCATGCAGGTGAGGTAGTTGAAACGGTAAACTACAAGTAATTAATTTATTATGAATTAATTAATTATTCATAAATAATCAATTCACCACTGCCTACGACGGCAATGCCTTCATCCATCGCGATGTTTTACATTAGAGATCGTACAATGCCAAATTGTTTGACATCGTCCAACCCTATTTTAAATAAGTAGTTTGAACAAGCAGCAACATATTTTTTGAGTATTTCTTCTTTTGCAAAGTACTATTAAAAAACAAGCAAATAATGTATTGATCGGAGTTCCACTTGTGAGTAAATATAGATCCCAGACCTCTTGGATTTTCAATTGAAAAACTGAGATATAATGTTCACATGCTTTATGTTATGAAATTTGATGAAAAATTAGACCTAGCTTATCTTGTCTGTTGTGATTTTCTAACCAGGTTCTCTCACTTAGAGAATGAACGCCGCCTCTGGAATTGTAGTTGACTCATTAGTCTTGCAGTTAATAGATGGGGCTGAAGCAGATGGCTTTGGCTTTCCCACCACCCACAGAATGAAAGAGAGTGTGTTGAATGTAACCAACAGAGACAATACAAGAAACTGGGATGGTGATGCAGCAAATATAGACTCAGGGCTGCTTGCTATAGCTGTCCTACTTTCCCCTTTAGAGCCAAGAGCATGATGGGATACGACATTATGTGTGTGTATATATGTGAGTGTGGCTTTGGTGAATAATTGTGCTTCCTCGTCAGTTGTCATATTTATCTCCAGTCCTGTCTGGGTCAAGGTTTTCAGTCTAGTTAAGACTGAGAAATCGTATCCTGTTTTTAAAAGTGTGTATGTAGTGCTAAGCATTGGCGGAGTGGTACCTAGTGCCCCCATTAAGGGCTGTGAGACTAAAATAGCTCCAGATCTATCAAGTGAAACTCTGTTAAGTTATATGACATAGTGTTGCAGCAGAAAATATCCACGTGTTAATGCATTGCCTGGGCTCGGAAAGCATCTAATGAGGCCATGACTTTGTATAGTCAGGAACTACATCTTTGTTCTACATTAACACAAACTTGTCACACAACAAGGTCACAGGTAATACAGATGGACACTTTAAACTGAAGTCAAATGTTATGGCTGCAATTTTCTTCTTTGCATTGTGAGTTAATGTTTTTTATTATTAACTTTCACTTGAAATGCAGAAGTTTATAAAAGGTTTCTTATACCATCATTTCTTATAATTAGTTCTTTCTGCATTTATTCTGTACTGATAATGAGAAGAAAGTGTGTACTGATGTTGCTCCCATGACAGAGTTTGAAACTTTGAAAGAATGTTTGATCAAAATAAGCAGCATCTGAACCAATTCTACTTGCATAATCAGATATATTTCACAAAAGTAATTGAAGAAAACATGTTGGGAAAGAATGAGCTTTTTTATTTGTTAGGGTTGTTTTGATCTGAATAACTCCTACTTTGAATTGGTAGCCCTTTTTTTTTAAATTGAGCTAAAATATTTTGTCATTTTTTACCGTACAACATGCTGCATATCATTTTAAAACCCACTGCATTTAATGCCCATTTTATTGGAAATGAGGGGGGAAATTGGACAGGGACTAATTGTATCCAGTTGTATTCATAACCCATTTTATTTGCAGTATTTGATGTATTTCACAGTGAAATGTGAAAAGCAGTAAGGAGATGTTATTGGATTATGGTATGATACATTTAAAAATGATAAATTATGAACTTGAAAATAATTAAATCTTTTCAATCAATAAAAAAATGTATATCTACACAAAGAAAAAAATATATGATAATATTTATTGTATTTTAATTTTATTTATATATTTGTTTTAATTATATTTTATTCACTCTATTTTATTCACTTAACCCCTGATTTATGACGGGTTATTTAATTTTTTATTTTATTTTATTTGTTTGTACATTTTTATTAACCTTTTTATTTGCAGCATTAAGTCATTAAGTCAGTATAATGTTAATGGATAATGATACATATAAAAATTATACGAATTATGAACTTGAAAATAATTTAGTCTTTTCAATATATATATATATACAGTAAAAACTCAAAACATAAATTTACAGAGAAAGTATATGTTAACATTATATTGAAACATCTGTTTATATTTTCCAAAACAACTAAATACAGCGTTATGGGATCAGTATCAATCTCTAAACATTTTTTATACTTTTAATGAAGAAAATAAACAGTAAACAACATACTTTGTAGAAATTCTGTCAATCAAACTGCACAATCCAAACTAAATAATTCTAATCAAAAGGATAAGAGTCGGCTCACTATAGAACAAAAATTATTGATTTTATTTTATTATAAATTTTTGCATTTTTGAGGAAAAAGCTGTGTGAAAAAGGATGTGACATCTCTCCGTTATTGATGTGACAGATGTGAAATTGTTACTTGTAATTTTGGTAAATCAAATATAATAGTTTTAAAACATTGACAGATACATTTTTAAGTGTTTTTAAAGTACTCTAAAATACTTGCTTAAACAAACCTACATACAGTTTCATTATTTTGGTAAAAACTTTTCATGGCAAGGTTGACATTTGCATGGAGATGCTCACATATACAGTTGAAGTCAGAATTATTAGCCCCTCGTTTATTTTTTTCCCCAATTTCTGTTTAACGGAGAGAAGATTTTTTTTAGCATATTTCTAAACATAATAGTTTTAATAACTCATCTCTAATAACTGATTTATTGTATCTTTGCCATGATGACAGTAAATAATATTTTACTAGATATTTTTCAAGACACTTCTATACAGCTTAAAGTGACATTTAAAGGCTTAACTAGGTTTATTAAGTTAACTAGGCAGGTTAGGGTAATTAGGCAAGTTATTGTATAGCGATGGTTTGTTCTGTAGACTATCGAAAAAAATAGCTTAAAGGGGCTAATAATTTTGACCTTAAAATGGTTTTTAAAAAATTAAAAACTGCGTTTATTCTAGCCGAAATAAAACATTTAAAAAAGAAAAACAATTCAAAGGGGGGCGAATAATTCTGACTTCAACTGTATGCATGTATGTATGTATGTATATATGTATGTATGTGTATATATACTGTATATATATAATAAATATAATAATATAAATCATATAATAAATAATATAAATTTTATTCACTTTTTAGCTTTATTTATTAATATTTTTTGTAGATATATTTTTAATAAAATTTTAATTACGTTTTTTTATAATATATATTTTTTATAAGCAAATTCAATATGCATCGTATGTAAAATACTATTGGTCATTTGTTAAATGTAAATCAGACATTACAGTGCCTGTTTCTGAACATATTCTAGAATTCTAGTTCTTATAACTAGGCTGAGTTGAATGTTAAGGGAAATTTTTCATTATGAATGCCAAACATACTACATCTAACTATTTCATTTTAAGAGTGCAGGATTTTTCCCTCTCATGTCTCTTTCAATAAAGAAACTCATATCTCATGTTTTCCCCTCCTTGCAGTCTCTCATCTTCCTGGGCTGTGTAGCAGCGGCAGGGCTCGGTGTGAACCTGCTGTGTTTGGCCATATACCTGAGCTGCCTGTGCTGCTGTCGAAAAGATGAGGAGGAAGAGGAAAGTAAGAAATCCAACTCTTGCTGTGTGACTTGGGCTGCTGTTGCTGCCGGGCTCATCTGCTGGTACGTACCACCCACCGTTCACATGCTGAGAGGATAAACCTGCTCAAGATGCAGACTGCATAGTTAAGCAGTCAAGCGCGTGTGTGTGTGTGTGTGTGTGTGTGTGTGTGTGTGTGTGTGTGTGTGTGTGTGTGTGTGTGTGTGTGTGTGTGTGTGTGTGTGTGTGTGTGTGTGCGTGCGTGCGTGCGTGTGTGTGTGTGTGTGTCTGAAACATATGCGAGAATGATGTGGTTACATTTTCATTGTGGGTGTCATTGTTGTCTGGCATTGTTGAGCAGAATTTAACACTTTAGGATTTGATGTTTGGAAATTATACTCTTTTGTTTCATTGGAATGGGATGATGCTTTTGTCACATTAGCTATGTTAAAGTCACCTATGATGAAAATCATCTTTTGGAAGCTGTTTTGACAGAACTGGGTGTAGGTATAGTGTGTTAATTTCCTGACGTTAAAATAGGATCCAAATTGCTCCCATTTTGAGGATCACCACAGCATGACGTAGGAGTGCGATTTCCCTGCCCACCAAATTGATTGACAGCCGCATATTAGTATATCTTTGTAGTAATGTTTATAATCATATCAACAAGACAGGATGTGTGCAAAGCAACCAGGATTAAAAGATCTGTTCAGCTCTCTGTGATCATCAACTGGGCCACCCTGTGTCGCCCGTCCATTGACTTTCATAGTAGGAAAAATAAATACTATGGAAGTCAATGGTTACATTCACAACACTTTCTACATTTTTTATTTTGTGTTAAATGGAATAAAGAAACTCAAACAGATTTGTGACAAGTGAATGATGAGTAAATGATGACAGAATTTTCAGTTTTGGGTGAACTATGCCTTTAAGTGGGCCAAAACAAAGGCAAACTTAGCTCTTTCACAATCAAATATGGCAGACATAAAGTAAATTGAAAAAAAAAAAAAAACTAACAATACTTTTGTGGTACAAACTACAGTTCAGTCCAAAAACTAAACAAAACATTCATTCATTCATTCATTTTTTTTTTTCCGGCTTAGTCTTTTTATTAATCTGGGGTCGCCACAGCAGTATGAACCGCCAACTTATCCAGCATTTGTTTTACGCAGCAGATGCCCTTCCAGCCGAAACCCATCTCTAGGAAACATTCATACACACTCATTCACAGTCATACACTACGGACAATTTAGCCTACCCAATTCACCTGTACTGCATGTCTTTGGACTGTGGGGAAAACCGGAGCACCCGGAGGAAACCCACGCGAACGCAGGGAGAACATGCAAACTCCACACAGAAATGCCAACTGACCCAGCTGAGGCTCGATACTGCGACCTTCTTGCTGTGAGGCGACAGCACTACCTACTGCGCCACTGCGTCGCCACAAAACAAAACAAATGAAAATGAAAGGGTGAATACATAAATATATAATTAATAAAAAAGATCATAATAAATTAAATTAATCAAATAAATAAATAAAGTCCCTCAAAAATCTAAATAATAATGTATATTACATTTATTATATTTATTTTTACATTATTATCTTGAAAATAAATAAATAAAAATCCAAATTTTACTTATATAATTATCTACGTAAAGTGACACGATGGCTCAGTGATTAGCACTGTCGCCTCATGGCAAGAAGATCGCAAGTTCAAGCTAGTTCAAGTTGAATAAACTAAATTGTCCGTAGTGTATGTATGTGAATGAGTGTGTATGGATGTTTCCCAGTACTGGGTTGCAGCTGGAAGGGCATTTGCTGTGTAAAACATATGCTGGATAAGTTGGTAGTTCATTCTGCTGTGGCGGCTTCTGATGAATGAAGGGACTAAGCCAAAGGAAAATGAATAAATGAAATATTTATGTAACAACTATAAATGTACTATAAAAATCACCCAAGGGCATGCACAAATAAAGATGAATTGTCGTGTTTGCATGAAAACTTTTGGTCAAATTGCTAGTTCCAATCAAACTGATACAAACTGACTCAAACTGTGCTCGATTGAGTTGCCACTGGCTTGCTTGGTTTGGGACTTGTGGGGCTGTGCATCGATGGATTTGCTCTTCAGTGTTTGGACTTTTAGCAGTGAAAATTAAACAACACTGAACTGAACTAAACTGAACTTCAACTCTGAAAACTGGACTGACACTGTTTCAATTTACTAGAACTTGTATATTAAGCTGCTTTGACACAATTTACATTGTAAAAGCGTTGTAGAAAAAAAATTGAATGGATGAATTGAATTGAGTTCCAATCAATCTGATACAAACTGATACAAAACCAATGGTAGCATTAACCGTTTATCATTAACATTAATTTTTACAGTAATGTTTAAAGTTGCTTTTGAAGCCAAGCTGAGACTAGCAGGTATTTTCATTTCCGATGCACACAGATGTATTTTACCCAATCATAATGCACTTCGTCAGCTGACCAATCAAAACACTTTGGTCTTTCCACAGGGAGGGGCTTTATAGACAAAACAGAACTCAATGAGAGCATTTCAGACAAACTGGTCCTTCAGTTAATGTGAACAATAAAGTGTTTTTTGAAGGTTAACCTATTTTAGTATGCCCTTTAATCAAAATTATGGGATGGAATAATGGAATACAATCATATGACCTCTTCGAGATTTAATTAAAAAGGTCTTTGTTGTCATCTGTAGTACATTTTTCAATGGTATATCGAGCAATGGGAAAACTACCAAAATCCCCTTTGGCAAATTAGCTCAAAACTTGGGAATGTCATATTTTTCTCATTATGTCCCCACCTTATTTTCTTCTTCATGTCCCTGCTGTGCATTGCTATCTGCTTTTTTCTGCTTCTCATTGTCTCACTGTGAGTTGTTTCGGCCGTTGATTAAGTTTTGTCTTATTAAAGCCTAGTGTCCGGATAAACCAATCAGCCAGAGAGAGAATAAACTGATAAACATTTTCTTATAAGGAAGTAGACATCTGAGAGCAACTGATGAGACAGATCAAAATCTTGTGTAATGTGAAAATAGGCCTCATTTCTGTGTTAAATGGGTTATATCGTGAGAAATCAAATTGTCCTTGATCATTTGATTGAGTTCATTCTACTTTGAAAATATTGACAACTCAAACTCTACTTGTAGTATGTTTTGTAAAAAGAATAGCTGTATAAGTACACACTAAATTTGTTTAAAATCACTTTATGATATATTTATTGCAAATATCTATATATTTAATTTACAATCACTGTCTTCACAAAAAAAACATTATAGAACACTTATTTTTAACTTGTTGTTCTTCTTGATTTCTAAGTAAGCCTTTAGTAAAGTATTTTCTGCAGGATCATGTGACTGTTATGATCACCAGCGATTTAATCCTTGCAGATCGCTGGAGAACTTTACATCTGTCATTGAGCTGGACTACAAATACCATCATGCACCTCCCACACACCAGTTCCTGATTCCCCCTGATCACACACACACAGCTGGTAACTCATCATGGACTGATTACCTGGACTTTATATTCACCTCTCACACACACACAATGCTGAGTCTTGTTTACCTGTAACTTTTCAAAATGTTTTCTAGTCCAATCTTGCCGTGTTTCCTGACCCTTGTTTTGTTCTTTGTTTAAACCTGTTTGCCGCCTACACTGACCTCTGCCTGTGACCACGACTGCGCTTTTGGAGTACCCTAATAATACTGTTTGTTCCTGGTTGACCATCGCCTGCCTGACTACGCTGTAAATAAACTGTGTTTGGACCCTCAACTCTGTTGTACCCCAACTCCAATGTTACAGTGACATTAAAGGGCCATGAAACCCCCCAGTCTCAGCAAAAAGTAAACTTAGTAACTAAATCATTTTGACTAAGGTATGTCTTTAAAAACTGAAAGAATACTGCTGACGATACTAACTAACTTTGCCATCGGAATAAACATAAACAAAGAACACTGATCATACACTTACCAAATTCGTAGACAAGACAATCAACACGAACTGGAACCGTGTCTTTTTTAAGAGAAGTTGAGCAGCAAATCCATATTTCACCATTTCCAGATGCGAAAAGCTCTCGGGTAAAAAAAAAATGTTCCTTCCAAACTAAACTGAGCTGTGTTGTCACCACGGGGAAATGAAAACAAAACTTTTGTTGCGGGACATTTATAAACGCAACACTGACAACCCATGTCTCCGAACAATTCTTCTTCTTCTACTTGATTGAATTACGGTTGGCATCTCTGATTAGTTCAAACAAAGTCTTTCTCCTGAATTAATGAACAAATGTGCTAAAAACTCAATGACGTCACTTTGTACCGGCTGGTACAGACAACCAGTCCCCACGCTGACATTTACACAACAATATCATTGCTGTGACATTACATCAAAATTTCTTTTTAAACCGAAAGAGCGAATTTGCTATAAATAACGCAAAAACAACCAAATTCACTTTTTTTGTGAAATATATGTATCCTGATTGTGTTTTTAGCAATGTAGGACACATACTGTATGGCTGTCAACATCTCAAAAAATGTGTTTTGGTGTTTCATGACCCTTTAAAGATTGGATTAATGATACTGACATTTTTGCAAACAGAAAAAAAATTGATATAAAATTATATAAATAAAATATAGAAAATATAAATCAAATAAAAATATAATTGCACCAAATAAAAGCAGAGAATTCTTTCAAAAATCATTACAGATATTTAATGACCAAAAGGGTTTACTGGTATTGTAGGAGGAGGGTGTGCAGTTGTAATTAAATTAAGACAAAAATTAACTACTGAATTAGGGGGCAAAAAATTAAACAGTTCCAGAAAATATGTATGTACAGTTGAAACCAAAAATTGTTAGCTATCCTGTAAAATTATAATTTTTTAATTATTTCCGTAGTGATGTTTAATGGAGAACTGTTTTTAAACGCATTTAAACATAACAATTTTAATATCTAGTTTCTAATAACTCAATTAATTTGTCTTTTTCATGATGACAGTACATAATATTTACTAGTTATTTTTAAGATACTAGTAATCAGCTTAAAGTGCAATTTAAAGGCTTAACTAGGCAAATTTAACATGAAAAGTTAAATCAATTATACAATTAATTAATATGTAGCCAGTTGAAAAAGAAAATATTAAGGAGGCTTATAATATTGACCATGTGTATGTGTGTGTGTGTGTATATATATATATATATATATATATATATATATATATATATATATATATATATAGTATAATGTATACAGTATATACAGTATAATGTGTATATACAGGAAATGCTGGGAAAATGTACATGCTCTGTTACACATCACTGGAGAAATATTTAAAGAAATAATTAACGTTTTTACAATAATTTTGACTTCAACTGTATATATGCTTGAGAAAATGGGTAAAATATGGGCAAACCCAACCACTAGATTAAAATTTTAACCCAACACTTACATTAATTTAAATAACCCAGCAGTTTTAGCAACACAGGCTCATTGTGAAAATGTACCCCCTTATACAGTTCTGGAGATCGTAAATTATGTAGCCAGAGCTACGTATGGCTGCATTTCATCTTTAAAACGAACGCTACGTGGTAGTATGATGTCAGCGATGGCTTCTGTTTCTTTTCGCGCTACCAGAAATGTATACAGAGGTACGTAATAGTTTTAGTGTGTTCCTGTCCCTTTAATATTGTATCAGTGGTATCTAATGACCTTAACTTTCGCAAATTTGGTCAATGTGCATCTTTAGTAAAGCTGCTTTGAAACAATATTTTTTGTGAAAAACTCTATACAACTAAACTTGAATTGAATTGAACTGAAAACTAATAAGAAAAGCAGAAGCCCAAAATAACTATATTTGCTGCATTAAGATATAACAGAATGTCTAGTAAAGAGCTTCTGTCTATCTCTCAGTCGTTCTCTGAGGTTTCGTATACTCAGCTGTCAGGTTTATTCTCTTGCTCTATAAAGATGACGGTTCACTGGGTCACTTCGGGTAACATTGCTCAGCTCAGATCCAGCGATCAGTCCACATTCCTGTCTAAACAGCACACACCGCTGACCGGCCATTCAAACACTCCAGTTTTGTTCCAGGCCTCATTGTCCCATCAGGTCTGAGCTGGAGGAGGGGTTGTGGGAACACTCACAGTCTGACTAGTATTAAAGACTTTAACAAGGGGTTGAATAGTTTCGGACATACCGAGACGGCCCTGTGACCCCTGCTCAGACTCAGTGCAGTTTTCTGTCTCCGTCAACCATTAACATCAAGCAGCATTCACTTCCAAAACACTGTAGTTCGAAGTGACCATTGCCGTCAAGCTCCAAAATAGACCCACAAACTGCATAAAAGAACTGAGAAAATGGTTCCTTTGACTTTTGTATATTCAAAGACTTTTGAAGCTATATAATTGTATTGTTGAAGTCATCATAAAGCGAAAAGTAGGCTGAAAAACTTCTCTGCGACTCTTAAATTGCATTCTCCATTCTGTGTTTTTTAAAAAGAGATATGTGAAACCACTGTTGCCAACTATTTTCAATGAAAAGGCGCTAAGCTCTGCCCGAAAAGTCGCTAAAAGTCACTAGATTACTTCATACGTCAATTTGCATATTACTGACGTCATCACGTTCTACCGTTTCGTATGTTTACAGCCTATGGTTAATAAATGGGTATTTATATTTGCACTACGCCAGGGGTGTCCAAACTCGGTCCTGAAGGGCCGGTGTCCTGGAGAGTTTAGCTCCAACCCTAATCAAACACACCTGAATCAGCTAATCAAGCTCTTACTAGATATACTAGAAACTTCCTGGCATGTGTGTTGAAGCAAGTTTGAGCTAAACTCAGCAGGACACCGGCCCTCCAGGACCGAGTTTGGACACCCCTGCACTACGCTTTATGCAAGCATGTCAAATTTACCAAATGTATTGCTGTTTGAATACAGTATATCAGTATAGATGTGTAGTGAATTTGCAGTAATCTCTCAGACGTAATAAACTCAAACAAGTTCTGAAACTGTCACTAAAACATCTGTGATTGTGAACAAGAAAAGAATAAACGGTCAAATTAAATAGTTACAGTTTTTCTCTGTCGCATTGGTGCATTTCTCACAACACTATTTACATTTGCACAACAGTTAATGCATTTCTCAAAACAATTAGTACAAACTGCAAAACCTAGTGAATAACCTGCAAAAGCGTGTCACTTGCTCAAAATAGATAGCCCATTCCTCAAAAGCAAGTACTCATGTCAATGAAAGTGTCAATGTCATCAAAATGAAAAGTCCTGACACCATTGTTTATGAACAAGATAGTCAAATGGCTTTATCATGTTTTCATTATGACACTTTACTCTGTACATTTTTTCCAAAGCAAAAAAGTCAGATTTTGGTGACACTTCCTGAAAATGCTCCAGACAGCACTATATACTATTTACAAAGCCATTTGAAAACTAAAGTAAAGTTAGACATCACTGTATTTAGTGAGGTATCTGAGTACAAGACACTGAATATGTATGTTTCACATGTTTACTGCATTTGCTCTTTACAATTCTAATTTATTCACAGCATTGTGCAAAGTAATAAATACACCCTTATTTACAACAAACATAAACTTCCTTTGGGTAGAGCTGTGCACAACTGTAAGCTATATTGCAGTACATATTGGAACTGAACCTACAACATACACAGCTCTGTAAATCATTCATCAAATTGTTCAATTTAGAAGACATTTTCAGAAAAAAAAAGATTTAAATTTTTTTAATAAAATTTGCTTGACAGATTTTGACAACTAGTTCAACATTTTTGTATGTAATGACTCAAGTAATGAAATGAGGACTATTAGTTTTATATGGTATGACTATTCAGCATCCACAAGTTTAGTTAATTTTGACTGACATGACATAAGCAAATGATAATGTTACAAACAGCAGAGAGTTGTATGAAAGCAATTGATGCATGTCCAAAAGCATTTGCAATTTGTTGAAAGGAATGAGAAACTGCTACTATAATGTGCACACTTGACTAATTGTTTTGAGAAATGCATTAACTGTTGTGCAAATGTAAATAGTGCTGAGAGAAATGCACCAAAGAAACTGAGAAAAAACTGTAAAATAAGGGAGAAGCAGATCGGTTTGACTGTACAATGGAAATACCTCACACTCTCTGTGCTAAATCATTTGCCGTTGGTACGCAGAGGAGTGATCTGCTCTCAGGATGCAGGTGCGAGAGAGACTGCTGTACGACGACTGACTGGGCCGCCTGTCAGGCGGAAGAGGGGCCGATGGCATCACCCGCAGCTCGTTGTGAAGAGTAGGGAAGGTATAGTATGGACGCATGACAGTCTATAAAAATCTCCAGTAACACAAAAAAGTCGCTAGATTTGTCACTAGCCGCTTTTTTGCAAATTTGTCGCTAGGGGGTTCTGAAAAGTCGCTAAATATAGCGACAAAGTTGCTAAGTTGGCAAAACTGTGTGAAACATAAAATTGTAGCTGTGACAAAAAGGAAAATTATGCAGGGATAGCGTCTTCACACTTATTTTTAAAATTGCTTCATGCAAAGTGTGATGCAAAGGAATTCAAAATTATAAATGTTAAGTAGTTCTTATGAAATAATGATCAGTTTATTGTTTCAATTAGTTTTAAATGTAATATATAAATTGTACAATTGCCTTTTTGTGGCATTGGAAGCCAGATTATTCAGATATTGTCTGCTTTAAGAATTACAAGGTCAAAGGAAAAATAAACATGCATTGATTGTTACTATTATTTTTGATTATTGATTTGTTTTAAATTTGATTGTTTACAATAACATCAGTAACATGCACTTATAAAATACAATATTTTTATAAGCTCACTATATATTTAGTAGTCAGTATATGAAGAGGATCAAAATCCTTCAACTTTGTCCTAAAAATATTCAACAACACTGACTTAAGACAATTATGAAATACTTTTTTAATCCACTTCAAATGTGCACTACTGTGCGTACAGACAGACAGACAGACAGACAGACAGACAGACAGACAGACAGACAGACAGACAGACAGACAGACAGACAGACAGACAGACAGATAGATAGATAGATAGATAGATAGATAGATAGATAGATAGATAGATAGATAGATAGATAGATAGATAGATAGATAGATAGATAGATAGATAGATAGATAGATAGATATAGACAGACAGACAGACAGACAGAAAGGCAGATAGACAGGTAGATAGACAGACAGACAGACGGGCAGATAGATAGACCGACAGACAGACAGGTAGATAGACAGACAGACAGATAGATAGATAGATAGATAGATAGATAGATAGATAGATAGATAGATAGATAGATAGATAGATAGATAGATAGATAGATAGATAGATAGATAGATAGATAGATAGATAGATAGATAGATAGATAGATAGACAGGAAGATAGACAGACAGGCAGGCAGATAGACAGACAGGCAGATAGACAGACAGGTAGATAGACAGGCAGATAGACAGACAGACGGGCAGATAGATAGATCGACAGACAGACATGTAGATAGATAGACAGACAGGTAGATAGACAGATAGATAGATAGACAGACAGACAGGTATATAGACAGACAGGCAGATAGACAGACAGACAGACAGACAGGCAGATAGATAGATAGATAGATAGATAGATAGATAGATAGATAGATAGATAGATAGATAGATAGATAGATAGATAGATAGATAGATAGATAGATAGATAGATAGATAGATAGGCAGATAGACAGACAGACAGACAGACAGACAGGTAGAAAGATAGATATCCATCCTGCTTAGCTGTGACATTCAGACCAAATTCCAACTGTATTTAACCCAACAGTGGGCTCTGTTTCACCACAGATGCTTTCAGAATACCGACAACAGTAATGCTAACTTAATAATATCAACACAAATGAGTGTCATGGGATTAAGAGAGAGGATGGTGCCCTCATAAACACACACACAGACTCATACACAACACAGAGTAATTCAATTGAGCACTTTAGAGCTCAGCATTTCTCCAGCAGCGCTTAGATGATGTAACAGCTGGAATAAAGAGACTGCACAGCCAAGTTAGATTAGATAACTCCCCTTCTGCTATTAGCATGTCAAAATAACAGCTACTTCCTGTAAGAAAGATGGCAAGAGTGAAGACCTCGAAGCTCTGTGACTCTGGCTGTCTGAAAAAGATCTGTTGTGCTGACCCTTTCATGACAAATCGTCACCTTTAGAATTATAAGTTTCTATCTAACATTTTTGTCAAAATTGAGTTATTGACATACTCTTATTAAATGACAACTTATTTACATTATAGGATGTTTTTTATAAGTTGTTTACATTTTAAGACTTTATTTAAAAAAAACAAATGTTACACACATTCTGTTTGCTATATAGAATGCAAAAACTTTGAAGCTCAATATCTCGAAATCATTCAGAACGCAGATAGAACCTTATTCCAAGGTGATGAAATGACACTAAATTCTGAATGTAGTTATTTTATTAAATTGCATCAGTCGGTCGTCGTATATTTCATACATCCATTCGTCCATGTATCCGTCTGTTCATTCATTCACCTCTTTAAGTAAATCAAACTCAAATTTATATTGCAATTTAGCTGTAAATTGTAATCAAATGAATATGTCCTTGATTGATGCAAGTAAAAACATTCTAAGTAAAATAAAAAAAAAACATCCTAATGTTTTGTTGATAGTTCATGTATCTAATTTATATTTAAGTTTTCGCATCAAAACGAATGTTAAGATTTTATTTTGCCAACAAACTCTCTGTACATCATGGATATTCAATATATCAATGCAAACTTAACACATCTATGTAAATTTGAGCTAAGTGATGTTATACATTGACATTGTCGCCTTTCTGAAAATGGTTGTGTCTTAACTTTATCGGGTGCTGACTTTTCTGTCTAATGTGATAGCAACTTTAAACACTTACAGTGTAACCTCACCTTCTATTATTGATGTGGTCTTGCTAAAATTGGTAGCATGTCTCAGCAAGGCTGACAGCGTCTACATTAAATGTTAATGAGGGTTGTAGCAGAAGTGTTTCTGCAGTGGCCAGAAGTAGAGTTACTTGGTTGACTGGATGCAGAGGAGAAGATAGATGCGCACATTTACCATAAAACCTTTCATTCACAATGTCTTTTTATGGATTTAAATCAATGTTATGTCTCAATGAGAGTGCAGTGTGCAGTGTGACTTAATGACACTCTTTAGGGGTCCTATAACTAGCTCAGCTGAGGTGATGAGAATAAGAGTACTGAGTACTATTTATTCACTAATTCTTTTGGATTTAACTGTTTGACCAAAGTAACAGTTTTTAAAAATCCGTTTAAGTAGTTTTGATGGTTTACATCTGAAATGGGTAAAAGATACAGAGTTGTTTACCCCAAAAAAGGCCATCCACGATGTAGGTGACTTTTTTTTTTTTTTTTTAATACAGTAATTGTAACATTGACAATAGAGTTGAGGATCCACGTGCCGTTTATTAAACAGAGAATGGTCAGGCAGGCAAGGGTCAAACAGGTACATACAGTATCATAAGGGATGGCTGACGTGAAACTGACCTTTCGACACAGTGTCGAGATCCCGAAGCACAAGTGTTTCAAAACACTGCACCGAAGCATGATCTGAAACACCCAGGTCAAGCGACTAAGGTATTTTGAAACACCTGGGTCACATGACTAAAGGGATTCAAAGAATTGGTCATTTCAGAAGCGTTTCGAGACCTGGCAAATCTGCGTTTGACTGACAGGGTCAGAAAAAAACTTGTGTGTGCGCGCACAAAGTTCCTGTGCTGTAAATGGCCCGGGTTCAAATCACGACGTACAAATACTCTAAAACTAGGACTTGATGTATTTTAATAATGTTACTGTTTTATGACCAAAACAAGACATATTTATTCACAAAGTGTTCATTCGGATGTCAGACCAATGTCAGAGCATTTAAAAACTAACATCTGTAGCTGCATCACCCTGGATTCGAACCCATCATCTCTGCATGGAAGTCTGGAACTCTCACCACTTCAGCTGTTCCAGAGCAATACATAAAAGTGGTTGGCGCCAATAGCCTAGTGGTCAGTGGGTCGACACATAGCACCGAGGTGCTTGCGGTGACCCGAGTTCAATTCCCAGCTCGAGGTCCTTCGCCGATCCTTCCCCTATCGCTGCTCCCCACACTTTCCTGTTTGTACGTGTCCGCTGTCCTATCAATAAAGTTGAAAACCCCTAAAAAATAGTTATTAAAAAAGTGGCCACTGTGTAACTGTAGAGACAGGTTTCAAAACGTTTCAAAGCTTCGACACATTTGCTTCGACTGTTTAAGTGTTTCATGAAGCCTCACTTTGCCCACCACTAAGTTTCTTAAGGATAATCCAGAAGTCAGCAAAGCAGCTGAATGGTTGCGAAAACAACAGAAACAATAAAACAAGGCAAAGGGTTAAAACACGGCTAGACAAGACAAGAAAACACTTCATGGTGTTACAATAACAAGACTCAGCAGTGTGGGTAAAAATGAGAGGTGCCTTTATAGTCCAGATAATAATTGGTCGTGAGTTTCAGATCTGTTTGTGAGTGAGTGTCCAAATTATTGTCAACTGTAGCAGGTGTTGATTGGCACAAGACATTATGGTAGTTTTAGTTCATGTGGTGGCAGATGTGTAGTTCAATTGGTACCGGGCCGCACAAGAAATCATTATTTATTTCAGTTTTATTTTTTATCTGAGGCTAAATGATCTTTTATTTTGAAAAAAAATTTATTTTGAAAAATGACCGCATTCTCTTGGTTATATCTCGGTCACTTGAGTGACCAAATTTAACCCACAAGCAGCAAAATGAGTAAGAAACAGATGTCTTTGGAAAGTTTTTTTTGCTTAGGGGAAAAGTCCCAGTGATGGACCCATGAACTGCCAAGGAATGGATCCGCAACCCATTTGTCAACAAATCAAGTGAATCCAGCTTGTCTGTGCAAGAAGATCAACTGCTGGAGATCACAAATGACGACGACTTTTTAGGGGCTGTTTGCATATTGCGTGTTAGAGTTTGCGCAAGTTTGTTATGCCTCTCCCCCGTTCGCGGTAAAATTGGTGTTGGGACCACTGCATTATAGTATTTCAAACTACTAAAAAGTCACTTTGTTAAACTGTATAGTTGATTATTTTATTTGTAGTAAAACCATGGTTCATTTCAATCTCAATAGAAGGGAAATAGCTGTAAAGCCTCCAATACTAGTATTTTGTGCAGGTGAAACTGTCCCTGGTTGCAGATGCAGCACTCTGGGATGCCACTCTTGATGTAGAGTGTCATATCGACTACACAATGGGAAATTCTTTCTTTTATTTTCACCATTATGCCGCTGAATGACACAAGTTATGCAATGGGTTCTTTGGTGTTTAGATGTTTTGGTAGCCTACCATTTTAGTTGCCATGGTTGCCCTGCATTCAGATGTACTGCTCTTTTTCAGGAGCCCCTTAGATCACAGCATAAAGAGCAGATGATTTAAGAAATAAAATTATATCAATTCATCCATAAACAATTAGATAATGTTATCGTTTAACCAAAGAAAGAATTTGGTAACACTTTATTTTGATGGTCCAATTGAGTATTAGTAGACTGTCTGCTTAATATCTGTTGATACTGCTCCTTCAACAGACATTTAACTGACTAAAAGAAACTTTGCAAGTACATGTCAACCTACACTAACCCTAACTCTAACCCCAACCTAACAGTCTACTTATAATCTAATGAGAATTAGTGGCAATGTAACTTAAATTCAACAAACGGACTAACAAAATAAAGTGTGACCAATAATTCTGATTCTGAACTGCATGAAATGAGTCAGTCATTTTCATTTTCTCTTCCTGCACAAATTTATGTAGGATTAACATTTGCATGCTAGTCTGTGGTGTTCATTGGTTGCCGCCAAATAACATTATCGTTGACCCTCAAACACTGTAGTTGTAGCTGAGGCCTGGAAGAGTTTCTTGTATGTTGGTAACATATGGAATTGACACTGTTTGATGTGCTTTGAAGGGTAATCCTCTTTTCAGGCACTATCAGAGGATGAAGACTAATGCCATCGTTGGTATCACTTTGCTGAGGAAAAACAGAAATTCAGATATGCTGGAAACGAAATACCCATTATGTGGTGTAAATGGTAAAGCAATCACAATAGACTCTGTCGTCTGACCAATCAGAGTAGAGCTGACTCTTGGAAAGGCGGGGCTTAGAGACACCAGATTACCCAACAAGCTGTTTTAGACATTATGAGAGAAGAGGTGATGCTGCTGTTTATGTTATGAGAATTTTTTATATATTTGTTTATGCATATAAATCTATTGTAGGAAGCATGATGAACAAAACAAAATATACAATATACATGATAAACAAAATGTAATATGAAGTGATGTATGTGTATGTATATATATATATATATATATATATATATGTTTTTTTTCTTCCAGTTTTAAATGTTAGAACAACTTTCTGCTAAACCTTTTGTACCTGCAGCATGTTTTATTAGTTTGTGCATAGTTAAATCCTGTGAGAAAACCTTTTATTCATTTAAAAGGATTGTTCACCCTGCAAAATATGGAAAAAAATAGGCCAAGAAGATTAAATTAAATACAATTTTAATTAAATTAAAAAATAATTAAAATAATAATATAAAAAATATAAAATAAAAATAAAATTTTATATATATAAAATTCATAAGTATTCACCCAAAAGTAAAATTTGCAAAATATTGAAAAAATAGTCCAAAAGATTACATTAAAAATGTAAAATATATAAATAACAATATATAAAAATAAAATATAAAATAAAAATAACTTTTTATTCAGTTGCTAGTTCAGCCAAAAGTGAAAATTGCAAAATATATGGAAAAAAAGAAGCTTAAAATAAATGAAAAATAAAAAATATCAAAAATAAAAACAGTGAATAAAAATGAAATTAAAATATATACAATAAAATATAAAGTAACTTTTTATTCAGTCAAAGGGATAGTTCACCCAAAAGTAAAAATTGCAAAATATGAAAAAATAGAAGCTTAAATTAAATTTAATTTAATTTAATAAAAAATATATAAATTAAAAACATAAAAATAAAAATGAAATAAATAAAATATAAAACAAAAAAATATAAAGTGACCTTTTATTCAGTTAAAATATGGGAAGATTAACCCAAGTAGCTTAAATTTTAATTAAATTAAATTAAATTTAAAAATATGAAATAAAATATAAATATAAAATAAAAAATAAAAATGAAATAAATAAAATATTTAAAAAAGAAAGAAATAATTTTTTTTTTTACTTTCTTTTTCTTCATATGATCCTCAAATGCCAGTATTATACTCCTTTTGATCTGATTTAAAAATGACAACCAATTACTGTCAAGTGTAGTCATTTTTTATTGCTAAAGACAAAACAGGAAGTTGTGGCCTACAGTTTGAGGGTCAGTGACCAATATGTTGTTCATCAGTCATTTTCTAATGAATCATGCAGGACCAAGATGGCTTGACAGATGGTTGCAGCTTCAGCAAACAATCCTGCCCACCCTCCTACAAAGCAATGTACGGCTCTTGTCCTATTGAAGCTGTGCTGTGGCACGAACAAAGAACCCAACGCCTCAATAAACCAGCACAAATCTGTCCTAACCAAACGCTGCCCCCCACAGGGGAGGAGACGTATGAGGATCGGCTCAAATTATATTCAGTGAAAGATGCCTCATTTCACACACACCACACACACTCAAATGAAAGTGAATGCAACTTTTATTTATTTATTTTGTCTGTAAGTGGCTGATGTAAGGTACAGCTCTGTTGTACTTTTAAACCCTTACTTGAACTAGCATAGCTTTGCTCTTTTTCTTTGTGCTCTCCATGCAGTTGATAAAAGCGCTAGCGCTATTTTAGCTATTATTTATGTGCCTGCTTTCAGGCCTGGTTTTTGAGGCCAGAGTAGAGCTTTTTTGGGGGCTGTTTGTGACCATTTAAAGGCAGAACGTCTTAAGGCACTGCTGGTCTCTTAAAGCATTAGTGACTCTTAACTTATTATCCCAACTGTTATTCTATCTTTAACTGCCTGTGTGGCATTCTTGCATTTATTGGATGGATATTGCAGCTTCTAATACTGTTTTGAAGTTGTGTGTGCATGTCTGTGTGTGTGCGTCTGTGCATGTGCGACATACAGTACAATACCTCTAAAATGTTTAGGCTCAGGTAATTAATGACCGACAATGTTTTTATAAAAAACCTATTCAGTTTATACTTGTTCAAGATATTGTAAAGTCCAAATTGAACGATCAAGCTTGATATAGGTTTTTATTTTGTTTTGTTTATTTAGTTTATTTTTTTGTGTGTGTTTTGCTATTTGTATTGTTTTATTTTTTGTTTTGTTTTGATATGTTTTGTTATTTGTTTTGTGTTTTTGGTATTTGTTTTGTTTAGATATGTTTTGTTTGTTTTGTTATTCGTTTTGTTTTATTATTTGTTTTGTGTTTTGTTTTATTATTTGTTTTGTGTTTTGTTATTTGTTTTGTGTTTTGTTTTGTTATTAGTTTAGTTTTTTTGTTATTTGTTTTGTTTTGCTATTTGTTTTGTTTTATTATTTGTTTTGTGTTTTGTTATTTGTTTTGTGTTTTGTTTTGTTATTTGTTTAGTTTTTTGTTATTTGTTTTGTTTTGTTATTTGTTTAGATTTTTTTGTTATTTGTTTTGTTTTGTTATTTGTTTTGTTTTGTTATTTGTTTTGTGTTTTGTTTTGATGTTATTTGTTTTGTGTTTTGTTTTTATGTTTTGTTATTCATTTTGTTTTGTAATTTTTGTTTTGATATTTTTTGTTATTTGTTTTGTTTTGATTTTTTTGTTATTTGTTTTGTGTTTTATTTTGATATGTTTTGTTATTCTTTTGTTATTTGTTTGTGTTTTGTTTTATGTTATTTGTTTTGTGTTTTGTTATGTTATTTGTTTTGTTTTGATTTTTTTGTTATTTGTTTTGTGTTTTGTTTTGATATGTTTTGTTGTTCGTTTTGTTTTGTCTTGTTTTGTGTTGTTTTGTTATGTTATGTTTTGTTATTTCTTTTGTTTTGTTATGTTTTGTTATTTGTTTTGCTTTGTTATTTTTTGTTATTTGTTTTGTGTTGTTTTGGTATGTTTTGTTATTTGTTTTGTTTTGATATGTTTTATTATTTGTTTTGATTTGATATGTTTTGTTGTTTGTTTTGTTTTGATATTTTGTTTTTGTTGTGTTTTGTTATTTGTTTTGTTTTGATATGTTTTGTTGTTTGTTTTGTTTTGATATTTTTTGTTGTGTTTTGTTTTGATATGTTTTGTTGTTTGTTTTGTTTTGATATGTTTTGTTGTTTGTTTTGTTTTGATATTTTTTTGTTATTTGTTGTGTTTTGTTTTGATATGTTTTGTTATTTGTTTTGTTTTGATATGTTTTGTTATTTGTTTTGTTTTGATATGTTTTGTTGTTTGTTTTGTTTTGATATTTTTTGTTATTTGTTGTGTTTTGTTTTGATATGTTTTGTTGTTTGTTTTGTTTTGATATTTTTTGTTATTTGTTGTGTTTTGTTTTGACATGTTTTGTTGTTTGTTTTGATATTTTTTGTTATTTGTTGTGTTTTGTTTTGATATGTTTTGTTTGTTTTGTTTTGATTAGTTTTTTTTTTGTTTTTTTGTTTTGATATGTTTGTTATTTGTTTTGTGTTTTGTTTTGATTTGATATGTTTTGTTGTTTGTTTTGTTTTTTGTTTTGTTATTTGTTTTGAAATGTTTTGTTATTTGTTTTATTATGTTTTGTTACTTGTTTTGTTTTCTGTTCACCTGAGAATCTTTGGAAGTTAATTTTATTGGAAGTTTTCTTAAAAAATTAAGCAGCATAACCATAATCAGTATATTGACAATAATAACAACCAATGTTTCACATCAAATTCATTCATTTTTTCTTCGGCTTATTCTCTATTATCTAAAGATTCAGAGGTCACCACAGCGGAATGAACCACCAACTATTTTAGCATATGTTTCACGCAGCGGATGCCTTTCCATCTGCCACACAGTACTGGTAAATCACATTTAAATAGCATATTATAATTATCTACTAAGGATTGTTTGACAAGTTATATCTGCTGCAAAATCACAAGAAACATTTTATAATCAAATAAATGCAGTGGATCAGCATATGATTTGTTTTTTTAAAACATAAAACAAAACTTACAGCAGTAAGATTATCACAAACTGAATGTGTAAATCTTGGATTTTTTGCATATAATTACAGGCACCAAAGCCAGAGTTCTAATTTGTTGAGTTTTTTCTTCTTCATTGTCAGTCTGAAGACCACAGGATTTCTCAGTCTTTAGCTCTCCACAGAATGAATGTGATTCATTTCTCCAGCAACCATCTACAATGTTCATAATTCGGGTAATTAATCTTGCAGAGAGCTGCAAATGAGCTGTTTCTTTTCTGCTGTCTCTACCAAACAGGTTTTGCATTCGAAGTGTTTGGTTAAACACTGAAAGATAAAAGTGCCTTTGTCTTATGATGGGCTTTTTTTATCACTGTTTTAAATCAGGATTCAAATGAAAGGATTCAAAGCCTGTTGTTCTTAGCCTTTTACGGAGGTTTTGAGTTTTGATATAGCGTCAATCGGTGCTTTTGAAAACACTATCGGTCAGTCAGTCAGTTGACAGCAGCCTCTGGTGGATTTACCCTAGAAGATCAGGTGCTAATGGCACTCGGGAGAGAAATTTGAGATCTCAAAAATCATAAACATCGGCCTTTGGCAGATTCGCGAAAACAAAAACTGCAAAAATGTAGCTCCTGGAGCATATTTGGCACTCTCCAGAAATGTATATAGGGGTACGTAATAAGAATGAGCCTGGATTGATTTAATAATAAATGTTTTTATTCCCAACTCACTTTATAACTTCAGTCAGAATGTTTGAAAAAAAAGTCCTTCTGTGAGATGATTCTGTAGTTGTGTGATTATTAGTCATGCTAAATCAATGAAGTTTTCAATGCAATGCTTTGGGGATTTCTTGGGTTTCTTCATGCGTGGAGTTATGCACTTTAGAAGAATATTTACAACTGAACACAGAACTGTGCTTTCCAGACAAGATGTGCATAACAATCGAAGGGATGAAGTAAATAGGTCTTAATTGAAATGGAAAGTGAACAATTGACTTTTCAGAATGGCTAGAATGTTTCTCAAAATGGTTATTTTTTGTATGTTAATTGTAGCAGTGATCTGGTGTTTTTAAATCGTGTTATATCGCTTATTGTGTTTTATTATTGTTGCTTATTGTAAGCAACATTTAAAGTCTGTGTAAAATACAAATGTTTGTCTACTTCGTTAGTGCACATTTTTAGTCCTATGGTGAACAATTAATGAGTTAATTCAATGAAAAAAGTTTGTTTTGGTAATCTTCAATCAAAGTCTGACCGTTAGTTTGCTATAAGCGAATGATGCACAAAAATAAAGCCCCACCCCCTAATCAATATGTGTCAGTGGTAAGGACATCATCATACTAAAAATAAAAGTACCTTTCACTTAATCAATCCAGTTTATGGAATTAATACATGCATTTCTTTTGCTATGTGCCTTATTTCTAAGATAAATCATTAGGATTTCAATTTATTTTGGGCTTGTTGCTGTGTTTTCCAGCAAAATCTGGCACAGTAAGTCAAGACATTCCCTGTACAGCCCCTAGAGAGGAGAGACACAACACTGATGCATGTTTAAATGCACAATTAACAACTACTTGTTCTGTTCAGTTCTGTACACATTACATACAGTTTTGGTTGTCACTATACCTGCCTTTTTCTAGAGTTAATTTGGTTATTGAATGTTGTTGGCATTTTTATAAATTAGAAATGAGGACGCTGGCATCTTTCTGTTTCTCTCTCTCCTTCTCCTCCTGAACGCAGCTCGATTTTATTTTTTTCCCATGCACTTTTTGAATCAGAGATGGATCAGGAGAATAATGCGGTTTGGCTAGAGGCTTCCAGCTAATGAGAACTCACTCTTCCAATCATTTTAATAAAGTCCCCAGTTGCAGACCGTAGTCATTCTCCTGTGTTTTTGTTGTGAGGTGGCACGTGGCCTCAGGGCGCTTTGCATTCTTTATGTGTTTGTGTTTGTGTTTGTTATGGTGTGTCTTTATGGCTCTCCATTCACTCCAAAGGCAAGAAACTTTGGGGGATTCATTACACTTTCCCAGGAGTCCCATACAGCCAGTCTGATCTGAAATCAGTCTCTATTTTTTTTAGCTGACGCAGGACTGAGAACGAAGTTTGTCTTTCATTACTGTGCTCATTATGGCACAGAATGTCAAGTTCAAGTTTAAGAGTGTGTTCACACTTGACAGGTTGGGTTCAATTAAAACAAACTCTGGTGCGATTGCTCTATTAGTTTGGGTTATTTGAATAATTGTCATTCATTCATTAAGGCTGTCATTCAAACATTGGTTGAATGTGATTGTGGAAAATATTGGTCTCAGTCTGACCATCTGTTACAACCCCTGGGCAGTCTAGGGGAGTGGGGTTGCACACTTGACCAAGGAACTGGTTCAAACAAACACTCAATTAAAATTGTACACAAAGTAATGACCGAAAACAAGAATTGCAGTGCGAATAAAGTGATTTATTACAGGTGGTGATAAGTGAAACAGTGAGTGAACTATTTACAATATTTACAAATCACAACCAAAACAAAACATTAATCAGAAAGACTGGCTATGGGTGGCGCTAAAGCAAAGAAACAATCAAAACCAAACAGTCTTACTAATTTCAAATCCCCTCTAATCTAGTCTAATAAACAATAATGTGAAAATTAAATCTTCAACGTCCAAGACGTCTTACCTAAACTACACTAACTATCCACTTAACAAAAATACACGGGTTGGCGCTCACCCTCTTCCCTAGTGTATCTCTAGACAGTTAAACTCCTATGTGTTGAAATGTATGTCACGTGACCTACTTACCTACCAGTCTTTCTACCAAACCTCTGTAGGGAAACATAAGGAAAGGGAATGGTTGATTACACAGGTAGGAACAGACAGTGACTAAACCAAAATGACAACACAGTGTAAATAAAGGTGAAGACAGACAATATATATCACAACAAAACAAAATGGGGATATAATCACAGATTCAATCAATCAATAAAGCAAGCAAACAAGCACAGAAACCAACAACAAATCGAGCCAACAAAGACTGCCAAACTGCTGGCAGGGAAAAAAATATATAGTGAGCTGGAGTGATCTGATTGGCTGAGACCGGGACCAAGTTGTCACTGAGAAACCAATCAGCATAAGGCAGTGTCAGGATTGGTTGAATCAAGTGGAAGTGAACCAGCCAATCAGGAACAGCAGTAGCCAAAACAAGGAAGTGAACTGGGGTGATAGAGAGAATAAAAAACACAATGAGACGCATAATACAAACATAAATAACCAATACGTGCTGGCACGTAACACCTCCCCACTAAAGAACAAACATATAATGTTTGTAAAAGAAATATTTTTAACAACGAACATTCAAAAATAAATCTACAATAACTGAATTGTCAAATTTAAAACTTACGTGTTAGGTCGAGACAGGGTATCAGCCACAATGTTCTCTTTTCCCTTCTTGTGTCGAACCTCAAGGTTATAGCTTTGTATAATCAGTGACCAGCGCATCAGTCTCTGGTTCTGATTATACATGCGTGACAGAAAGACAAGTGGGTTATGATCGGTGTAAATCACTACCGGAGTTGAGCTGGATCCCACATACACTTCGAAATACTGTAGAGCCAACAATAGAGCAAGAGCTTCCTTCTCAATCGTTGAATAATTCAACTGGTGTTTGTTAAACTTACGGGAGAAGTAGCAAATCGGATGGTCAATTCCTTCCATGTCCTCCTGCAGCAGGACAGCGCCAGCTCCTACGGCACTTGCATCTACCTCCATTTTAAAAGGCTTTTCAAAATTTGGAGCTACCAAAACTGGAGCTTCACACAGAAGTACTTTAATACTGTCAAAGGCATGCTGGCATTCAGATGTCCACTTAAATTGCCTAGAAGGGCTCAGTAAATTTGTAAGAGGTGTCACGACACTTGAAAAGTTCTTGCAGAAGCCACGGTAATATCCAGCCATTCCTAAAAACCTACGCAATTGACGACGGGTATTTGGGTTAGGAAATTCTGCGATGGCTTTTACTTTTGCCTCAACAGGGCGGACCTGTCCTTGACCAACCTGTTTACCAAGATAGGTGATGGTTGCCTGAGCAAATTCACATTTTGCCAAATTCAGTGTTAGGTTAGCATTGGCTAGTCGTTGGAACACAGTTTTCAACTGAGACATGTGCTCTGGCCATTCAGAAGAATAGATCACTACATCATCCAGATATGCATTACAACCTGCAACTCCTGCCAGTACAGTAGTTATCAAACGTTGAAATGTAGCAGGTGCGTTGCGAAGTCCGAAAGCCATAACCTTGTACTGCATAAAGTGATCAGGGGTAACGAAGGCCGATATGTCAGATGCACGAGGTGTTAATGGCACTTGCCAGTAACCCTTTAACAAGTCCAGTTTAGTCACAAAACGAGCAGAACCCAAGTTATCAACACAGTCCTCCATGCGCGGCAACGGATAGCAATCAGGAACTGTCACGGCATTGACCTTGCGGTAATCAGTGCAAAAACGACTTGACCCATCGGATTTGGGAACGAGAATGCAAGGGGAGCTCCATGGACTACAACTTGGAACTGCTAGTCCATTTTCACATAGATACTCCACTTCCTGCTTCATAATTTGTCTCTTTAGGGCATTAACACGGTAAGGATGCTGTTTGATTGGATTGGAGTTATGAATAACAATATCGTGTTGTATAACAGAGGTTTGCGTCGGAGTGTCGTGAAATAATTCTGGGAATTTCTCAATCAGATTTTCAACATCATTCTTTTGGATTTCTGTCAAATGAGTCAAGTGTAAGGACAAGTTTTTCAGAACCTTAGAGTTCTGTAACAACGCACATTGCTGTGGAGCATTGCGCAGCACTAATCCATCCTCATCTGCCTCTGTGGGAATGACAAAATCCATGTTCATAAGTGCAATGGGTTTTGTCACTTCCTTTTTCTCAATTTGATCTTGGCGTACCAAATATGCTTTGAGCATGTTAACGTGACAAACACGTGTTTTTCGCCTACGATCAGGTGTGCGCAAGACATAATCAGTATTACTGATTTTATGGTCAATCACATATGGCCCTGAAAATTGTGCAGACAATGCAGAACCAACAATGGGCAAAAGGACCAGTACTTGGTCTCCTGGTTTAAACTCGCGAAACACAGTTTTAACGTCAAATCTTTTCTTCATTTTACCTTGCACAGATTTGAGCGTCTGTTGTGCCATGGAACAAGCATTACGTAATCGTTCCCGAAATCTACTCACGTATTGGGTCACATTCGTTTTGCTACCAGATTCCGAATTAAGAAGTTGTTCTTTCAACACTTTAAGTGGGCCACGGACAGTGTGTCCAAACACAAGTTCGGCTGGGCTGAATCCGAGGGACTCCTGCACGGTTTCACGTACTGCAAACAGCATCAGGGCCACTCCTTCATCCCAGTCATTACCAGTGTCTAGACAGTATGTTCGCAACATGGATTTCAGTGTCTGGTGGAACCGCTCTAATGCTCCCTGACTCTCTGGATGGTAAGCACTGGAAACGGAATGTTGAATAGCAAGTGACCTTAACACCTCGTTAAACACATTTGACATAAAGTTCGTCCCTTGATCACTCTGTACCACTTTGGGTAGGCCAAATGTAGCAAAGAATTTGGTGAGAGCTTTAATGATTACGGGTGCAGTGATTTTACGTAATGGTATGGCTTCAGGAAAACGTGTAGCAGCACACATTATTGTCAACAAAAATTGGTTACCGGCTTTCGTCTTTGGCAAGGGACCTACACAATCTACAATTACCCTTTCAAAAGGTTCCATCATGATGGGTATAGGAATAAGAGGAGCAGGTGGGATTACCTGATTAGGTTTACCACTGAACTGGCACGACTGACAGGTGCGGCAGTATCTGGCGACATCTTGCTTCAATCCTGGCCAGAAGAAATGTTTCAGGATCCTGTGATAGGTTTTTGTGATTCCTAGATGACCAGACAAAACATGATCATGTGCAAGAACTAATACTTGCTGTCGGAAAACAGAAGGAACAACAACCTGATATACAGTACTCCATTCATCATCTTGCTCCATTGAAGAACTCCACTTACGCATCAGTAGTGCATTCTCCACATAATAACCCACCTGTTTCTGTTTCAACTGTTCTCGCGGAACAACTAATTTGAAACATTTGGATAAAGTTTGATCTTTTTGTTGGGCAAGGATGATTTGCTCGCGAGTCAAATTTAAGTTCAGATTGACCTGATTATCAAATACACACGTTTCAGTCAGGGGTTGTTTTTCAACAACATTTGTCACCTTGGTACTCACAGTTGCATCATCTAAAGTCATGAATGAATCAGATAAAGTAATCTCATTGTCCGTTTGCTTTTGCTGAGCTCGGGTCACGACACATGCAAGAAAAGTCTCAGGGAATGCATCTGATAACTTGTCACAAAACGAAGGCATGGGAGATTTATCAAGGACCTCGCAAACAGGCATCACCTTACCACCAGCTATATCGTTTCCAAGGATGAGTGATATGCCTTTTACGGGTAATGCAGGTCGAACTGCCACATGCACAAAATCATTGACCAGTTCGCACTGTAAGTGGATTATGTGCACAGGTGCTCTCACAACTCCCATCTGGATACCTTGCATAAGGATGCTGGATCCAGCTGAGGTTTGTTCATCAAACGGTAACGCATCAGCAGCTATAATGGAATGACTGGCACCAGTATCACGGAGAATGTTTATTATGTGCTGGTCTTCTGGTTTACCAGTTATCGAAATTGATCCTTTAGTTACGAATGGCTTGTAACTTTCATCAAATGTATTCTCCAATTGTTCCTTATTGTCAGGTGCAGATTGGACAAAACCAACACTTTTAGGTTTTTGATTTTTGTTTTTCAAAGCACGACAATCATTAATCAGATGTCCTATTTTCCGGCAATAGAAACATACTCTTGTCTCTTTTGGATTTTCGGATTTTGGCAGTATACGAGAACTAGAGGAACAAGCAGGCGGAGCGACTGTCACAGTCTCAGGACGAGCAGAGGAAAACACGGGTTTGTGTGTAAGAACAAATTCATCAGCATGAACAGCAGCTTTGGACAATGACGTTACTTTCTGTTCATTCAAGTAGAGAACCACACGTTCAGGCAGACAATTTTTAAACTCTTCAAGCAGAATTAACTCTCGTAAAGTACTATAATCGGCTGTTTTAGTAGCACTACACCATTTGTCAAACAAAATGCTTTTTTCCCGTGCAAATTCTACAAATGTTTGCTGTGGATTTTTCTTGTGTTTGCGGAACCTTTGTCGATATGCTTCTGGTACCAGCTCGTAAGCTCGTAAAATTGCGGATTTTACAACATCATATTTCAAACTTTCTTCTACAGAAAGTGTTGCACAGACTTCTTGGGCTTTGCCACTCAGCTTACACTGCAGAAGCACAGTCCAGATGTCTTTAGGCCAATTAAGTGTGGTTGCAATACGTTCGAACGCAGTAAAGTAAGAGTCAACCTCATCTTCACGGAAATTAGGAACAAGTGAAATTTGTTTACTTACGTCAATTTGGTTGAAAGAAGATTTAACGTCTGTCTTGATCGCCTGACCAGCCATGAGTACATCAGTACTGACCACAGGAGACGTCATAGCAGCCTTAGCAGCAGCATCCAGTTCCAACTGGCGCAACCTAACTTGCTTGTCAGCTTCAATCTCGAGACGCCGTATCTCAAGCTTAAAATCCAATTCAGCCTTATGTGTCCGTGCTTTCTCCTGAGTCTCATACTGAAGTTTGGCCAGACGTAACTTAAGTCTGCCATCTGCTTTTGAGTCAGTAGAGACAGGGGTTGATGGATCAAAGGGCGGTAACGCAACTTTAGCCTCAACCTTCGCTTCAACATCAGTTACATTACTACTATGCCCTGCATCTGTACTTTCAGGACTGCACGGCCTTTCAGCTGAATAGTTAGGATCAGGTTCATTGACGGTCTCACTAGTGGTCTGTAATACTCCTATTTCAACCAAATGATCGTAAAGTATATTCTTAATTGTTTTTTTCAGAAACTGGCGACTGACCGAAATTTGGAAATGCTCTGCAATTTTGAAGAGATCATCCTTGCGGCATTTATCAAATTGCTCAAGTGAAGGATTACTTAGAAAAGCTTCCACATTAGACAATGCCATTTTCGAAATCACAAGCTAGTCAGAAGCAAATAGACAAACCAATAACTCACTCCTCTAACACTAACTCTAGTATAAATCACAAAATTACTTTGGGTACAAAAAGAATTGGGTATCCATAGAACCAAAATCCTTAGAAATAAATGTTGGGACGTTAATTATCCCGGACGAGCCCCCAAAAATGTTACAACCCCTGGGCAGTCTAGGGGAGTGGGGTTGCACACTTGACCAAGGAACTGGTTCAAACAAACACTCAATTAAAATTGTACACAAAGTAATGACCGAAAACAAGAATTGCAGTGCGAATAAAGTGATTTATTACAGGTGGTGATAAGTGAAACAGTGAGTGAACTATTTACAATATTTACAAATCACAACCAAAACAAAACATTAATCAGAAAGACTGGCTATGGGTGGCGCTAAAGCAAAGAAACAATCAAAACCAAACAGTCTTACTAATTTCAAATCCCCTCTAATCTAGTCTAATAAACAATAATGTGAAAATTAAATCTTCAACGTCCAAGACGTCTTACCTAAACTACACTAACTATCCACTTAAACAAAAATACACGGGTTGGCGCTCACCCTCTTCCCTAGTGTATCTCTAGACAGTTAAACTCCTATGTGTTGAAATGTATGTCACGTGACCTACTTACCTACCAGTCTTTCTACCAAACCTCTGTAGGGAAACATAAGGAAAGGGAATGGTTGATTACACAGGTAGGAACAGACAGTGACTAAACCAAAATGACAACACAGTGTAAATAAAGGTGAAGACAGACAATATATATCACAACAAAACAAAATGGGGATATAATCACAGATTCAATCAATCAATAAAGCAAGCAAACAAGCACAGAAACCAACAACAAATCGAGCCAACAAAGACTGCCAAACTGCTGGCAGGGAAAAAAATATATAGTGAGCTGGAGTGATCTGATTGGCTGAGACCGGGACCAAGTTGTCACTGAGAAACCAATCAGCATAAGGCAGTGTCAGGATTGGTTGAATCAAGTGGAAGTGAACCAGCCAATCAGGAACAGCAGTAGCCAAAACAAGGAAGTGAACTGGGGTGATAGAGAGAATAAAAAACACAATGAGACGCATAATACAAACATAAATAACCAATACGTGCTGGCACGTAACACCATCTAAACCAGGGGTGTCCAAACTTGGTCCTGGAGGGCCGGTGTCCTGGAGAGTTTAGCTCAAACTCTAATCAAACACACCTGAATTAGCTAATCTTATAGATATACTAGAAACTTCCTAGCAGGCGTGTTGAAGCAAGGTAGAGCTAAACTGAGCAGGACACCGGCCCTCCAGGACCGAGTTTAGACACCCCTTATCTAAACCCTCAGTTCCTTTAGGGCCGCAGTCCTGCACAGTTTAGTTTCAGCCCTGCTTTAGTTTCAACACACTTAGCTGTAGGTTTTAAACAAGCCTGAAGGACTCAATTATCAGGTGTGGTTAATTAGGGTTTGAACTAAACTGTGCAGAGCTGCGGCCCTTCAGGAATTAAGTTTGACACCTGTGATCTAAACAAACCAAAAACAGGACATTATGTCATAATATGTACCTGCTTTTTGATGTTGCTGATTACGGTTCAATACAGGGATCCGAATTGCATATTCTAGCAGTATATGTTTGTCCGTGTGTGACAGAAATTTCCATTTTCAATTTCCATTTCCACGGAGTGGTATGTTACGGTATGGTTCGGTATGGGCCACCTTTATCAGGCTTGTGTCTCCACTGCGTTGTGACAGAAAGTTGCAGTCAACATCATTCTCGCTCAAAGAAATGTCAAAGTAAAGCTGTACAGGTCATTCACATATCACACAACAAAACAGATGCTTTATACACATAAATAGTTGTGTATAAATGTTCATTACTAACCTTTCTATTAACATGATTTGATTATAACTGCAGATCAATGATTGCAAATGAGTGCCGGCAGCTAGCTCTCTGCAACTCTCACATGGTCGCCCACTGAAGCTAAGCAGGGCTGCGCCTGCTCAGTACCTGGATGGGATACCACATGGGAAAGCTAGGTTGCTGCCGGAAGTGGTGTTAGTGAGACCAGCAGGGGGCGCCCAGCCTGTGGTTTGTGTGAGTCCTAATGCCCCAGTATAGTGACGGGGACTCTATACTGCTCAGTGAGCGCCGTCTTTCGGATGAGACGTTAAACCGAGGCCCCGACTCCCTGTGGTCATTAAAAATCCCAGGATGTCCTTCGAAAAAGAGTAGGGGTTTAACCCCGGCATCTTTATTTCTATAGCGCTTTTACAATGTAGATTGTGTCAAAGCAGCTTCACATAGAAGATTATAGTAAATTGAATCTGTGTCAGTCCAGTTTTCAGAGTTGAAGTTCAGTTTAGTTCAGTGTGGTTTAATTTTCACTGCTGAAAGTCCAAACACTGAAGAACAAATCCATCGATGCGCAGCTCCACAAGTCCCAAACCAAGCAAGCCAGTAAGGACAGTGGCAAGGAACAAACTTCACTAATTGATGAAAGTGAAGGGAAAAAACCTTGAGTGAAACCAGTCTCTTAATACTTAACCAAATGTCCAAAGAGAACTTGAACCGCAAGTGCCAACACACCCTAACATAAAAGAGGCTTTAAAGGGCAGCTTATATTAACAATGCAGTGCAGGAAATGACTTCACTTCCTGTGCGCTATTATTGCCCTCATTGGTTCTCTTGGGGCTAATGAGCCAAATAACTAAGAACGAGAATGAGACTGGCCGTTGTGATGACATCATTCTCTTTCTATGCGAGATGCTCCCTGTTCCCTGGTGGTTTTGTGAGAATAGGCTCTCACGCTAATATCTTCGGTTTCATGCCAAAGCCTCATTAACTTGCTTCTCTGATGTTGTAGATGACCCACTCAGTCATGCTTTATCTCACATTCAGACCATTGTTTCATCTTGAATAGCTGTATAGTGAGATAGATGGTTTGGTTTGGAGTATGTTGTTTGCAGTGAAACATCAAGAGTATATCTTTGCCAGTGCAGTATTATTGAGTATCTCAGAAGATGCTTTTAATATGAAACTCAAACAGTGGCTTTGTTAATAGTGGGATGGTTAGTAGCAAGTTGTTTAATACCTCAAAGTTCTTGTATATACAGATATACCAGATATACACTGCTCTTTCAATGTAGGGTAATGAGACTTTCTTTATATACAGGTTTGGACTAACATTAATACATGACGACACATTTATCATTTATGAGTAGAAAATAATTTTTTTATTCTAGGTAAGACGAGGCAAGCTTATTTATAAAGCATATTTCATACACGATGGTAATTCAAAGTGCTTTATATAAACAAAAGTGTGTTAATCTAATGTTTAGATGTGTTTTTGTCAGTCAAGTGGATAATGACTGAACTTTTAATATGAAAGATCTTTCATATTGAACATTATAGGACTTTTAATATAAAAGCACACTTAAACAAGGAGTTCATACTTTGCTGTGCCACGATATCGAAATCATAATTGCATCCACATCCTTTTCAGTGTAATTTATTTCTGCTTGCTCATAAACCTTGTAAAATGGGTTTGTTTACTTGTGCACCCCATTGAGGACTTTCCAAAAAATTATGTAGAAGTAAGATGAAATAAGACGGAAAGGCCTCAAAGAAATCTGAACAAAAATGGTCATAAAATGCATTTGCATGAATGTTAATATCAGGTGAAAACAGTAATGTATCTCAGCTGACTAATTGTGACTTGATAACTGAAAGGACTCTATTAGTGCTTTATTTTATTGTTCTGAAAACTGTAGATGTGTAGTTTAGTTATAGTGTTTGTGAGCTGTTCTCACTGGAAGAAGGCACCATGTTGTTTGTTATTTCCTCAGCTCTGAACATTAGCCTCTGGCTCAGTATGGCTCCTGTTGAATATTAAAGACCTGTGTGTGGCATGTATGCAGCATTCACCCTATTACAGTGAGTTTATTTTCCAGTCATTTAACTTCAGTTCCATATAGATTGCCTTCAGTCCATGTTTTTTGATATAGCTTTATCAGTGAATGCATTTAGACTGTCCAAGTTGGCAATCTAGATTTTGTGTTCACATAGTAAAGTAAAACTGTTAAATATAATTCTTCTGGGTAATTGTAATAAAGCTGTAAACCACGTTTGAATGGATCAATCAAACGATTTGTCAAATTATGGGTAATAATGTGCCACTTTTACATTGTTATTCAGCCAAACAATGTACTTTTTTTGACCTGTTTTAAAATATATACAGGAAAAAGCGATCATTACCAAATTTATTTAAGATAAAAATAAACCATTGACAACTGTGTAGCTAGTGGTTTGAGGGATAGTATAATTCTGTGTTCACACCAGATGCGGAAGAAGCGTCAAGTGCAACTGATTTACATGTTAAGTCAATGCATAGACGCGAATAGATATCCTGCGGCCAGATACGTGCAAATGAGGTAGAGCGAATGGTGCGAATCGTGCAAATGAAGCGGCGCAGGTTGAGCGTTTTGCGCGATTGACGTGCTTAATGTGCGTTGCGCGCAAATCGCCCAAGTTCGAAAATCGGAACTTCTGCGGATATTCGCATCGCGTTAACCAATAAGGAGCTTTCTCTTGTAGTGGCGTGCTTATGACGTAGCACCTGTTGTTGGTGTCCCGGGGGGAAATCCCCCATCCTCCATCCTCCAACAGTTTATCAAACTGGGCTCGGCTTAGTCGGAGGCACCGCTGAAAGCCTCCATCATCCAGGTTAAGTTTCTGGAGGAGTTTATGAACTCACAGAGCTGGGTGGACCTCTGAAAGGATCTAGTGAAAGGACTCAGACACAGCTCCAAATAAATCAACGCTCTTTTTCAGCCTCCATAAAGCACAGAAACACAGTTATTCTTTCAATAAAATCCATGTTAACCATTTAGCAACGAAGCTACAGTTAATGGGCAGACAGAAGCCCTGCCCATGACGCGGATCCGCGTCTATTGCTCAGTGAATTTGATGCGCGAATGAATTGGATTTGACGTGCGAATGAAGCGAGTAAACTCAAAGTGTTCACGCGTCTATTTAAGTCGGGTTGCAACAGAGGTGAGGATCCAAATGCAGTTTATTAAGAGAATCGTCAAGCAGGCAAAGCTCAAAACAGGGACAGACAGGAGCATGCAGATAATCTAAAAGCATAGTCAGAGTACAGGCGAATGGTCGGGACAGGCAGCAAAACAACGTAAATCGTAAAGCAAAGCAAAGGTCAAAACACGCCAAGGCAAGACAAGGAAAACACTTCGTTATGCTCACTTACAGTTTACAAGACTCAGCACATACTAAGATGTGTGTGTGCTGTTTTTTTTTGTTTTTTTTTAACTGTGTTTTTATTAAAGTTTCTATAAACGCACAACATTCACTTAGAATGTTTACATTCACAAAAAATAGATAAATAATTAATTATAATAATAAAGAAATAATAATGACAGCTTTAAAAAATAATACATTACATAAAAAATAAGAAAAGTAGATAAATAAATAAATAAATAAGCTCCAATATAAAGACAATAACTACAACAAAGCCCCTGACAACATTTTAAAGATCAAGTAAATATGTTTCGATTAATG
>LR812530.1:43602578-43655078 GCA_903798195.1 Danio kyathit
ATGTTTATACAGTCTTCTTTTTTAACTACCAGGTGTTTCAAATCCTTGTAAGATGTGTTTATTACTGTACATAAGATTACCGCCTGTAAACTAATTGCAACTTTTCACCTTGTGACTTTGTAGTGTTGCTGTGGGAGTTGGTTTCTATGGAAACAGCGAAACCAACGATGGGGTGTACCAGCTGACCTATTCCCTATACAATGCCAATCACACGCTGGCAGGAGTGGACAGTTTGGTAAGTACAAATATAGCAGCGTTGACTATAAATAACACATTCAGACTGTTTCCTGATCATTTTTAGTCTTGACAAGTTTCAGCTATAAACATCTCCCAAGCAAAGTAACTCCCTCCAAAGGCTCAAACATTATTTCTGTTCCCCCCACACAAATAGTTCTATCAAAGCGTTGCTTCTAACCAAACCTCATCCAGAGGTATCCTTCGAGTTCATCTGCCTGCTTCTGTAAAAATCTGCCAGTCTGGGCTGCGAACGCTTCATGGGTTCCCCACTGAGCGCATGATTGATTTTCTGACATCTTCATGATTCTGACGTTTGCAGTCGCAAGGACACTGAAGCTTTAGTTGAAGTCAGAATTATTAGCCCCGCTGTACAGTATATTGGTTCCCCCAATTTTTATTTAATGGAAAGAAGTTTTTTTTAACACATTTCTAAACATAATAGTTTTAATAACTAATTTCTAATAACTGATTTATTTTATCTTTGTCATGATGACAGTAAAAATATTTTAGTAGATATTTTTTTTCTGGGTACTACACTACCTCAAAAAAGTCTTGTCGCCTATCCAAGTTTTAGGAACAGCAAATAATAAATTGGCTTCTAGTTGATCATTTGGTATCAGAAGTGGCTTATATGAAAGGCAAAAGCCTCTGGATTACGCTTATATTACCAAAATAAAGTATTATCATGCCTTGATATTTAATTATTTAATTAGGACAGTAAGGTCTGACTTAGCTTGGACAAAAGTTTTGTAACTTAACAGAAATAATGTACAGTATAGAGTAGGCATGGGACAATAACCGGTTTCGAGGTTTACTGCGTTTTTTGTTATACCGTTCCTAATGTTTATGTATGTAGGTTTTTTTGTTTTTGTTTTTTTAACATGTTTTTCACTACTATTTTATATACTATTTTTTTAGAGCAACGGTATCTTCAGCAGAAAAGGAACATCTACATCAAAAGCTACTGGTCCAAAATATTTTAAATGTTTCCTGAAATGAATATATATTGTGTTCAATGGGTGAAAAAAGTTGTTGTTGGTTCAGTAATCACAATACTGTCAAACGGTGATATTTTAACCTAAGGTTATCATGCCGTCAGAATCTTATACCAGCCCATGCCTATAGAATATAAAGTTAGGGTGCAGTGGAAAAAGAATTAATATTCTGTTTGACTCCCATGAGCTTGGAGGACTGCATTATTAATACAGTAAAGTCATCTGGAATGGGAAAGAAAGCGTTCTTGCAGGACTCGTAGAGTTCATCAAGATTTTTTTGGATTCATCTTCAATGCCTCCTCCTTCATCTCACCCCAGAAATGCTCAATAATGTTCATTTCTGGTGACCGGGCTGGCCAATCTTGGAGCACCTTGACCTTCTTTGCTTTCAGGAACTTTGATGTGAAGGCTGAAGTATGAGAAGGAGCGCTATCCTGCTGAAGAATTTGCCCTCTCCTGTGGTTTGTAATGTAATGGGCAGCACAAATGTCTTGATACCTCAGGCTGTTGATGTTGACATCCACTCTGCAGATCTCTCATACGCCCCCATACTGAATCTAACCCCAAATCATAACTTTTCCTTCACCAAACTTGACTGATTTCTGTGAGAATCTTGGGTCCATGCGGGTTTCATTAGGACTTCTGCAGTATTTGTGATGATTGGGATGCAGTTCAACATGATTCAGCGGAAAAGTCTGCCATCTGCCACTTTTCCAAATGATCAACTAGAAGTCAAGTTATTATTTGTTGCTCTTACAACTGGGATTGACGACAAGACTTTAGTCATGGTAGTGTAATATTTAGCTTAAAGTGCAATTTAAAGGCTTAACTAGGTTAATTATTTTAACTAATTAGGGTAGTTAGGGTAATTAGCCAAGTCATTGTTTAACAGTGGTTTGTTCTGTAAACAGTCAAAAAAAAAAAAAAACACAGCTTAAGGGTGCTAATAATATTGACCTTAAAATGTTTTTTAAAAGAATAAAAACTGCTTTTATTCTAGCCGAAATAAAACAAATAAGACTTTCTCCGGAAGAAAAAACATTATAGGAAATACTGTGAAAATTTCCATAATCCATTAATTATTATTTGAGAAATATTTGAAAAAGAAATAAAAATTCATAATAATTTTGACTTCAACTGTATATGTGGCTTCATGCCATCGCTCAGCCTCCTTGGGAAGATGCTTCTGTCATAAGCGTCGAAGGTTGTATCTGTGTGTGTGTGTGTGTGTGTGTGTGTTAGAAAACGCACACTCACTCCAGTGTGTTCCTGCGATATGGAGTGGTCGGAGAAAATACCTCAAATTGGTTTTTACAGCCTTTTATGTTTGTTCAGCTATGAAGGCCTCTCTTTTTTCTTTTCGTTATTGTCCCTTTCAAGGCCCTGAAGGCTGGGGCGTGAATAAAACCTAATTCATGTATCTTCAGCCAGACCTATTTATATCCGTCTCTCTTTTCCTGATTCAAATGCGTGGAGCTGACAGTGACACTAAGACGCTTTAATCCTGCTTCACGCACCAATTTCATGCACTCGCTTGGGCCTTTCATGCCTCTGGTTGCGAGTTTGAGTTATTTTGTTGCTTGGTGAACTGAAAGACGGCAGAAGCGAGGACGAGTTCTCACCTATTCCTCCATTAAAGGTGAAGTGTGTAATTTCAGCAGCTGTTTTTAGCGGCAGGTTTCTTGATCCCATCCCCCGTTTGTCATTAGTTGGGTTTCAATCCTGATGTGAAGCAAATCTCTTCAATGTTTCCAATAAAAGAAAAGAAAATCTCAAATGCGTATTAGGTGCATCAAGTTTTTAGAGCAGCTGACTGAAGGATTGGTAACCTAGCAACCAATAATAAACAAGGCAAGCAATATGGAGTCATGTGGGTGTAATGTTCGCTATGTCAGAGTTTATTTGGCAAGTGTGTTTCTATCTCCCATTGTTAGCGTTAATCATTTTTTTAAAAACACCTCAAGCTAATTTAAAAACCTTTTTGCAAGTCGATGTATGTTTATTCAATATTTGGTGTGTCCATCACTCGTTTTGTCATGTGATACTTTAAAAATCATGTGATTGTGATTAGTTTGAATGTGAATTTGAACTGAAATGGCCACATTTTACAGGAAAGTGGATTGGGGTTATAATTCTGTTGCGGTGTCTGTCTGTTTATATATCCCTCCCTCCCTCCCTCTCTCCATTCCTTCATCCATTCCTCCATCCCTCCCTCCCTCCGTTCCTCCATCCATTCCTTCCTCTATTCTTCCTTCCCTTCGTTCCTCCATCCATTCCTTCCTCTATTCTTCCCTCCCTTCGTTCCTCCATCCATTCTTTCCTCTATTCTTCCCTCCCTTCGTTCCTCCATCCATTCCTTCCTCTATTCTTCCTTCCCTTCGTTACTCCATCCATTCCTTCCTCTGTTCCTCCATCCTTCTATTTCCCCATCCCTCCATCCTTCCCTACCTTTATTCCTCCCTCCATTTCTCGCTCTATTCCTCCATCTATCCCTCCCTCTCTCCATTTCTCTATCCATCACTCCTTCCATTCCTCCATCTATCCCTCCCTCCCTCCATTTCTCCATCCCTCCCTCAATCCATCCTTCTCCATTCCTTCATCCTTCCATCCATTCCTCCATACCTCCCTCCAACTATCCCTCCTTCCATTCCTCCATTCCTCCCTCCCTCCATTCCTCCCTCCCTCCTCCCTTTCCTTCCACCATTCCTCTATCCCTCCCTCCATCCATTCCTCTTTCCATCCCTCCACCCCACCTCCATTCCTCCCTCCATTTCTCCCTCTATTCCTCTATCCATCCCTTCATCCGTCCCCCTCTCCATTCCTCGATCCATCCCTGCCTTGATTTCTCCATCCATTCCTCCCTCCATTCCTCCATCCCTTCCTCCATCCATCCCTCCCTCCATTCATCCATCCCTCCCTCCATTCATCTATTCCTCCACCCCCACCTCAATTCCTCCCTCCATTTCTCACTCTATTCCTCCATCCGTCCCTCCCTCCATTTCTCCATTCATTCCTTCCTCCCTTCATTCCTCCATTTGTCCCTCACTCCATCCCTCCATCCTTCCACCCATCCCTATCCCCATTCCTCCATCCGTCCATCCCTCCATCATCCCTCTATCCATTTATCCCTTCATCCATTCCTCCATCCATTAATTCATCTATCCATTCCTTTATCTGCCCATTCCTCCATCCATCCCACCCTCCATCCGTCCATTCCTCCATCCACCCCACCCCCTGCATCCATCGATCCATCCCTCCATTCCTCCATCCATCCCTCCCTCCCTCCATTTCTCCATCCATTCCTCCCTCCATTCCTTTATCCCTCCCTCCATTCCTTCATCCATCCCTCCCTCCCTCCCTCCATTTCTCCATCCATTTCTCCCTCCATTCCTCCATCCACCCCTACATTCCTCCACCCATCCCTCCATTCCTCCACCCCCACCTCCATTCCTCCATCCATTCCTCCATCTGCCCATTCCTCCATCCATCCATCCCACCTTCCATCCGTCCATTCCTCCATCCACCCCACCCCCTGCATCCATCGATCCATCCCTCCATTCCTCCATCCATCCCTCCCTCCCTTCATTTCTCCATCCATTCCTTTATCCCTCCCTCCATTCCTCCATCCATCCCACTCTCCATCCATCCATTCCTCCATCCACCCCACCCCCTGCATCCATCCCTCCGTCCATTCCTCCATCCATCTCTCCATTCCTCCATCCATTCCTCCTCCATCCATCCCTCCATCCATTCTTCCATTATAGTAGTCATTCTGTCTATTAATTTGCTCTGTCTATCATTCTATCTCTTATTCTAATAGTTTATCTATCATGCTGTCTATATTTAATTCTACCATCCTGTCATTGTATAGTTCTATCGTTCTCATCATTATGTTGCTCGGTCACTGTTGTTCTACCCGTCCTTCTTTCATTCTGTAATTTTATTGTTCTATCTATCTCCGTCTGTCCATCATACTACCATACTGCTGGTTTGATCATCAGCTTTAGCGATGACTTCATCAGCCCAAACCTAAGCTAATATTTATCTGCAAGTGTCTAGCAGATGACAACTGCATCCACATCCATATGGACTTTCTAAAAAAAAAAACTATGGATCTGAGAGCAAAAAATCTCACAAGCTATAGACGATTAATCCACACCTGTTCAGCTGACTCACACCTGTTGTACGAGCCTTCAGGGAAGTGTTTATGCTGCGATTCTGCACCAAACAAAGACCGAAGGCGCTCTGAGCATCTGCCTGCTCACACCGTGGAGGAGCCCAGGATTAACTCCCCATCTGCACTAATGGAGATTAATGCATCGGTTTCTAACTCGCTTTGAATTATGACACACACTCTTATCTGAGGTCAACGCCATCCCCTCAACACACAATCTGAGTCATCATGAGCCAAAAGGCATGACTGACCCAGGAACTTTAAGGGGGGAATCTAACATAATTTTCAGTATCATCAAACTGCCGGAGAGAGAAAGAGATAAATTGCACGGCGTTGTGATAAAATGATGTAATGGTGCTCAGAAGGTTGACTTTGATTTTCAGGTCATGACATTACATTGAAGGGTTAGTTCACCCTTAAAACAAAATTGTTTTATTAATTGCTCACACTGCAAAAATGCTTTATTTTTAGTCTTGTTTCTAGTCCAAATATCTAAACATTCTTAAATCGAGAAGCATTTTCTAGACAAGCAAAACATGTTGTCTTGTTTTAAGAAAAAAGGTGCCCAAATTAAGTGAGCTTTTCCTTTAAAACAAGCTAAATAATCTGCCATTGTGGTAAGCTAAATTATTTTATGTCAAAAGGAAAAACAATATTATTTTGCTTACCCCATTGGCAGAATTTTTAGCTTGTTTTAAGAAAAAAACTCACTTAATATAGGCATGTTATTGGCATATTATTATTATTATTATTATTAAATCTTCAGAATGAAAATTAAGATATTTTAGCTCTCTCATCCCCCATAGACAACCAACAGTCCTGTGATGTCCAAAGTCCAGAAAAGGAACCAAAAACATTGTCAAAACATTCCAGGTGACTTCAGGGATTTAACTGTAATCACAAAGCTCCAAGAACACTTGTGTGCAGCAACAACAAAAATAAATGTATAAAAATAACTTGAGATGGGTTGCAGCTGGAAGGGCGTCCGCTGCGTAAAACATGTGCTGGATGAGTTGGCGGTTCGTTCCGCTGTGGCGACCCCGGATGGATAAAGGGACTAAGCCGAAAAGAAAATGAATGAATGAATGAACTTGTTTGCTAATGTCTTCCACATCAGATCAGGGTGCACGTTTAATATGGATGAATTGACGCTTGGATGTTGCACTGCTGAGATCAAAATATCTTCTGAGGTTTTCAGTCATTCACAGAGTTTTAACTAATGTTTACATCTTGACAGTTTTTTTTTTTTGCCTGAATTATATTTAATTACATATGAAAAATATCTGTTACCTGTTTATTTTAGTATGGTCATTACATCATTTTTTTAAACACTAACAAAAATCGAATTTCTCTTAGAAAATGTTGAATTGTAAGAACTATTCAACAGTAATGTCGTATATTGTACAGTGCTCAGTGTAAATGACTACACCCACAACCTGTTAAATTAATATTTTCAAAAGGATGCTATACAATACCAAGTCAGTACCAAAGACAAAACTGGAACTAATCTAAACAAACAAAAAGTAAACTAAATGAAACTAAACCTGAAACGAAACCCAAATGAAATGAAATTAAACCAAATTGAATTTTAATAAACAGGAAACAAATAAAAAGATATCAAATTTAATTAAAATTTTGTAGTTCGTAATTATTTTTATTTATTTATTTTTTTGCAATGACTCATTTGAATTTAAATGTGTAGCTTTCTACCCCTAAGGATGTTTGGTGACCAAACGAAAATAATGTTTTTTTTTCTTTAAACATATATTATTCCCTTTCACACATACAGACTTTTCTATAAATTTACCGGCAATTTTCCGGAAAGGGATCATGTGTAAATGGGCCCTTTTTGAAAATACCAGTAAATTAGTTTCGGCAATTTTTCGGAAAGAGAAGTTGTAACATTCCCAGTAATTTCCCTGAATGCTGCTGTGAACACAGAAGGAAAATTGGCAGAAAGAGCTCTTTCATGTTCATGACTTGACTGCGGCCAAATCAGACGCATTCACATCTGCGCTGTTTATGAAAATAAACGCCTTTCTCCAGAAACATTTAGCTACTGCTTGTTAGTCAGGTAATGTTTCTATTGGCTCGTTTCCTCTGACTGGTACAGTACGATACGGGTCGGGTCGGTACGGGTCACCTTTATCAGGCTTGCGTTTCCACTGCTAAAAGGCTACCAAAGGTACTCTTTTGGTGGGCGTGGTGTCAGTCATTTTCGCTCGAGAAAATATCTACAGTAAAGCTGTACGGGTCGCTCACATATCATATGAGAAGCACTTCTCACAAATCAGATGCTTTATACACATAAATACTTCTGTATAAATGTTTATTACTAACTTTTCTATGAACATGAGTTGATTATAACTGCAGATCAATGACAGTGCGAAATAGCCTGCTGTAACGTCTGTGATTATATAAAATAAATAAATGCAACATATATGAAGACATACAGACCCTTACAGTCTCTGATATGTTACCAATTACAGAAAAACTACACACAGCACAACATTTAGTCCTTATTTAGGTTCAAAACAACACAAACTATAGCCCAGTCAGAGCAAACCTCTCATGATTAAATGTGTCTTTAATCTTCAGCAGCACGTGTAGCCTCTTGTTAGAAAGTAATTCCTTCATTCTGAGTTCATAATAGTCCAAAAGGTGATGATAATAGTTAAACATGGCAGTTTGTTCACGTTTGCTGAAAAAATAATGTGCTCCTTTTTTCCGGCTTCTCCTTTGTTTTTCGCGCGCGTTTGTCAGTTTCTGACAGGATCAGGTTTCAAAAGCACATCAATAATCAAGTGCACATTATTATCATCAGCTCAAGAAGTTTGTTATTTCAAATATAGACGCGCGGCGAGCGCAAGCAAGAAAGCGAAACTGCTCGCGCTTCAGACTGGCTCATAAAAAACTACGGAGCACAGGGTAAAATCTGCTCTTCTTTTTGGCTTTGTGGCTGTTCATCAAGACGACGACAAGGTTCATTTGATATATATAATTAGTACGCCGTAATCTCTCTCGGCTGTGTATTAAAAAAACATGGCGGTATCGAATGCCGTATCTCTTTAAACCAATAGTGTTCAGCTGCGTTAAGCTCCGCCTTTTGGTACCCTTTCTCGTGTTTGGTACCCTTTCGAAAGGCTGCCGAAAAAGTGGTAGGATACGTTTCGGTTCGGTACGCCTTTTGACAGTAGAAACGGCCATAAAAGCGTACCGAATCGTACCCTACCGTACCACTCAGTGGAAACGGGCCTATGTTCCTCCTTAGTGCAAACTGTGGAAAAAATTATCAATAGCATGCCTATGATAGACCACTGTGAATTTACCTACACACTCTGCGTTCAGCTGCCTGAGGCATGTGCATGTGAAGGAGCGCTTTGGTTAATCAGATTTGAGAAGCCTACAACACCGGTAGTCTTTCTTTTTAAGAATTACTGTATCTGACAAGCAGCAGCACACACTCAATTGTACATCTCGACATGCGAAAGTCTTCCTTCATGTCTTTAGCATTTGTAATGTAGTCAAATGTGTAAACAAATTTGTTTTTAGCTGCGGTTAACGCCTTCGGATGGTAACGTTTTTTGGCCCGTCTGGGACAAAAGCAGATACATGAATGCTAAAGTTTAAAACAAAAGTAAAACCATCAACCATCAACTTCCTTTATGTTTACAAATACAAGTGCAGCCGTTTATTTTGGTTAGTGATGTCAGAATTTATCGGTTGTACTCATTATAGTGTACTCATTTATGCTGTATGTTTTCCCAATGTCCTGCAGCCCTAATGGAAGTCAATGGTGACCATCATCTGCAAGTGAACTACTTTAAACATCAGCTTTGATTTCATCTTCAAGAGTCATTCATACATTTATCTTAGCTTTGCATCAAGTAGAAAGAGACCCTCCATTCTTGAATTGCTCTTTATAGACCCGGTCCTTCAGATGCCACAAAGTGTCCACTGTCTGCAAACCCCAGCATGCATTGCACATAATTAGCCATGAACTCTGCGACAAAGGCTTTGATGAAGTCACTGGTTGAAACCTTCGGCTTCCTGATTGAGGCTCTTCAGTGGTTCAGTCTGGCTGAAAACAATGATTTAATTTGGCATCCATTGCACACAGATGCTCGTTCTTTCTCACACACACATGCACACACACTTTTTTTTTTTTTTTTGAAAGACTGGATTGCCCTTTTAAAGCAGCCAAAAGAAGGAGTGATAGGGCTTCTTTTTTTTTTTTTTTTGGTTGTTGGGTTTTTTGGTTGTGGGCCAGAAAGTCTCTTGTTCACCTCCTCTCAACACCCCCTCTGTGCTTGCAAATGAACTGTGTGGCTTCCTGTGTGGATCTGTTTTGTGTGCACAGAAGCAGCGGAGGATTAAGAAGGACATAAATTACTTGCTTTGAGTTACTGATGAGTCCAAGTTTAATGTTGAAAATAGGTTTTGGAAATGTTATTGCAAACATTTTAGTTCTTTAAACATGTTTATTTTAGTTTTTTAATTCTTTTAATTTAGTTCAAACATTTTTCTTTTATTTAATTATGTATTTATGAATTTATTTATTTCTATTTTTAATTTAATTAATGTATTTATTTATACATTTTTATTTTATTTTTATTTTTTAAATGGAGTTGAATACTTGATTTTTTAATTGTATTTAATTAAATTAAATTTTTTTTCAACATAATTAGTTTATTTAATTAATTAATAATTTTTAAATTAAATATATATATTTTTTTTTATATCTATAAAACTATCTAGAAAGAAAAGTAATTTTAGAAAGAAAGAAAAAAAAAGAAAGAAAGTAAGAAAGAAAGAAAGAAAGAAAGAAAGAAAGAAGAAAAAGAGTTGAAACTTGCAGTGCTAGATATGATTAAAAAGCAATTTTGGTTAGTATATGAAACAGTTTTTTAACTGGCAGGTATTTTATTTATTTATTTATTTATTTATTTATTTATTTATTTTCAATCATTTTATTTGCTTTAAACTGAGATTGTATAATCTTTAAAATTGTTCACATATATTGAGATTATAAATTTATTATGACTAAATCCATTATTATGAATTCACTTATAATGCAACATTTGAAAGTAAAATATTTTTTTTTAAATCTTTCTCTTCGTCTTCTTTTTCTTCTTCCTCTTTATTTTTTCTTCTTTTCATTTATTGATTGTTTTTGTCTTCCTCTTATTTTCCTTCCTCCTCCTCCTCTTCATCTTTCTTCTTCTTTTTTGCTTCTTCTGTCTTCTTCTTCCTCCTCCTCCTCTTCACCTTTCTTCTTCTTTTTTGCTTCTTCTGTCTTCTTCTTCCTCCTCCTCCTCTTCATCTTTCTTCTTCTTTTTTGCTTCTTCTGTCTTCTTCTTCCTCCTCCTCCTCTTCATCTTTCTTCTTCTTTTTTGCTTCTTCTGTCTTCTTCTTCCTCCTCCTCCTCTTCACCTTTCTTCTTCTTTTTTGCTTCTTCTGTCTTCTTTTTCCTCCTCCTCCTCTTCATCTTTCTTCTTCTTTTTTGCTTCTTCTGTCTTCTTCTTCCTTCTCCTCTTCTTCTTTTCCTTCTTCCTATTTTTCATCTATCTTTTTCTTCCTCTTCTTCTTCTTCTTCTTCTTCCTCCTCTTCTTCTTTTCCTTCTACTTTCTTTCATTAATTACTATTATTCATTTGTAGTCGTAATAGTAATAACAACAATAACATCAACATCAACAACTGTAATGGTTATGATTAATAACAATATGATTAATGTTATTGTGAAGTTTTCATTTCTCTTTAGCATTTTACATAATTTACACTTAGATCCTTTCTTTTAAATAAAAGTCACTAAATAAGCAACATGGCCAGTGTGACGACTTGACCGTTATTAACAGCCCTATTTCAAACCCTTATTGAAAAAAAAGTCATCAATTTTCAGGGTAACACTTTAAAATAATAGTCTATTAATGTTAATTAATGCATTTACTAACATGAACAAACAATTAGTCATACTTATATTATGGTATTTACTTATCTTTATTAATGTTAGTTCATTCATTCATTCATTTTTGGCTTAGTGTCTGATTTATCAGGGGTCGCCACAGTGGAATGAACCGCCAACTCATTCAGCATATGTTTTACGCAGCGGATGACCTTCCAACCTCAACCCAGTACTGGGAAACATCCATACACTCTAACATTCACACACACACTCATACACTACAGCCAATTAAGTTTATTCAATTCACCTACCACATGTCTTTGGACTGGGGGGGGAAACCAGAGCACCCGGAGGAAACCCACGCCAGAACTCCACACAGAAATGCCAACTGACCCAGCCGGGACTCAAACCAGCGACCTTCTTGCTGTGAGGCAACAGTGCTAACCATTGAGCCATCAAGCCGCCCGTTAATGTTAGTTATTCATTCATTTTCTTTTTGGCTTATTCCCTTTATTAATCAGGGGTCGCCACAGCCGAATGAACCGCCGACTTATCCAGCACATGTTTTACAAAGCGGATGCCCTTCCAGCCGCAACCCATCACTGGAAAACGCCTATACACTCTTGCATTCACACACATACACTACGGCCAATTTAGCTTATTCAATTCACCTGTACTGCATGTCTTTGGACTGTGGGGGAGACCGGAGCACCCGGAGGAAACCCACGCAAACACGGGGAGAACATGCAAACTCCACACAGAAATGCCAACTGACCCAGCCTTCACTCGAACCAGTGATATTCTTGCTGTGTGGCAACAGTGCTAACCACTGAGCCATCATGCCGCCCGGTATGGTTAGTTATTATTAAGTTAACATTAGTTCACATTAACTCACAGTGCATTAATTAATGTTAACAAACACAACTTTGGATTTTAGTAATGCATTATTAAATGTTGAACTATGATTAATAAATGCTGGATTATTCACACTTAGTTAATGCTGGTAAATAGATGAATAACATGAACTAATGGAGCATTATTCTAAAGTGATACCTTTTTCAGTACTTATCAGAAATATTATTGTACCCTTCAGATATATTTCCTCCGTTGTTATGAGTTTGGTTCTATAAATATCTGTGGCTCTATAAATATGTCTGCTCTGCTGGTGTGATATGAAGCAGAGCTCAGGGTGGGTTTGTGTCTCTCAGCTTTTGTGAAGGTCCCTTTTTGTCAATGCTTTGAACAAAATCTGGCCGTTTTTGGCACCCAATCCAAACACTTAACCATATACGTGTTTCTCTGTCGTTTTAGCCAGAGTTTGGATTTTGAGCGAGCAGCAGTCAGTCAAACGTTTGACAGCGTGGATTAAAGTGTCACATTTGTGGACTTCGGTGGAGTCGAAAGGCTGCAGAAAAGCTGGAGGAAAGTGTTTTGAAGGAGAGCCTGTTTGACAGGGTTGTGATTTGTGGACTGCAGTTCTTCTGAATGCGTGTACTTGAGGTTGACTGAACTGCGTGTCTGTCGGCTGCTGGGCTCCAGGTGCAGGACTGAGAGACACTTCACTGCATGGAGATATTAACCTGCCCTTCACTGGCCGCTCTCTGCACACTCAAAATATACATGAGTCATGGCTTGTGCAGTTGTATCTCTTTTCTTTTTCTTTTTAATTTAATTCCATTTTTCTTTCTTTAGTTTTTCTTTTCTTTTCCTTTTAATTTCTTTTTCTTTTCCGTTCTCTCTTTTTTTGTTTTCTTTTTCTTTTTAATTTTAATTTTTAATTACTTTTTTGTTTTTAGTTTTTCTTTCTTTTTTCTTTTCTTTTGTTTTTATTTTACTTTCAATTTCTTTTTCATTTTTCTTTCTTTTTTATTTTTTTTCTTTATTTTTTTGTTTGTTTTTGTTTTTTTCTTTTCTGTTTTAATTTAATTATGTTTTTCTTTTTTAGTTTTTCTTCTCCTTTTCTTTCTTTTGTTTTTATTTCCTCTTTGTTTTTAATTTTTCCTATTGTTTTGTTTTTCTTTTTTGTTTTCTTTTGTTTTTCTTTTTTCTTTTAATTTAATTAATTTTCAGTTTTAGCTTTTAGTTTTTTCTGTTCTTTTCTTTTTCCTTTTCTTTTTCTTCACTTTTTCTTAATTTTTTCTTTTTTTTCTGTTATTTTCTATTATCTTTTTTGTTTATTTATTCTTTTCATTTTTCTTGATTTTCTTTTCTTGATTTTGCTTTTCTTTGATTTTGCTTTATCTTTATCCTTTACTTTTTACTTTTCTTTATTTTTCTTTTCTTTTTTCCATTTTTTTTCTTTTCTTTTTATTTGATCTTTTTCGATTTCATTCTTTTATTTTCGTTTTAGTTTTTTTTTCTGTTTTCTTTTTATTTCCTTTTTCTTCTTTTAATTTCTATTTTCTTTTTTTTCTTTTTTATGTTATTTTCTTTACCTTTTTTGTTCTTTTGCTGTTCTTTTTTCTGTTATTTACTATTTTATTTTTTATTTATTTAATCTTTTTTCTTTCCTTTTCTTTTCCTTTTCCTTTTATTTTACCTTTACTTTTTATTTTACTTTACTTTTTCCTTGCCTTTACTTTTCTTTTTTCTGTTCTGTTGTTTTCTTTTTATTTATTTAATCTTTTTCTATCTTTTCTTTTCTTTTTATTTTAATTTCTTTGTTTATTCATTCATTCATTTTCTTGTCGGCTTAGTCCCTTTATTAATCTGGGGTCGCCACAGCGGAATGAACCGCCAACTTATCCAGCACGATTTTACGCAGCGGATGCCCTTCCAGCCGCAACCCATCTCTGGGAAACATCCACACACACATTCACACTCATACACTACGGACAATTTAGCTTACCCAACTCACCTGTACCGCATGTCTTTGGACTGTGGGGGAAACCGGAGCACCCGGAGGAAACCCACGCGAATGCAGGGAGAACATGCAAACTCCACACAGAAACGCCAACTGACTCAGCCCAGCCGAGGTTCGAACCTGCGGCCCAGCGACGTTCTTGCTGTGAGGTGACAGCACTACCTACTGCGCCACTGCGTTGCCCTAATTTCCTTGATACTTTGTTACTTTTCTTTTTTTCTGTTATTTTACTTACTTTTTTTCTGTTCTTTTCTATTTACTTTTTTATTCATTTAATTTTTTCTTTTCTTTTGCTTTATCTTTTATCCATTACTTTTATTTTACTTTACTTTTTACTTTTACTTTAATTTACTTTTTTACTTTATTTTTCTTTTTTCTGTTCTGTTCTTTTCTTTTTTTATCTTTTTCTATTTCGTTTTCTTTTTCTTTTATTTTTTAGTTTTTCTTTAGTTTTTCTCTCTTTTCTTTTTATTTCCTTTTTCTTTTATTTCTTTTTTTCTTTTTCCTTTCTTTTTTCTTCTCTCTTTTCTTTTCTTTACTTTTCATTTTTCTGTTATTTTCTTTTTTCTATTTTTTTCTTTGCTTTTTATTTATTTTCTTGAATTTGCTTTATCTTTATTATTTACTTTCTTTTTAATTTTACTTTTTACTTTACTTTTTGTCCTGTTCCTTTTTTTTGTTTGTCTTTTGCTTTTGTGTATATTCATTCATTCATTCATTCATTCATTCATTCATTCATTCATTCATTCATTCATTCATTCATTCTGTGTTTTTTATTTACTTTCATTTTTGTTGTTTTAGTGTTAAGATACTATTATAATACAGATAAACAGCTTGACTACCAATACTCTAATATTTAGACTAGATTTAGTAGGATGGATCAATTTAAAAGTGAAGACTGAAAAAATGCTGTGTTCATGAATAGTTTTTAAAACTTTTTCTAGTGCTAGGTAGAGAAGTTGTGGGGTACTTACCATTTCAAACCCCCCAAACACTCTCTGAAAGCCTCTGCCTAAAAAAAATAATCACAATTCTTCTGATATTTCACACACACACACACACACACACACACACACACACACACACACACACACACACACACACACACACACACACACACACACACACACACACACACACACACACACACACACACACACACACACATCAGTTAACTGCAAGAGAAAATTGATAGCAAGTAATAAAGACCGTAGTGGAGCTGAGAGCAGTTTATCTATCACCCACAAGGCAGTTAATCAAACCATTTGCTGAAGGTGAACTTCAAGACAAAGTGAATTTGATTGTTGTATTAGAGTTCCTGAAATTGGTTTTTCTTTCTGTCCTCAGTCTCAGGTTCTGAACCCTAAAAAGCTCGTGTTTCAACCCACATCTTCTAGAAAGACTCACATCTGATCTTTATCTTTCTGCTCCCTCATCTTTGTTCAACCGTTGAACTTTATATCTTCACTTTTAGTTGGTTTTCAACAAATCTCGAAACACCCTGAAGCTCCACCAGCAAACCTCCAGATATTCTCTATAGCAATTATTACAAGACCTGCAAGTAACAGGGTCATCATTGCCATTCTTTTTTTTTTTCTTTTTTCTCTGTCTCTTCCACTTTTTTCTTTTCCTCTTTTTTTTCTTCTTTTCTTTTCTTTTCCTGCAATGTAAAAAATGTTGGGTTCCACACAGTTCCTTCATGTTGTCCCAATTAATTGTTTTCACAAATGTAGGTGATTTCAACATAAAACTATTAAGTTGTTACTAAAATCACAACAATTGGGTTGTTTAAGTTCATTTTAAAGAAGTAGTTTGAACAAGCAGCAAAAAATATTTTGTATAATATACTTTTACTTTTCCCTTTCTCTTCTCTTCTTTTCTTTTCTTTTCTTTCTTTTCTGTTTTATTTATATTTTTTTCTTTTTCTCTTTGTTTTCCACCATTTTCTTTTTTCTTTTCTTGTCTTGTCTTTTTGTTTGATTTTTCTTTCTTTTTTATATTTTTAGTTTTACCACTTTTTCCATTCTGTTTGTCATTTGTCTGATCTATCTTTTCTTTTCTGTTTTCTTTTTGTTTAATTTGTTTAAATTAATTTTTGTTTCATTTTGGCTTATCCATTTCTTTTTCTTTCTTATTTTTACTTTATACTGTGTTTTTCCTTTTGGTGTATGTTTTATTTTTTTCCTATTCTTCTCTTATTCTTTAGTTTTGTTTTTCTCTTTCACTTTTTTCTTTGATTTTTTTTTCCCTATTTCCTAGTCTTTTTTGTTAATTTCTGTTTTCCATTTTTCCCCATAACTATTTCTTCTTTTTACTTTATTTATTTGTCTTTTTTTTTGTTTGTGTTTTATATTTTCTTATTCTTTTGGTCTTGTTTTTTCTCTCTTTTTTTCAGCACATCTCTGCAAGAAATTATTATTAAAAGACCTGTAAAAAAGAATGTTATCATCGTCTTTATTTCTATCTGTTCTGTTTGAATTCTTTTTTTCTAATTTATCTTGTTTTACCACTTTTCATTCTGTCATTTTTATTCTATCTTTTCTTTTCTGTTTTGTTTTGGTTTCATTTTTTAATTCATTTTGCTTTTATTTTGACTTAATCATGTCCTTTTTCTTCTTTTTACTTTATATGTTTGTTGTATGTTTTATTTTATTTTTTCATTTTCTTCTCTTATTCTTATACTGTGTGTGTGTGTGTGTGTGTGTGTGTGTGTGTGTGTGTGTGTGTGTGTGTGTGTGTGTGTGTGTGTGTGTGTGTGTGTGTGTGTGTGTGTGTGTGTGTGTGTGTGTGTATGCGTGTGCGTGTGTGTGTGTGTGCTAGAACAACTTTAGACATTTATATCTTTCTATTCCCTCATCTTCTGTGTTCTTTGTGTTCCTAGTTGGTTTTTTAACACATCTTGAGAAACGTAGACTTCATTAGACAACCTGTAAACAATAATGTTATCATTGCCTTTATTTTTTGTTTGTTTGTTTGTTTGAAAGCGGCACGGTGGCTCAGTGGTTAGCACTGTCACATCACAGCAAGAAGGTTGGTTCGAGTCCCTGCTGGGCAAATTGGCATTTCTGTGTGGAGTTTGCGTGTTCTCCCTGCGTTCGCGTGGGTTTCCTCCAGGTGCTCCGGTTTTCCCCACAGTCCAAAGGCATGCGGTACAGGTGAATTGGGTAGGCTAAATTGTCCGTAGTGTATGAGTGTGTGTGGATGTTTCCCAGAGATGGGTTGCGGCTGGAAGGGCATCCGCTGTGTAAAAACGTGCTGGATAAGTTGGCGGTTCATTCCGCTGTGGCAAACCTGGATTAATAAAGGGACTAAGCCGAAAAAGAAAATGAATAATGAATGAAAAATGGGTGTTTGGGTGTTTTCCAGTACTGGGCTGTGGCTGGAAGGGCATCCGCTGCTTAAAACATATGCTATAATAGTTGGCGGTTCATTCCGCTGTGGTGACCCCTGATAAATAAGGCGCTAAGACGAAGGAAAATGAATGAATGAATGTTTGTCTGTATTCTTGTTTTCTAATTTCTCTTGTTTTACCACTTTTTCTTTTCATTTTTAATCTTTTCTTTTCTGTTTTCTTTTATTTTTTTAAATTAATTTTTGTTTTTATTCTGGTTTTCCATTCCCTTTTTTTCTTTTCATTATATGTTTGTCTTTTTGGTGTGTGTTTTATTTTTTTCATATTCTTGTCTTTAGATGATTGCACACTGAATCCGAAATTTTTGTCCATAAATTTTGCACGTTAAAAAATCAATTGGACCTCACATTGTGTGAATCGTATTGACACACTGCCTCCAAAACTTTCATTTAAAAAAAAAAAAAAATGGGTTTGATTTTTTTTTTCGCATTTGAAAAAATGCTTTGAGAGGTGTTTTGACAGTTCAGAGTCACCGTACAAGTGAAAAGGTGATTGTGTTACCCACTGCGCCACCATGCTGCCAGCCACAATTTAGTTGTTAGGAAAATATATTTTCTATGTATAAATTTGACTTTGGCATCCTAAAATTTCATTCATTCATTCATTCATTTTCTTTTCGGCTTACTCCCTTTATTAATCCGGGGTCGCCACAGCAGAAAGAACCGCCAACTTATCCAGCACATGTTTTACGCAGCGGATGCCCTTCCAGCCGCAACCCATCTCTGGGAAACATCCATACACACTCATTCACACTCATACACTACGGACAATTTAGCCCACCCAATTCACCTGTACCGCATGTCTTTGGACTGTGGGGGAAACCGGAGCACCTGGAGGAAACCCACGCGAACGCAGGGAGAACATGCAAACTCCACAATGAAATGCCAACTGACCCAGCCGAGGCTCGAACCAGCGACCTTCTTGCTGTGTGGCGACAGCACTACCTACTGCGCCACTGCGTCGCCCCATCCTAAAATTTTTTGATTTAAATTATGTGTTACGTCCACATGCCTCCTCATTCATTTACCCTTTTTTGTGTGTTGTGTATGACCTTGCTCAATGAGGATCAACAAATGTGTTGTGGTTGTGTAATGTCGTATTGCAATTAGTTTTATTTCACATGACTTTTTAGGGCTCAACACTAAGACTTTACCAATTTTCTCTCTAGCCTAATTATTTCCTTGCCAACATTTTTAAATAATGTGTCAAAACAAGCAAAATATAGCAGTATACATACACTTTTTATTTAACAAAAATGTTCTTAAAAAATATTTCCACGTATCTAAAACTATACACAGTAGTCTGTACTGGCTAAAGGTCCCAGATCACCAGTTAACTATATATAAATAGAGAGTTAATTTCATATTAAAGCAATGTTATTGTAAAGGATGATAATTAAATCATTAATTAATATAACTGTAAGCAAAAGAAAATGTAAAACATTCCGTGTGCGATAATGAAAGGATGATCAGGCGCACACGTTTAACGTTAGGCATATTATCTGTTCAAAGAATAGTTAAAGCGAAAGCAGCAACCGCTGCTGCTTACAAAAAATGTCAAGCTTTTGAAAGCAGCAGGACTGTAGGTGCATGAGCAATGCTTTTTACCAGTCTATTTAAAAGATAAAATTTGCGTTTTCAGACACTGTTGCTTTGCGCAAGGAAACGGGACACGGTAGCTTTTAAGCACTGATGTGATGCGTGCGACACTAAAGCCCTCATCGGTGCGTCAGGATTGCCCGTGTCTCATCGTGCGCCTGATCATCCTCTCATTTGGTATTAACCTGCTTTCTTTTGCTCGCCCGAACAGTTATCAATTGTGCTTCTTCTTCTAAGATAACATTTGCATGCATATTGACAAACACTCATAAACTAAAATCCTAATCTTTAGTGATGAGCCAGCACTGACAATTTAAAAATTATTTTCAACCAGCCAGAGTGGCTAGTGGGAGTTGCTGTCTAACCCGCCACAGCTGAAATCTACCCACATTTAGCGGGTAGGTCGGGTGTTAATGTCAAGCTCTGATGACTACGTAAAAAACGCTTACAAAAAGTTCGGACTTCAGTGTACAAAGACCTGTTTTTTTTCTCTCTTCCCCTTTTTTTAGCACACCTTTTCTAGAAAGACTCACATCCTCATCTTGGTTCCACTCTTGAACTCTACATGTTCACTTTTAGCAGGATTCAACACATCTTGAGACACTCTGAACTAGTTTCCCCGCAGCAAATCCCCAGATATCCTTCATAGCAATTATTAGAAGACCTGTAAGCAATAAGGTCATCATTCCCTTTCACATCCTTTCTCGTTCTATCCTCGTTTCTTTGTCTTACCGCTCCCCTCTCCCCAGTCTTTTTAATGGAGAACTAGAAAATCATATCTGGATATAGAGCAGGCAGCACCACTTAGCGCTTGTGTTCCATTTCACGCTTCAACTCTCCCATTCAAATTTAATTGCAGAAGCTCAGCGCCTACAGAAACCAGAGACAATCAATTAGAGACGCGGCGCTGGGAGAAAAATCTTGCCTTCGTATCTTAACCACTTCCTCATATGCATTACAGCTGTGGCTTAAGAAATGCAGCTTGGATGTCTAGCATTTGTTCATTAGCTGGATTATTGGATTACGTTCAGCTGAGATATTAAAGGAGGGTTTTTTTTTGCAGACGTGGCCACACAATAAACTTTTTGCTGTTGTTAAAATGTTTAGTGCAGCTTTGTCTTGTGCTCACAATCAGATTTTAAGAAAATCAGTGTTTTCAGATGATGTGGCGCTGTTGTGTGATCTTGTGTGAAATGATTCCAGTCAAACTATAGATAATCAATGTGGAGTTGTGTTTCTCACAGCTTTTTCAGCATGAGGTCATTACAGTCTCTAGTAGTGATGTCATGAAGCTAAAGAAGGGCTGCAGGGAATTGAGTCTGGGCTGTGAGTGTTTGATTTCAGGATGTGTAGAGCATTTGACTGGGAATCCCCTGATTTTGTGCTCTTTTTAGTGTTTGTTTAAAAAGAAATGCACTCATCTGTACTTTTTGTAATTAAAAAAAAATACATTTTAATTAAAGGAACATTGGAAATAGGCTAATTTTACAAATTCCATTGAGACACTTGAGTTTTACCATTATTTTAATCCATTGAGCTGAATCTCTTATAGTGGAAATCTCTCTTCTGATCATTATTAGCAGAAGAGCATCTAAATATTCATTTAGTTTTTTTTTTATTAAATGAGGAGTCGATTTTCATCATGGAATTTGTTGTTTGTTTGTTTTTGTTTATTATTATTATTTTTAATTCAGGATGTACAATAAGAATAGGCATACAATGTATTTGTGTATGCATTGCATTAGTTAGCACCAAAGCCAAAACTGGAAATAATTTAACAAAATAACTTTCAAAATAACACTGCAGTGGATATGTAAAGTGTGTATATAAAATTATAAAAAAGGAGAAATCAAGAGAACTATAAAATATATTACATTAAGTTAATATAATTAGTATAATTAAATCTAAATTAAATGTATTATTATTTAATTTATTATTAATTCATTATAAAAAAAAAAAATTTCATTGTTTAACATTTAATTAATATACTGTAAACTTCATTAAATTAATTTAACAAAACATAATATACAGTGGAAGTCAGAATTATTAGCCACCCTTTGAATTGCTTTTTTCTTTTTAAAATATTTTCCAAATGATATTTAACAGAGGAAGGAAATTTTCACAGTATGTCTGGTAATATTTTTTCTTCTGGAGAAAGTCTTATTTGTTTTATTTCGGCTAGAATAAAAGCAGTTTTTAATAAAAAAAAAAAATAATAATTTTAAGGTTGATATTATTAGCCCCTTTAAGCTATATATTTTTTCGATAGTCTCCAGAACAAACCATCTTTATACAATAACTTGCCTAATTACCCTAACCAGCCTAGTTAACCTAATTAACCCAGTTAAGCCTTTAAGGGTGCTTTCACACCTGCCTTATTTAGTTCGGTTGAATCGCACTAGAGTTCGTTTTCCCTCTTGGTACGGTTCGTTTGGGCAGGTGAGAACGTAGCAATCGCACTCGGGTGCGCACCAAAAGCGGACCAAAAAAGCGTACCGAGACCTGCTTGAAGAGGTGGTCTCGGTACGCTTTCAAACGAACCCTGGAGCGGTTCGTTTGTGGTGAGAACGTGATCCAAACTAAAACAGACCCAACCGCAATAAGTACTGCGCCTTTTGGACTAATCCAGCTGCCGTAGTCCGATGCGCTGTCTATCTTATGGGGTTTGGAGGAAAAATATTTGTTGACAGCGCTTTACCAACAGTTTTAAACAGAGAGAGAGAGAGAGAGAGAGAGAGAGAGAGAGAGAGAGAGAGAGAGAGAGAGAGAGAGAGAGAGAGAGAGAGAGAGAGAGAGAGAGAGAGAGAGAGAGAGAGAGAGAGAGAGAGAGAGAGAGAGAGAGAGAGAGAGAGAGAGAGAGAGAGAGAGAGAGAGATTTTGATTTTTTACAAAAATACTTTATTACATCAAACTTTCATTTCACAAATTTAACTCCACAGCAAATCAAAAAACAACTCTCCTTCCACCACATTACAAACAGCATCCTTATAACACCACTGTTGTTCAAAAGTTTCAACATCATTTACGGCCTTATAATACTTAAAATCTATTGTAATTCTGGACCTAACGAATGCTTTAAAAACCATCAAAATCTCTTGACCATGTACGTTATCTATTTTGTTTCTTCTTGTGATAAGTATAGCAAGTTTTGCTTGACCAACTAAAAAATTAATTAACTGCCATTTCATTTTTTGTTTCTGACTATATCCAGCACCCAGAATAAACTTACATTGAGTAAAATTCTCTCCACATTTAAGGAAAACTCTGCTCAACATATCAAACAATTGCGTTAATCGTGTACACTCCAAATAGCAATGATATACAGTCTCTCTATTCTCACAGAAAACACACTTGTCATCGACACTAGAATTAACAACAGATATGAAAGCATTAACTGCCACAATCCCGTGCAAAATCCTCCACTGTAAATCCCCAACACGTTTTGTCAATGGTGGTTTATATAAAACTCTCCACACTGGTTTTTCCCCCTCATTTAAACCAAGTTTGTTTCTCCACACTGTATCATTTCTTTTATCTAAATTTTTTTTATTGTACACTTTCACAAAGCATTTATACATCATTTTACTCCCCATCATAGTTAAATTCACATCCTTTAACCCTTCCAAATCTAGCAAAAGTCCTGATGTGCCTTGTAAGTCTGGCATAAGACCAATTCTTGGAAAAGGGTCTGTTCGATTCAGCACTATTGACCCGTCCTTCAGTCCTTTCAACAACTCCAAATCCTTTTCAGTTAATCTTTTTTTCCAAAGTTCAATTATCTTTGCAGTTTGATGAGTTGATCTCTGTCCCAGCAAGTTGGTAACCGCATCCACATTATTTAATTCAGTCCCAGCCACATCCACTACGTGTTTTAGTTGAACAGTTCCAGAGGAACATAATATTTGAGTAAATCCCAACATGCTCTCATCCATTATATCAAGCCTGGCTCCTTTGACCAGGGGTTCTTCAAGTAACCAGAACAAAGAACGTGTTTCTTCCAGTCTGCAAACAGAAAAAAGCCTCCAGACTTTAAAAAGTCCACAATAAAATGAAGGTAATCCATTCAAACGAATGTTCTTGGAATCCATTAAAAAAAGTACAAAATCCAAACCGAGACCTTCTACTCTTTGCAAAATTGTCTTTGCGGTCATTCGCCATACCACATCAGATCCTTTTAGGAGTTTTTGAATGAACTGTAGGCGAAAGGTAGACAGCCTACTTTGCAGATGCACCAAGCCCTGCCCTCCTTCATCTTTGGGCAGGTATAACACACTTTGAGGTACCCAGTGCAGTTTATCCCAAAAAAAAGTTACTAAAATTGACTGCAATTTTGACAACAGGCCAGCAGGTGGATCAATACAAGACAATTTATGCCACAATGTTGATGCTACTAAATTGTTTATCACCAGCACTCTTCCTCGAAAAGACAGTTGAGAATGAATCCATCTCCATTTTTTAAGTTTGCCTTCTATCTTTTCCACAATTCCTTCCCAATTTTTCTGTTGTACAACTTCATCACCAAGATATATCCCCAAGTATTTGAAACCACCTCTTTTCCATCTCATTTGACCAGGCAATCTTGGTAAGCCCTCTTCCCATTTTCCAATAGCCAAGGCCTCACTCTTTTCCCAATTTATCTGAGCTGATGAAATTAAACCAAAATTCTTAACCACAGAGACCAAAACATCAATATCTTTTTGACTCTTAACCAAAACCATTACATCATCAGCATATGCTGACACTTTATGCTGTGACTCTATACAATTTAGTGAAAAACCCTCAATCTTGCTCCTTAATTTAGCTAACAATGGTTCAATAGCCAGGGAATATAACATCCCTGAGAGTCCGCACCCTTGTCGTATACCTCTACTAATATTAAAGGGAGCACTTAAACCACCATTGACTTTCAGCATGCTTTCAACATTATTATACAGCACTTGAATCATTTTTATAAATTTAGGCCCAAAGCCAAAGGACTCTAAAGTCTTCCACAGATATTGATGCTCAATTCTGTCAAAAGCTTTTTGCTGATCAATTGATATAAGTCCTAAGTCCACCCCCATAAAGTCTGAGACGTCCAAAACATCTCTAATCAAATGAACATTATCTAAAATAGACCTACCAGGCACACAATAAGTCTGATCCACATGAATAACTTGTTCTATTACCTCCTTCAGTCTGTTGGCCAAGGCTTTAGAAAAAATCTTCAGGTCAGTACATAACAAACTTACAGGACGCCAGTTCTTGATCTCCTGTAGATTGCCCTTTTTAGGAAGCAGTGTGATAACTGCTCTTCTGCAGCTGTGAGGTAAAGAACCTTCTGCCAAACTCTCATTGAGAACACTTAGCAGGTCCTCACCAATCTCAGACCAAAATTCCTCATAGAACTCCACCGGGAGTCCATCAATACCAGGAGACTTCCCACCCTCCATATCTTTGAGGGCAGTCAGAAGCTCCTGACTAGACAAGGGTCTGTCCATTTGCACTTTTGAATCTTCAGCAATCTGAGACAATCCTTTATGAAAACTGGCAGATAACGAGTCATTTTCTTCACATTCACTCTTAAAGAGTTCACTATAGAACCTTACGGCTCTCTGTCTTATATCACTTGGGTTTGTCAATACCTGACCATTTTCAGAGCATAAAGAGTGAATGTACCTGCATTGGCCATTTTTTTTCTCCAGACTGAAGAAAAATTTAGATGGAGCATCCATTTGTGTTAAATTTTGGTACTTTGACCTTACCAAAGCTCCTTGTGCCTTTATACCAAGCATATTCGCTAAAAGAGATTTTTTGGACTTTAATTTCTCAGCTTGTCTTAATTCTATTTTAACCTCAGCCAATCCTTGTAAATCTAAAATTTCAGACTCCAATTTTCTCATAGCCTGAGTAATATCTCGGGAAACATTGAAAGCATACTGTTGACAAAGCAATTTTATTTCAACTTTTCCACAATCCCACCATTGTCTCAAATCACTAAAACATTGCTTCTTTAATTTAAATTGATCCCAAAAGAAACAAAATACTTCTTTAAAATTCAAGTCACATAACAATGATGTATTAAGGTGCCAAAATGCACTTTTAACCTTAACATTTGCAATAAAAACCTGACATAAAACCAATGAATGATCAGTAAAACCAACTGGTACAATTTCACATTTTCTCACAACATTTACATGATGCTTAAAACAATAAAATCTATCAAGTCTTGCCATTGAAAGGAAATTCTCTCTTGTATGTAACCATGTGTATTGTTTCACATTCCCATTAAATTCTCTCCATATATCACATAAACTGTGTGTTTCTATCAGTTCACGAAGTACTCGACTTGAAATTGGGTGGGGCTCCATATGATTCCTATCCAATCTTTCATTTTCTGTACAATTAAAATCTCCCCCCAAAAACACATAATCATCAGTTCTATAGTTCTGTAATATTGTATTTATGTTATTTAAAAAAATAACTCTTTCTGTACCATTTGTAGGAGCATATACGTTTATAAAAATTATCTTATATTTTTCAAAATCAGCCTTTATTATAACAAGTCTTCCAGCTATTACTTCTTCTACCTGATATGATACAGGCAAAAAATGTTTGGCAAACAAAACAGCCCCTCCACCTCTACCAGAACTCATATGTGTTAATACTACTTTTCCTTCCCATTCCTTTTCCCAGTCAATGGTATTGCTGCAATCACTATGAGTTTCCTGTACATACATCACATCTATATTTTTAAGTTTAATTAATTCATACAACTGCATTCTTTTTTTTATGTCTCTTGCACCATTTATATTAAGTGATCCTACCCTTACCACCCCCATTAAGAAAAAAGTATAACACAAAACAAAAACATTCTTTACAGGACTGAGACCAAACAAATTATGTTGTTTCAAAACCATTTTCTGTTTGTAGTTCTCGTCTCAATTTAGCAACAAATTTTTTCAGCCTAAATATCTCTTGCACTGTAAATTGTTCAGATCCTTCACCTCTCATCATTGATCCAACTGACTCAATAAACATTTCACGATCAGAGAAAAAATCAACAACTTGAACATTTTTCATGTTCTTCGTCTTTTGAAGAAAAGATCTAATTTTTCCAAAGGAGTAATCACTCCTCAGTCTGCCACTATTTCTGTTGCCACTTGCCTCACTGTCAGAATCTTCCAATGCACTTTGTTCACCATCATCACATTTATTGCTGCTGCTCCCAGCTCTTTCCATGTTGGCCTTTGCCCTTTTCCTTTTAGTTGAAGGGGTTTTAAAAACCTTTTCTTCATTCTCTAGTTCATTACACATTCCTTCTCCTTCTAAAACGGTCTCGGCCATTTCAACCACATTATTGAATTCAGCACTTGCATCTCCTCCATCCCCACTTGCTTCTCCCATGTCTGTATCTATCACCTGTTCAACCGTCACCTCTGTTAAATTCTCATCATTTATCACTTTATCTTGTACCTGCTCTTCCACAACTGCTCCACCACTATCCTTAGCAGGTGCAACATCATCGGTCCTCTCAAAGCATGAGCGTCTCAAATGCCCCTCTTTTCCGCATCCAAAACACCTCATTGTCTCAGACGAAGCAAAGACAACATAGTCATATCCATCAACCTTAAATTTGAAGGCCACACTAAGCTCTTCTGTTTCACTTTTCAAAATCAAGTGAACCTGGCGTCTAAAACATACAACATGTTTCAGAAGGGGTGACTTACAACCTAAGGGTATTTTTTTCATTTTTGAGACAATTTTTCCATGCCTCGACAGTTCTGCCAATAATAAATCATCTTTTACAAAGGGAGGAACATTTGATAATGTAATCTTCCTTGCTGGTTGAACAAGAGGCATTACTGGGGTAAATGTATCTTTTATTACGACTCCACTTTGAACCACGCTATTCACTTTCTCTATAGTGTCCAGAAAAATAACAACAGCACTGTTCATTCTCGACGCTGACAATATGCTCTCATACCCAACAGCCTCGCCAACCGCCAAACTACACTCCTCAACCGAACAAGCCATCTCTGGCACTATTTTAATTCCGTGCCTCCGTGAAAGACGCTCAAACGGCGCATCACCTGAAAGCACCGATGCCGGCGTCCCCACCGCGGCCGCCATAGCACACAAACACCTGTCAGCAAACGCTGACTAACAGCGTTCGCGGCGCCACAGAAACAAACTTTCTTTTCTACACACCAGTTCAACCGTTAAGATAACTTTCAATACACTGTACAACTGACTTTTAGGAAAGGAAGAAAAGTTAGAAACTCACTCGCGCTGCAAACACTCAGTCTCACACGCCGTCTCCGCCCACTCACTCCCAACATCCGCTCAGAGAGAGAGAGAGAGAGAGAGAGAGAGAGAGAGAGAGAGAGAGAGAGAGAGAAAGAAAGAAAGAAAGAAAGAAAGAAAGAAAGAAAGAAAGAAAGAAAGAAAGAAAGAAAGAAAGAAAGAAAGAAAGAAACAAACATTACCTGATGGATCATTTTTATTTCCGGAAGATGAGCATGTCGCAGTTTAGCTAAATTAATTCACGCCTTCTCCTAATGCCTTCGCCGATTGCAATGCATTAAAACATTGTTTTCCAGCCGCAGCCGCGCTTCATTCTCGAAATGTATAGTTTGTCTAAAGTGATGTATACAAACTACATAGTATACTATGACCAGGGATACTGCGTCAGCCAGCGCAGCGACATTGTGTGTCTGCCGGTTTGTTTATTTACATTAGTTCCACGTGAATTCTGACCAATTGAAAAGCAGTTTAGGAAATACGTTCAATAACATCTGGCCAATGAGTGATGTAGATTTTGTCACATGACTGCATTTTGGTTCGTTTCAACTGGTTCGGACCAAAGCAATCAGTGTGGTGTGAAAGGGACCCAAAACGGCAGAAAAATGCTACAATGTATCATTTGTTGCCCTTGGTCCGGACCAAATGAACCGAACCAAATATGTGAAAGCACCCTAAATGTCACTTTAAGCTGTATACAAGTGTCTTGAAAATATCTAGTAAAATATTATTTACTGTCATCATGGCAAAGATAAAAGAAATCAATTATTAGAGATGAGTTATTAAAACTATTATGTTTAGAAATGTGTTGAAAAAAATCTGCTCTCCGTTAAACAGAAATTGGGGAAGAAAATAAACAGAGGGGCTAATTATGGGTTTAATGGGTTTATTTCTGACTTCAACTGTATGTTATATATAAATAAATATATGTGTGTGTAATATAAACATTTCATATTATTATTATTATCATCATCATTATTAAAGGTGTAGTAGATGATCTGCCAAAATGCTATCTGTTAGCATAATATCTTTGAAAACACAGTTCCTCCCCTGCTGTCCAAAGCCACACCTCCTGAAATCACGAATGCGCACCTTAAAGATGACAGTAGACAACCCACTCATGTGATTCACCAGTTAGAAAACTTTATAGTACTTTAAAATACTACAATTCTGAATGAAAACTGTATTATATATAACAGGTTTCAGTTGTGTAGCAAGCAAAACTTGTCATGTGTAATGTGTAATATTCCATGCATGTAAGGATTGTCCTAAAGCAACTACTGTATGTTTAGTGCTTAGCCTGCGGCGTGCAGGAATTACATTTATTACTAAGCCATACTTACATGCTATTTGAGACAGAATATTCAAAGTAGCATGGTAAACAATATAGGGAGTGTGTCTCAGGCTGTCATTGTTCAAAAATTAAACAATGTGAATATAAAACCAACTTCACCTCAGTAAAGCAGGCTAGGCGGAATAATGCTGTTTACTTATGTTTTGTTGTTAAACTAAATAAAAATCTACTTTAGCAATGCTGTAAAAGGTCCCTTATGAAATTGAAAATAGTCACATCAATTTGCCGGAAGATTTCAGTGGCTTAGCAACACTTCTGTGCATATAACCCATTCATAACACAACACAATCTACATCAGCTTTGCGTGACTAAAAGAGTTTTAAAACAGAACATTAACTGTCTGAAAGAAATACTTCAGCCATGGTGTCATCCTTCCTCCAGTGTGCAAAAGTAACTCCAATATTGATTCAGGATTTTAAAAAGTTTTGATTCAGCATTTATTTTTACTGGTGTCACTCTCTCGTGTGCAGGTGAACGTGGCGTGCGTGCATGTGCAAACGGCGGATCTGTGTGAGCGGGGTGTGCAGATCTACAAATCTACATTTGTTAACAGACAGTTTGGGCTACTTAGCAGAATTATGGGAATTATCGGCCTGACAATTTTTAATTGGACGAACATTTTTAGTCTTATGCCTTCCCCAGAATATAAAAATACATATAAATACATGTAGATCATTTACTTTGATCATTACTATTGGAATGTGAAGAGACTTTCAACCAGCACACCAAAAAATGTTTCTGAAGACTATCACCTAGTGCACCTTTAAAAAGGGTCATATATTTTTACGAATTCTATGATGTTCTATGAACATAATTTCTATCACAAATAAACCCTGTAAATAATATTAGAAATGATTATGACTATTATTTGGTCATAACAAACTAAATTTTGCTATGCAAGCTGCAGGTAGATGCTGCTAGTTGATAAACCAACATGCTGCTGTGAGCATGTAGGAAATGCTGCTGCTGCATGAAAAGAAAAACATAAATCCTGTAGCATGTCTTGACAGGTGATACTGGGAGAGGTGGAGGGTTTTAGAATAACTGACTGCAAACTGCAGTACCAGGTTACAACATACACTCTAAATATCAACATTACAGAATCAGCATAAATCAGTCAGTTTGCTGGCAGAATGTATATAAAGGACCAGCTGTTGACCCCAGTGTTTCTGGAAATCACAAAAGCATTTTGATTTAGCTAACTATGATATTCCTTCTCACAGGTGACGGGTACTATGGGAGGCATGCAGAGCAGTCTGAATGATCACCTGTCTCGGCTGGGCGAGATCTTTGCCACACGGGGAGATTTTGTACAGACGCTACATTTCATGCAACAAATGTCAGACAACATCATTAAACAGCTGCTGGGACTTCCAGACTGGGAAAAAGCTAAAGTAGACCTGGCCGCCATCGCTGATCAGACTGCATACGTGGAGTATTACAGGTATTGATGACCGCTTCAATCTTCAATGTTTTCCATGTTAGGTTTATTTTCTACTCTTGTTTACAGCTGGAAAATTATTATGATATTTTGGTAAAACTACTTGAAGGGGGTATTTAAAATTTATGCCACCTTTATCATCATAAAATCAAGTCATGAATACAAATGAGATTGTATGTATGCTTATGACAACTGTCATGAAGTGTAATCCCCTCAGTTATGTAATTTTATACGCAAAGGTGACTTTGGGATGTCTTTGTCATGACAACTTGACTGTGACGTCCTGACATTAGTACAGTTTTCTCTTTGAGAATGAGGGTTGGCTTTGCCTTGACAATTGTGGGATTCACCTGTCGTTGACTACTGTAAAAAAAGTTGACTCAACTTAAAATTGTAAGGCATCTCGCTGCAGAGCTTTTTGAGTTGTTTCAACTTAAAGTAAGCGCAGTACTTGGGTTAAAAAAGCTGCAGCAAGTTGCCTTTTTTTTAAAGTTAGGTCAACTTTTATTCATATGCTGTCATTTTGAGACCGGCTGCTGTACATTGGACTGGACTCTTTTTGAATTTGTTATGCTTTATTTATTTAGTTTCGTTAATAAATTATGTTCTATGTTTGGGCTTTTTTGGGTTTCTTTTTTGTTATGTAATTTTTTGAGCCATAGGGCTTAATATTGAGATAAACAAATACATCATAACTTATCTTTGTCATGACAACTCGACATTGAACTGAACTTGTCATAAATCTGTCATAAACATGATTGTCATGAGGTCATTGTAATTGGGTTATACATTTTATAACAGTGTCAATAATATTATTCATATTTTTCTTGACCTCAACTGCAGTGGTACAATATTAATTTGACATTAAAATGCCATTAAATGTTAAAGATGCTCTTAAGGGATATATAGTCATAACCTGTCTTTGTCATGGTGGCACGGTGGCTCAAAGGTTAGCATTGTCACCTTACAGCAAGAAGGTCGCTGGCTCGAGTCCTGGCTGGGTCAGCTGGCATTTCTGTGTGGAGTTTGCACGTTCTTTCCGTGTTCGCATGGGTTTCCTCCGTGTGCTCTGGTTTTCCACACAGTCCAAAGACATGCGATATAAGTGAATTGAATAGACTAAATTGTCTGTAGTGTAAGAGTGTGTGTGTGTGTGAATGAGAGTGGATGGGTGTTTCCCAATACTGGGTTGTGGCTGGAAGGGCATCTGCTATGTAAAACATATGCTGAAATAGTTAGCGGTTCATTCCGCTCTGAAATAAAGACTAAGCTGAAGGAAAATGATTGAACGAATGACATTGCCAAGACAGCTGAACGTGTCATAAATTCTGTCATAAACATGATTGTGATGAAGCCATTATAATTGTGTCTTAATTTTTTATAAATGTCATTAATATTTTTCTTGACCTCAACTTCAGTGGTACAACATTAATTTGACATTAAAATGGCATTAAATATTAATGACACTCTTAAAGTATATACTTATTTGATAGAGTATTTACACTTTTAATGGTGAATTTTACTGACAAATTCAGTTTGTTCCACTGAAAAAGTGAACAGAAAAATATTAATGACACAGATCAGGGTTCTTACGCATTTTGAAAGTACTTAAAAGTACTTGAATTTCAGACATACAGTATGGATTCAAGTCCTGGAAAGTTCTTAAAACAAACATAGGTCATTAAAAGTGCTTAAATTAAATTTGAAATTAAATTTGTTTATGGTTTTATATCAATAATTGTACTCAATTGTCAAAAATAGACAGAAAAAAATGAGAAATTCTTAAAATAAAAATCTTAAATTTAAATATTGTACAGTAACACTGACAAATAATGGAAATTTTACTTATTTCAGAAACCGCTTTTGAATATCACTAGTATTTATTCATTCATTTATTTTATTTTCAGCTTAGCCACAGCAGAATGAACCGCCAACTTATCCAGCATATGTTTTACGCAGTGGATGCCCCTCCAGCCGCAACCCAACACTGGGAAACACCCATATACTCTTGCATCCACACACATACACTACGGACAATTTAGCTTATACAATTTACCTATAGCACTGTGGGGGAAACCGAAGCACCCGGAGGAAACCCACGCCAACATGGGGAGAACATAAAAACTCCACACAGAAATGCAGACTGGGGCTTGAACCAGCGACCTTCTTGCTGTGAGGTGATTGTGCTACCCACTGCGCCACCGTGACGCCCCACCAGTATTTATTTCAACACATTTTATTAATGTTCTTTGAACATGGCTTTTTAAAATGGTTAATAATTTAGAAAATTTATTCGATGTTTTTTTTTATGTAAATATTAATTCTAAGTGAAATATGAAGTAGGCGTCATGGTGAAGAGAGGGTAGCACGATCGCCTCACAGCAAGAAGGTCACTGGTTTGAGCCTTGGCTGGGTCAGTTGGCATTTCTGTGTGGAGTTTGCATTAGCTTAGGGTAAGCTAAATTGTCCGTAGTGTATGTGTGTGAAAGAGTGTGTATGGATGTTTCCCAGTGATGGGTTGCAGCTGGAAGAGCATCCGCTGCGTAAAACATATGCTGGATAAGTTGGCGGTTCATTCTGCTGTGGTGACCCCTGATAAATAAAGGAACTAAACTGAAAAGAAAATGAATAAATTAATAAATGAAATATGAAGTACAGTAAGGATTTTTAATAGTGCTGCATGTGATGGGGGAATGAATCACAGAGGTGCTTTATTTAAAACTAACAATGTTTTAAAAAGTCCTTAAAAAGCCTTGAATCTGCTGTTCAGAAAAGCGTGGGAAAAAAGTTATGTTGTTTTGGTAATGCCAAGGTGTCATGAAAAAGATAAAGACTGTTATGATGTATTTGCTTATGTCAAGGTTTCATAACAAAGACATCTCCAACAATGTCACTTTGCATTGAAAACGTCAAAACTGACAAAGACAGTTGGCATATAAGCATGCATAAAATCTCCTTCATATCCATGCGATGTCATGTCATGATTATAAAGGTGTCATGACAGTCTTATGAACACCCCCTTTAAGTAAAGTGTTCCTGAAGTGTTACATGCTTGAAGTGAAATGCCAAAGTAGTCCATCAACTGCTAATGCATGACTGTGTGTGTACAGTGTGTGTTGTACTGTTGCATTGAAAGCCATTTCCTCCTGTTAGACTCTATAGATCACTAGTTATTTACTGGTTCAGCTTCACCGCTGGTCATCCGTCAAAACATCCACCAGCGCTGGACTATTCCTGTCAGATTGCCGATGGCGGCTTGATAAGTGATGATGAAGTCACCATCCTTTAGTTTCGGTTGCCAGAAAATCTTTGATAGGAGGTATATTAATATTGCTGACACGTGATGGGGAGAATGTTGAACTTGGGTGTGCTTGTGTCTAAGAGGAGTTTATAGGATAAGACGTGTTCATCTATTCCCTTATGACAAGACTTCAGTGTATGAAATATTAATACCTATAGAAGTTGTTCATCTATTATGAATTATTTTCAGAGACAGAGAGCTCTCTGAAGTGGCTTTGCAACACACACACACACACACACACACACACACACACACACACACATCAACAAGGAGGTTTTATCATTTAGAGGTTATACTTTTGTAGCTCAGGAGAATCACAGATATTGTTTGACGACAGTATAGAAGATAATAGCAGAGGAGAGGGTAAAAAAAGGACAAAAAAAAATAAATGTTTTGTTGACAAAAGATGAGTATTACGTGAATATCTTAGAGATTGTGTTTAGGATTTGTATAAGGAATTGTTATTTTTACATCAAACTGGAGATATTTTTGAAATACTGGTGTATATTTTCTCAATAACATTTGTAGAAAGTCTGAAAGGCAGGAGTCTAGATTCTCAGCCAGCGTCCAAAATTACCTTTTCATTTAAAAGTCGATATTTTCACCCTCGTATGGCCATTTTTTAACAAACTATCTGTCACGATCACCAGCGATCTAACCTGCGCAGATCTCTGGAGAACTACACATATGCCACTTAAATGAACCGCAACTCCCATCATGCACCTCAGACACACCAGCTCCTGATTCCCCTGATTACACACATGCTATGTATATGCTTCAGTTTGTACCTGTTTTGACCGTTATTTGCCTGTCTGTACTCTTAAATAAACTGCATGTGGATCCTCAATTCCGTTTTACCTTGATTCTATGTTACTCTAATGACCTTACTAATTAAATGCATTTATGTTGTTCTTATATTGCAAATTAGTCTCTGTACAGTATATGTGATTGCTGGTGTCTTTTCTTTTCAATTAAATTTGTAGAAAATTTGAAGTCTAAATTCTCAGCCAGCATCAAAAATTAACTTTTTATTTAAATGTCAATATTTTCAGCCTCATATGGGCATTTTTTATGTAACTAACTAACTAACTAACTAACTAACTAACTAACTAACTAACTAACTAACTAACTAACTAACTAACTAACTAACTAACTAACTAACTAACTAACTCATTAAATGCATCTATTCTGTTTTTATATTGCATTTTTGTTGTATTTATATTGTATTTTATATTTTATATTGTTTTTATATGCATTTCAGTACATGAGATTACTGGTGTCTTTTTTTTCCTCAATTAAATTTGTAGAAAGTCTGAAAGGCAGGAGTCTAAATTATCGGCCAGCATTTAAAATTAATTCAAAAGTCAATATTTTTGGTCTCAAATGGGCATTTTTAACTAACTAACTAACTAACTAACTAACTAACTAACTAACTAACTAACTAACTAACTAACTAACTAACTAACTAACTAACTAACTAACTAACTAGGTAAATGCATGTTGTTTTTATAATGCAAATGAATTTATAGTCTGTTACCAATGCAGTTTTATCAATATCAACAACAAGTATGCTGTAAAGCAGACACAAACACTACATCTGACATGGCATTTCATGATGGGGAACTACTGTGCATTGTTTTGCATGTGCAATACTTCAAATAAACATGCTGTAATGACTGTGTGGACTTTATTATGCCACATTTGAGATGCTGTTGAGATCTTCTGAAGCTTCAATAACATATGATGTTGTTGCTTTTGCCACATTATTGGCTAGGAGGCTTATTTTTTAAGTGGAAACAAACATCTTTTTCAAAAAATCATTTTTTGTGTGTTTAAAGTTTAAAGAGGGTCTTTAAAATGTTTTTACAAAACATGGAAACCTTTGTTGAATTATATTGATACTATTGATATTAAGGTAGAAGAGGAATAAAGAATAAAGTATATGATATTGTATCTGTACAAAATGTTAAATATATTTGGCAATATTCATTGGTGCTCCATTTGGGAATAGTTTTGTTTATTTTGGGTACAAACAAACTCTGTTGTCTCTTGTTCTCTTTATTGTTCACACATTCCTTAATGAGCATTGTCTAAGCATGGCAATATATTCAGTGAATTCTCATGAAGATCACGTCATGTTTGATCATTCAGTGCTCATGAAATCTTCATCCGCTTACTTTTCTTTCTTCTAAAGGTGGTTGACATACCTCTTGATACTGATCTTGGATCTGGTCATCTGTCTTGCTGCCTGTCTAGGTCTGGCCAAGCAATCCCGCTGGCTGCTTACTACGTGAGTACAAACCTACAGTGCATCTCATTACCATGACAAGATTTGAGAACTCTGAGTGATATTATTACGTCACTGACAATACATCCCACAAATTTGTGAAGGTGTCATTTTGCCAGGGGCGTTGCTAGACATAAAGCTCTACTGGGGCACGCCCCCCTTCAAAAAAAAAAATTATATATATATATATATATATATATATATATATATATATATATATATATATATATATATATATATATATATATATATATATATATATATATATATATGGCAACGCAGTGGCGCAGTAGGTAGTGCTGTTGCCTCACAGCAAGAACGTTGCAGGTTCGAACCTCGGCTGTTTCTGTGTGGAGTTTGCATGTTCTCCCTGCGTTCGCGTGGGTTTCCTCCGGGTGCTCCAGTTTCCCCCACAATCCAAAGACATGCAGTACAGGTGAATTGGGTAAGCTAAATTGTCCGTAGTGTATGAGTGTGAATGTGTGTGTGTGTGGAAATTCCCAGAGATGGGTTGCGGCTGGAAGGGCATACGCTGCGTAAAATCGTGCTGGATAAGTTGGTGGTTCATTCCACTGTGGCGACTCTGCAAGGGACAAAGCCGACAAGAAAATGAATGAAGAAATGAATATATATATATATATATATATATATATATATATATATATATATATATATATATATATATATATATATATATATATATATATATATATATATATAATAAATACAATTATTATTGTTATTCTACAATTATTATTCTAAATTAAATTAATATGTAACTGGAAAATAATGTAAAGGCACAACTGGAGTGATATGCTAAGATCATTTAAAAAATATTTTGCATGAATAATAATTTAATTTGAATGAAATTCTATAGGCATTTCTATAGAATACAAAAAAAGATGTTTAATTATCTGTTGTCTTAGACTTGACACATGGCAGAGAATTAGGTTTATTAATTTTACCTCCCTAACTGCATCCCTCCTTTGTGCTTCATACAAAAAAAAATCTATCAGGATACATGCTTAGTATGATCACCATCATATTGTTTAAACTTTAGTTTTGTCCACTTGCAAAACTCACTGCATGCCGTCACCTAAAAGACTGTTAATGCCGGTGTTTCACAATGCATGAGCGGCGCGTGAGCAGCGGGTATTTTTTTCCGCGTGCATGTTAACCGGGACTCGCGCCGGGAGAAGAGCAGCGCGTCTGGATCCAGCAGGAGCAGTGTGTGGGTGTGGTTTTTTGCGCACATGCAGAGATGCGTCAGTTTGCTTTTTGATTAAACTACACTGCTTTCACCAGCGTTGGTTCGGTTGTACATAGAGAATAACGTTTTTATTCCGGGATTACCACTCTTAATACATACACTTGCATATGAAGTAAATCATAACTCAAAGCATTTACTGGGGCACTGGCGATTTTTACTGGGGCACATGCCCCAGTAAAATGGGTCCAACGGTGCCCCTGCATTTTGCTGTTTGAAAATAAAACTTTAACCAAAAAAACTTTATTTATAAACTAATTTCGAGAGGATCACATGCTTATGATTGCTTGCAGCCGGTCCCGCATTATTCAATTTATGATTCACCAATCAGACGATTCCTAAGCCGCTATAAATACCATTAAAATATATATAAATATAAATATAAATAATATCTATAAAATATATATAATATATATATATATATATATATATATATATATATATATATATATATATATATATATATATATTATATATATATATATAAATACCATTAGTTCCATATAACAGCCATCTTTGTTTTGAAGAATCCCCCCTTCCACCCCTACACCTCCTCCTTTCCTAGATGGGTGGCACGGTGGCCCAGTGGTTAGCACTGTTGCCTCACAACAAGAACGTCCTTACCAAGCCAGCTGACGTTTCTGTGCAGAGTTTACACGTTCTCCCCGTGCTCACGTGGGTTTCCCCTGGGTTCCCCAGTTTCCTCCCACCGTCCAAAAACATGCAACTTAAGTTAATTGACTAATCCAAATCAGCACCATAGACATGCTCCTAGTAAGTAGTTATCTCTTAAGAGCAATCACTATCTCTTCATTAGATACTACAGCAGGGGAGTTCTCGAGATCTACCTAAGCTCAAACTCCCATCTCGCCTTGCAAACGGGAGGGAGCCCCGGGCTCAAGGATCTTATGAGTTCAAGGCTCTCTCCCGGGACAGCATGCCAAACAAGCTTTATAATCAATCATCAGCTAAGTGTGAACTCTTGAAAGACTATTTGTGACCCTGGACCATGGTATGTTTGTGGGAATAGGTAAAAATATATTGTATGGGTCAAAATGAGAGATTTGTTTTGGAACAAAATTAATGCCTAAAGTATTTAAAATAAAAAAGCTTGTTGAATAGCCCCAACTGAAAAAATAATGCATTGGATTAAGCTGTAATACATTTTTTGAGCTGTTGACAGTCATATATGTGTCTCACGCTGCTATAAACACTATTAGGACACATATATTTCACTAAAAAGTGAAAATTGGTTGTTTTTGCGAGAAATTTTCTTCTTCCGGTTTAAAACGCGACAGAATGCATTTGTAAGGAACATTTTTTACCCGAGAGCTTTTTGCATCTGGAAATGATGAATCCGGGCTTGCCGCTCGTCTCCCTTTAAAAAAAGACACTGTTCCAGTTTGATTGTCCTGTCTCTACAGATTTGGTAAGTGTGTGTGAGAGCAGTGCCCTTTGTTTAACAGAGATGGCAAAGTTAGTTCGTATCGTCAGCAGTGCTTTTAAAGACATACCATAGTCAAAATGATTTAGTTACTAAGTTTACAGTACGTTAATATCACTGCAACATTATAGTACAATATTATAGACTGAAAGATCCGCTGTAAATGCTGCTTTCCGAATGTAAACATTTAAACACAGCAATCAAACTATTCCCGTCTTGCAGGATTTTTGCCGCATTTTGTGACGCTACCGAGGAATGCGGAGGATTTTTTTCTCCCATTCGCCATGCGCTATCAAACATACCATTAAAACTCCACTCTTCCAGCAGTTCCTCGCTTTCAATATCTCGTTTGTCATGGGCGACATGCAGGAAATGTTTCTGAATAAAAAGTGAAAGTGCCAAACTGCAGTTAAAGTTGACAAATTAATAATTTGGCAAGTAATTCGATTACTGATGTCCATGTAAACACAGTCACTGTCATTCTCCCCTGCGTCTGCATGCCCAAACGGAAACTCCCATATTTGCAAATCTTTCCCTCTTTCCCTTACCCAACACTCCCACCTAAACAGAGCTGGACACGCCCACTTTCCTGACTTCTCCCAAACTAGAGGTGTGAAAACACCCTGCTGAGACAGGGGGGTTTCATGGCCCTTTAATGACTTGTATTTTTAGGTCCTGAAATGTTTATTTGATCTGTGAATATTTCAACTGAAAATATTTCGCACAAATCTTCATACTTCAATTCAATACTTTATACTTCACCTTCCATATTTAGTTTTTCAACCCTCAGATTCCAGATTTTCAAGTAGTTGTGTCTAAGCCAAATATTTTCCTATAAATGTTTTCCTATCCAACCATACATCAAAAGAAAGCTTATTTTTAAAGATTATGTACAAATCTCCATTTCCAAAAACGTACCATAATGACTGGTTTTGTGGTTCGGGTTAGTATTTGTTAAAAATAAGCAAAAACTGCAGTGAGAAGCGAAATGCATTGAATTTTAAGGGTTTTATAACACTTATCTAACTAATATAGGAGAAAATGTATCTCAGGGAAGAAAAACAGCAATAAAAAATGCATGATGTGACCCCATTTAAAAAGTTACGACATAATATTGAATAGAAACAAGTTAATTATTATAAAGATCAAAGAGAAAAGAACAGCAAATAAAATGTTCTCTTCGTTCTCAAAGGATTTTCTTAAAAGTAACGTGGAAATGAACAGAGTGCTGAGTTTTACTACAGTCCTCATTCAAGTGACATATTAAAGAAACTGATAGATTGGAGTAATTGTTTCAATTATCAGCTGGGTTTTGCTGGAAAGTATTTTCTAAAGTGGAAAGTGTGTCATTTTTTAAATACAAAATTATTGCTGTCTTGTTCAATATAATGTAAAACATTAGACGTGTTCGGCAGACTTATAGAATTAAAGGGCTGAGGCTATGAGAGAGATTTAAAATTGAGGTCAAATTATAATATATATGGTGAAAAAAAAACTGTAATTCATACAGGAAAAAATAGATGGGATAAGCTCAGTGGGCTGAAAGTGGTTGTGTCCAATCAAATTACTTGCTAAAGCCTAAAAAAAGTTAATTACACCCCCAAAATACCATGTCTTTTTTGCGTAAAGAAAAGGAGGAGGTCACCTTGCATTCATTCGAAGTTGAAAACATTGATTTTCTCTCATTAAACATTGTAGCATAAACTTTTTCTCACAGTGTCTGAAAATTCTGGTTCAAGTCTCTTAAACTGCCTTCCTGAGCGTCTACTCGGCTGTGATTGATCAGATTGTCCAGTATGTTGCGATTGGTCTTCCAATTGCAATGCATGTCAGAAACCAAACACCCATTACATTACTATACTGTATCTTACTATATAAGTTTAAGCACTGCATAATATATCGAAAAATTATTGTTATCGTGATAATAATACATGCAATAATATGTGCATAGCGCAAGGAAGTGCAATGAATTATTTAAGTTTAATTTGCCAAGAATTTGTGTGCTGCATGCATAGGTTGTTTATTCAAATCTGACCAATCAGATGGAGCCTTTACTATCTTCATCCCCACCTCTACAGTACTGTAGGTGCTGTTAGGAGGACCTAGAGCTGAAAATAAACACTAATGCTGGGAGATGAGAGAGCAAAATGACAACTGCCAAATAAAAATCTGAATTTCCGCTGATGCTTTGTCATTCGTGGTATTTTAGAGTTTAAATGTTTGCACCTTGATATTGTTTTTTAATTGAATTAGCTCAGAAAAAATATATATCTATAACCTGTTTATTTAGTATGATTATAATTTTTTTAAATTGGTGATAAAGTAATTATAATAGTTAGTTACATTGTTAAAATATTGTTATTGTGATATATTGTTAACACTCAACAACAAAATCGCAGATTGCTTATGTTCCCCGTATCGCACAGCCCTAGATTGGACTGGCTTTGTTTTTGTGCATGAAGTATTACTTCACTGTAAAACCCAACTGTCAACTTTATGAAATTAAATGAGTGTACTTTACTTAAAATTTACTGAAAGTTTATTCTACTCATTTGAAAAGAGTTTTGAACTCAGTGTTGAAGGTAATGAGCTAATTAAATAACTCATTACTTCAGCTTAAATGGAGTCAGTTCACAGTACTCATATAGATTAGATTTTTGTTGCAATCGGTTTCCTTAAACGATTTGAGTTGCCTTAACTTATTGAGTTTTACAGTACTTAGTTGGTTTAAGTTCTCTTCATTTATTGGGTTTTACTGTGCTCAGATTGCTTCATTTACCCAAATGGATTAAGTTCACAGTACTCATTTGGATTAGCTTTTGAACTTAAATGGCTTGTTGCAATTGGTTTCCTTAAATGGTTTGAGTTACCTTAAAGGGCCACAAAACCTTCCTGTCTCACCTCTAGTTTGGAAAAAGTCAGGAAAGTGGGCGTGTCCAGCTCTGGGAGTGTGGGAGTGTCAGGAGAGGGAAAGAGGGAAGATTTGCAAATAAGGGAGTTTCCATTTGGGCACGCGCTGAGTTTCCCAGGCAAAACAAACACAGACGCAGGGGAGAAAGACGGTGACTGTATTTACATGGACATCAGTAATCAAATTATTTGTCAAATTATTAATTAGGCGAATTTAACTGCAGTTTGGCACTTTCACTTTTTATTCAGGCACATTTCCTGCATGTCCCCCCGTTACAAACGAGAGGAACTGCTGGAGAGTGGAGTTTTAATGTAATGTTTGATACTGCACGGCGTGTTGGAGAAAAAAATCCTCCGCATTTCTCGGTAACTTATGCACTCAGTAGGTAGCGTCAGAAAGCCGTGTGTGTATAGACTATCCTGTCACAAAATGCGGCAAAAATCCTACATGACAGTAATAGTTTGATTGTGTTTACATGTTTACATTCAGAGAGCAGCATTTACAGCGGATCTTTCAGTCTATAATATTGTACTATAATATTGCAGTGATATTAACATACTGTAAACTTAGTAACTAAATCATTTTGACTGAGGTATGTCTTTAAAAACTGAAAGAGCACTGCTGACGATTCGAACTAACTTTGCCATCTGAATAAACAAACAAAGGGCACTGCACTCACACACACTTACCAAATCTGTTGACACAGGACAATCTATACAAACTGGAGCCACGTCTTTTTTATCATTTCCAGATGCGAAAAGCTCTCGGGTAAAAATGTTCCTTACAAACGCATTTCTGCCGCGTGTCGCGTGCACTGTAATCCACACGTGAGTCCAGCTGCGCTCTCATAGCAGGGAAATGAAAACAAAACCTTTGTTGCAGCACATTAATTAATGCAACACTGACGACCCATGTCTCCAAATTCTCATTCTTTCACTTGTTTTGGCAACGCAATGTGGCGTCTCTCTGTCGTCTGAACACTGGTAAAACAGTCTTCGAAGCTATCGTGCATATTAATGAAGTTGCACCGCATACACAATAGAGAGCGCTGATTGGTTTGAACCAAGTTTTTCACATGAATTAATGCCACACACTCAGAGACGTCACGATGTGACATCCACTCTCCACGCTGGATTTACACGCAAGTATATAATCGCCGGGAGCAAGCTTCAAAAATTAGTTTCAAACTGGAAGAACGAATTTGCTTAAAATAACACAAAAACAACCAATTTTCACTTTTTAATGAATTATATGTGTCCTAATAGTGTTTATAGCAGCGTGGGACACATATATGACTGTCAACAGCTCAAAAAATGTGTTTTGGTGTTTCGTGACCCTTTAACTTTTTGGATTTTACAGTGTACAAGAATTTCTGAAAACTCACTTCAGGCCGTTTCAGAATTTGGCAGGCAATAACTCAATTAATGCACTTTAATCTTTAAAACACTGCAGACTTTTTTATATTAATAAACATCAACGTTATCCACCATTATCTGAAAAAGCAAAATTGGGCACCTAAAAAATGTTGTTTCTCTTAAGCATTATTTTGCATCTGCTTTATGATAATTAAATGCATTCACACAAATATTGTAATGCTAAAATGATTTAATTAAACTTTTTTTTTTTTTTATCTATGACTATTTATAGCAGAGTCTGGGATTCATCAACATACATATGATATGGAAAGAAAAAGAAACAAATCAGTGCATTAATCAATTAGTACATGCATAAAAACATGCATGCATAGTTACAAACATAAGTACATAAATATATACAGCATACATACATGCACACATACACTCACCACCCACTTTATTAGGTACACCTTACTAGTACTGTGTTGGACCCCCTTTTGCCTTCAGAACTGCTGTAGTCGTTCGTGACATCGATTCAACATGGTACTGCAGCAGATCTTCTTGACCATGGCTGTTTCTCAATATGTGTTCTTCAGCAATCTTGTGTTCTCGTGTAACATCATTATCAACTGCCAAAGTTCAGTTCTAAAACTGAAGACCGCAAAAACGGAGGACACGTGAAACTTCCCAGATGTGTTCTTGATATTGAGGACGCACCGATGCAGACTCGCTCTAGAAGTCCCAGAAGTCATTGCAACTGGAGGTGGGAAGCGCAGCATTTTATATAGATTTATTGTTAAAGTTTAGAGATATCACTTATTTACCTCAGGAGTTTCCCTAAATGAAACTGTGAACATAAACATTACCATGAAAATCTTAATAAAGGAATAAACACATTAAGGGTGTTTATTTGCTGAAATTCATATTAAAATGTGTTCTATGTGTATTGTGCACCCTATATTTGTAAGGTTTTTATGCATATTATATATTTTAAAATAAGGAACTACAATAAATTGTTGGATGAATGCTGTAATGTTTAAATAATTTTTCATTAAAAATGCGTGAAGGTCATGTGACCATCAGGAAGAACCAGGGAAGAACGCAGCATCTCATTTCTCAGAGGATGTGCTCTCTGTTCTCACGGTCTCCCAAGTTCGTTCTTCCGAGGACACCTGGCAAGACCGCTCTCCTCAAGAATACAAGTCCGTTCTCTGCGTTCATGGAATTGAGAAACAGCTCATGTCTAAGTGCCTAAATGCATTGAGTTGCTGCCATGTGATTGGCTGATTAGAAATTTACGTTAACGAGCAGTTGGACAGGTGTACCTAATACAGGGGACGGTAAGTGTACAATGGTTATTCATTATTAACAGTGAATAAATTTTGTATGCCGTCTATGGTAGAAACTAAAAATGGAATCAAAACAACATTAGTGGGATAAAAAGTGCATCTCTCCCGTCTCAGTAAGATACAGCTAAAATGTAAACCACAGTTTCAGGATAACATTAACAGTGATTTAACTCTCAATGGTTTAATTCTTCATACTGTTTATGGCGTGTGTGCAGGATGATGGTGTTTGGGGTCTTGACTCTGATACTCAGCTGGGCGTCTCTCGGAGCTGATGTGGCCACTGCGGTGGTGAGTATACCAGCCAGCAAGTCAGTCATTCTGATTAGAAACATTGAACATTCTAGACTGATACATTCTCAGTATATCCATCACTGCATGTATTTACATATCATCCTAGTATGTGTGTATTTGATGTTGTTTACTTTGTATGTGTGAACTTGTGGAGGGTCACCGCAAGTCCATCCCTATCACAAGCTTGTTTATATGGCATAGCATGACAAATAGCAGTCAACTGCAGTCTGCTTGCCTGCAGGAGGTGATACAATTTCAATTTATTGCGTTTGATGTGGGTGTGCTTGCTAGCAGAGTCACTGAGGTTTATGTGTTTATGGGGGGTGGGGGGGTGTTAAATTGTGGCCGATTTCATTACACCACATCAATAGAGGAGGAGGGAATCAAATAAATGGCTGGGAATCTAAAACCACTGTTGGATTTCTTTTATTTTACGATTCACACATGGTCTCTGATCTTTTCTAGTTTTGTAAAACCACATATAATAACCTTTGTTTTTCATACGCTAATAGTTAGTGCTCTCGGTAAGACTCTGAAAGAGGAATCTTGTGATGTGTTTGATCTTTTTGGGTAGGAAATGAAATGCAATTTTCCAAACAGAGCTCCTTGAAAGCATTGTCTAAACTTAAATTCAAATTGCCTAATAATTGCATGCATGTTAAGTAAGACTGAAGACAATGTTTTTATTTTTATTTTTTATTTAGACGCTACTTCCCAAAAGCATTTTGTTGATTGCCTCGATATGTTTAGTGCATTGCAATCAGATTAAATCCAATAAAACTGCATTAAATCTGGCAGTGTTGAAGCACTGTTCATAGCTTCTTCTTTTTTAGTCTTTGGGCTTTTAGTTTAGACTTAGTTTATGTTTAATTGAGCTAAAAGGGCTTCATCGGAGTCAAATTTTTAATCAAATTTTTTTGTGCCTGAGCATGATTTGTTTTACTTTTAAATCTCAACTATTTTCTATTCCATACTGTTTCTCTCACTCACCCTCCAACCACTTGTCCTGCTCATAACAATAACTGGCAGCTTGTAAATGCATTTAAACAGCAGCCCACAACCCAATTATATCCATCAAGAAAGCAAACCAAGTGGAAGCATCAATACATTCTGCTGTATTTTAGACTGTACCGTGTGTGTGTGTGTGTGTGTGTGTGTGTGTGTGTGTGTGTGTGTGTGTGTGTGTGTGTGTGTGTGTGTGTGTGTGTGCACTTGTGTGCACTTGTGTGCACTTGTGTGGTTGGCAAGAGAGATTTTTCTAAGTGAGATAATACAATTCATGCATTATCTACCAATATCCATTCGTTCATTTTCTTTTCGGCTTAGTCCCTTTATTAGTTAGGGGTCACCACAGCGGAATGAACCGCCAACTTATCTAGCATATGTTTTATGCAGCGGATGCCCTTCCAGCTGCAACCCATCACTGGGAAACACCCATACACTCTCATTAACACACATACACTATGGACAATTTAGCCTACCCAATTCACCTATAGCGCATGTCTTTGGACTTTGTGGGGGTAACCGGAGCAACCGGAGGAAACCCACACCCACAGCGCTACCCACTGCGCCACCACGCTGCCCTATCTACCAATATTGTATTTACAAATAGTTCTCATGTATACCTGGGAGTGGAAAATTCACATGGGATCATTAATATGCACTAATATATGCATTAATATGTCCCAGGCAGAATTTGATAGGTCACAATATTTCCTAGTGAGATTCCCCTTATTTTGAGTTTTTCTAAGCTTGTATTATACTTACCATGTATGTGGGAATCTTGTTTTGAAAATGGAAACGAGCAATTTTGTGAAGCTATCTGTTCACAGCACATTAGAATACAAAATGCAGGATATACAGATTATACATTTTATTCAATGCCACCCCAAATAGGGAAAAAAGTTTATTTAAATATATCCTTTGTCAGTTTAATATGCATATTGTGCAATTTAGTTTTGTAGGTTTATAATGAGGCAACAAACACATGTGAACTGAGCATAAGTGTTTAACGTGCATTTATACATTGTGTCATATCACTCAGCTCTTACTGTGATTTTTCTGGATTGAAAGGATTCCAGTAAAATTATGCGGAAGTTGATTTTAATTCCTGCCTATGTAGCCACAAAATACAACTCTAAATATGTCTCCTTTTGTTGAATTGAATTGTAATTTAGTCTATATTTCATCCACCACACAACTCCAGACCAAACTAGGTAGCTGTGGTGGCATGAATATAGCTTCTAGCTAAAAACAACTCTCTACCACTTCATTTAAAAGACATTTACTCAATTTCATTCATTCATTCATTTTCTTTTCGGCTTAGTCCCTATATTAATCTAGGGTCGCCATAGCAGAATGAACCGCCAACTTCTCCAGCACCTGTTTCACGCAGCGGATGCCCTTCCAGCCGCAACCCATCTCTGGAAAACATCCATACACACTCATTCACACTCATACACTACGGACAATTTAGCCTGCCCAATTCACCTGCACCTGCCCAATTACCGCATGTCTTCGGACTGTGGGGGAAACCGGAGCACCCGGAGGAAACCTACGCAAACGCAGGGAGAACATGCAAACTCCACACAGAAACGCCAACTGACCCAACCGAGGCTCGAACCAGCAACCTTCTTGCTGTAAGGCGACAGCACTACCTACTGCGCCACTGCATCGCCCCCATTTACTCAATTTGTTAAAATATTTTAGAGAACTGAAATAAGATTATTTTGCTTGTGTGTATTTCAGAGTACATCACGCTGTGTGTGTGTGCGTCAGGCACTAGCATGAGCATCAGAGTAAAGCTCATTAATATTCACGACCCTTCCAAATATGGTCAAAACTAACCATATCATATCCTAGGGTAGGGAATTGACCTGTTTCTGAAAAAATGCTTGCACTTATCGATGTCAGAGAACAATTTAATATATTGTATTAATGGCACCTTTAAAGGGGACCTATTTTGCAAAAATCACTTTGATAAGGGGTTTAAACACAATTATGTGGCAATTCTGTGATTATAACTATCGTTTAATGGTAACTATGTATTAATATATTTTTTAATAATCACACTTGATAAAAAGTCAGTCTGCAGAGACACTTTGATTGACATTCTCCCGTTGTACGTGTCATCAGAGGGGGAAAGCCCCGCCCATTAGTGATGATCTCTCCCTCATTAGCAATGGAAGTTAGTCCTGTTTTTGAATCTGCCACTGTGCTGACGCATAGGCATTTGTAGCTCCGCCTTCTTTTGAAAAAAAAAAAAAGGTCTGGGAACACAATCTCATTTGAATTTATAGTGGCAGTCTACAAAATTGCAGGATCTAAATTAGGATCTAAATGTAAAAAGGGGCAGTTTAAAAGGGTTATAAAACATTATTTCTGGGCCATTTTAAATTAAAACTTCACATACACACTCTAGGGACATAAGAGACTTATTTTACATCTTGTAAAAAAGGTAATAATAGGTGCCCTTTAAAAGGAGACTGCAGGAAAAATGGAAATAGCAAAAACAGAATTACTTATGAAACAGAATCCACTCATTTGCACACCATATGTACTGTTCACGGATGTATGTTGCTCTGTGTGTAACTAATTTAGTTTTACTTCCAGGTTGCCAGTATTTCCCCTATCAGCTCATTAACAGAGAAGTGTAGATGTGCCACCTCTTCAGCATCAGTGGACATGCTCCGCTCACTGTAATGAACTCATCTTTCCTGCAGGCATTAGACTCACACACACACTCACACAGGGCTTTGATCCTGCCTTCACGGCTAATGAATTAATGCATAACACAAGGTATTGAGCCTCAGGAGTTCAACAGGATGTGGACTTTAAACTTCCTTGCTCTGAAAAGAGGATCAGGCGAATGTTTGAAAGATGATAGACGGTTATTGCTGCAGAAAAAAAGAAGAAGCTCCTAATGAGTTGCCAAGTGATAAAGGCCTAGATTTCTTTGCACCTGAGGAATTTCAAATATAGAAGGGGTAGACTTCGGAAATCAGGCGACAAAGTATGAGTTTGTTGTCACTATTACTGCGATATTATATTATATTATTCTTTCTTTCTTTTCAGCTTAGTCCCTTTATTAATCAGGGGTCGCCACAGCGGAATGAACAGCCAACTTATCCAGTATATGTTTAACGTAGTGGATGCCGTTCCAGCTGCAACCCAACACTGGGAAACACCCATACACACTCACACACACACACATGTTTGTTTTTGTGAAAAGTGGGTACATTACATAGGCTTCCATTCATTTTATACAGATCAAACCGTATATTATATTGCCCTCACCCAACCCTACCCCTAAACCCAACCATCACAGGAGACAGTGTACAGCTTTACTCCCTGAAAAAACTCATCCTGTGTGATTTAGAAGCTTTTTGAGAAGTCACCAATGTCCTCATATTTCACCTCCTTTTTGTAGTACCTGTGTCATACCCATGTCATTATACAGATTTGTCTCCTGATATTTCACAAAAACACGTACACACACACACACACACACACACACACACACACACACACACACACACACACACACACACACACACACACACACACACTATGGCCAATTTAGCTTATTCAATTTACCTATAGTGCATGTTTTTGGACTGTGGGGGAAACCAGAGCACCCGGAGGAAACCCATGCCAACACGGGGAGAACACGCCAGCCGGGGCTCGAACCAGCAACCTTCTTGCTGTGAGGCGATCGTGCAACCCACTGCGCCACCATGTCGCCCCTATATTATATTATATTATATTATATTATATTATATTATATATTATATTATATTATATTATATTATATTATATTATATTATATTATATTATATTATATTATATTATATTATATTATATTCATTCATTTTCTTTTCGGCCAAGTCCCTTTATTAATCCGGGGTCGCCACAGCGGAATGAACCGCCAACTTATCCAACATATGTTTAACGCAGTGGATGCCGTTCCAGCTGCAACCCAACACTGGGAAACACCCATACACTCTCTCTCACACACACACACACACACACACACACACACACACACACACACACACTCACACACTATGGCCAATTTAGCTTATTCAATTTACCTATAGTGCATGTCTTTGGACTGTGGGGGAAACCAGAGCACCCGGAGGAAACCCATGCCAATACGGGGAGAACACGCCAGCCGGGGCTCGAACCAGCAACCTTCTTGCTGTGAGGCGATCGTGCAACCCACTGCGCCACCATGTCGCCCCTATATTATATTATATTATATTATATTATATTATATTATATTAAATTATATTATATTATATTATATTATATTATATTATATTATATTATATTATATTATATTATATTCATTCATTTTCTTTTCGGCTTAGTCCCTTTATTAATCCGGGGTCGCCACAGCGGAATGAACTGCCAACTTATACAGCATATGTTTTACGCAGCTGATGCCCTTCCAGCTGCAACCGATCTCTGGGAAAATTATATTATATTATATTATATTATATTATATTATATTATATTATATTATATTATATTATATTATATTATATTATATTATATTATATCTAATTCGAAGTAAAATGTTGTATTTGCATAATAGATGTGTGTTGTATATTTATTACTTACTGTATATATAAATGCACATATGCATGTATACATTTATAAATATTACTTCATTATACATATTTACAACATATTTATTAATACAATCGTAAAATAATTAATATAATAATGAAATAATTTTAAAAACTATTATCACTATTAATATCTATTAATAGTATTCAAGTAATCAATAATAAATTATATTAATATAATTGTGTTATAATAATAGTGATTAACATAATAGCAAAATAGATTAAAAGCAATTAACCACATTCAAAATAAAAATTTGTATTTGCATAATATATGTGTGTGTGTGTGCACTGTGTATATTTATTCTATAAATATACATACACGTTTAACAAATGTATACATGCATGTGAGTATTTATATACACATACTAAATATACACCACAAACACACACAAATAAATGCAAGCTTTTACTTCAGATGCGATTAATCATGATTAATTGTAATATAATATAATATAATATAACATAATATAATATAATATAATATAATATAATATAATATAATATAATATAATATAATATAATATAGATGACACGGTGGCTCAGTGGTTAGCACTGTCGCCTCATAGCAAAAAGATCGCCGGTTCAAGTCCCAACTGAGCCAGTTGGCATTTCTGTGTGGGGTTTTCTGTGTGGGGGTTGCACGCCCGTGTTGGCGTGGGTTTCCTCCGGGTGCTCTGGTTTCCCCCACAGTCCAAAGACGTGCGGTATAGAGGAATTGAATAAACTAAATTGGCCGTAGTGTGTGTGTGTGTGTGAGTGAATGCGAGAGTGTATGTGTGAGTGTATGTTTCCCAGTATGTTTCCCAGTACTGGGTTGCGGCCAGAAGGGCATCCGCTGCGTAAAACATATGCCAGAATAGTTGGCAGTTCATTCCACTGTGATGACCCCTGATAAATAAGGGACTATGCCGAAGGAAAATGAATGAATGAATGAATAATATAGATGTTTTAACTGTATAATATAAATGAAACTTTGCATCTTTATATTGTCTATATTGATACAGATCCATACAGATCGCACCACTATTCATGTTATATTGCTAATATGTGTTTGTATTATTTTTTTATTATGTTATATTACCTTACATAACACTATTTTGTGCAATGCTAGTTGTATATTCTGGATTTTAGAGTTAGTTTTTCTTGCTTTGTCATAGAAACACCTGGTTGACAGGAACAATGTGTTATCCAGTGCAAATGTGTTGTTGACAGAGTTACCCGTTCCTTTCACAGCCAGAGGAGGTTTATGTGCTGAAAAAACATGAGAGTGTTTGTGTCGTGTTTCTGCATTTCCTTAGACATTATAGCACTGTTTCCTTTTGCCTGTATGGAAAAGTGTGTGTGATGTGGCACGTGCGCTGTTTTGTTTCCTGTTAGACAGATAGCGAGTTTATATCTTAGGTCTACAGGAGTGTGTGTGTGTGTTTGTATCGGTGTGTCCTTCCTGTCTGTTCTTTTACCTATTGCCCCAAACATCCTGCTGTAGCAAGAGTGTGTTTGGGTTAAATCCAATCATAGGCAGTTTATTTACTGAATATATATTTATACAGTGGAAGTCAGAGTTATTAGCCCCCTTTGAATTTCTTTTTCTCTTTTAAATATTTCTCAAATGATGTTAAACAGAGCAAGGAAATTTTCACAGTATGTCTGATAATATTTTTTCTTCTGGAGAAAGTCCTATTTGTTTTATTTCAGTTAGAATAAAAGCAGTTTTTAATTTTTTTAAAAGCCATTTTAAGGTCAAAATTATTAGCCGCTTTAAGCTATATATTTTTTTCGCTAGTCTACAGAACAAACCATCATTACACAATAACTTGCCTAATTACCATGTCCTGCCTAGTTAACCTAATTAACCTAGTTAAGCCTTTAAATGTCACTTTAAGCTGTATAGAAGTGTCTTAAAAAATATTATAGTAAAGTATTATTTACTGTCATCATGACAAAGATAAAATAAATCAGTGATTAGAGTTATTAAAACTATTATTGAGTTATTAAAACTATTATGTTTAGAAATATGTTCAGAAAATCTTCTTTCCGTTAAACAGAAATTGGGGGAAAAAATAAATGGGGGCTAATAATTCAGGGGGGCTAATAATTCTGACTTTAACTGTATATACAACAGCGTTTAAGTAGAAAGATTAAACTAATACTTTTATTCAACAAGAATGCATTTAGTTCAGGGGTGTCCAAACTCGGTCCTGGAGGGCCGGTGGTCCTGCATAGTTTAGCTCCAACTTCCTTCAACACACCAGCCTGGATGTTTTTAGTATACCTAGAAACAGCTTGATTAGCTTATTCAGGTGTGTTTAATTGGGGTTGGAACTAAAATATGCAGGACACCGGCCCTCCAGGACTGAGTTTGGACACCCCTGATTTAGTTGATCAGAAGTGACCATTTCAAA
>LR812530.1:43657578-43820381 GCA_903798195.1 Danio kyathit
TTTACTTTGTGTTATATGCAAAATCATTTTCACCATCTAAGAAAAAATATGCATATAGTGGATGGTAAAATTATTATTCGTATTTATGAGCGATGAGTTAATTTATTAATGAGTGCAATTTGAAATCTTTTGTAAATATATTCCCAAGTATTTTTAACAGAGCAAGACAATTTTCACATTATTTCCTATTTTATTTTGTCCTTGTTTTATTTGTTTTAGCTTTGCTGGAATAAAAGCAGATTTTATTTAAATTATTTATTTTTATTATTATTTAATTATTCATTCATTTATTCATTCATTTTCTTTTCGGCTTAGTCCCTTTATTAATCTGGGGCCGCCACCTTGGAATGAACCATCAACTTATCCAGCACATGTATCACGCAGCGGATGAAACATCCATACACACTCATTCACACACATACATACGGACAATTAAGCTTACCCAATTCACCTATACCACATGTTTTTGGACTTGTGGGGGAAACCGGAGCACCCGGAGGAAACCCACGCGAACACCCACGCAACCTTCTTGCTGTGAGGCGAACGTGTTACCCACTGCGCCACCGTGCAGCCCTATTTTATCATTTTTTATTTTATTTTATTTTATTTATTTTAGCTTGACTGGAATAAAAGCAGATTTTATTTTATTTATTTATTTTTATTTTTATTATTATTTTATTATTTATTATTATTTTGTGTAAACTCTATCATTATCTCTCTTACATTTTTATTTTATTTTATTTAGCTTGTTTGGAACAAGAGCAGATTTCATTTCATTTTTAAAAGTAGTATTTTATTATTTTATAAATTGTATTATTACCTCCTTTAAATGTTCTATTTTATTTTATCTTATCTTATTTTATTTTATTTTTCTACAGAACTGGCTAACTTGGCTAATTAACAATAGCACAATTAAAATAAACCACTTTAGAAACCTGTTAGCCAGCATTGACTTCTGGAATTTACACCTGCCTAACTTTAAATAGTAACAGTTCTTAACCCTAGTGAGCTGCAAACTTTACTATGGTCCATCTAGAAAGTTTCATGCTAAAAAAAATGAAAAATTGTATTGTGTTCAATATTTGTTTTCCATATACAAACACAGCAAATCAGTCATGTAATAACCTAGAAAAATATGCCTTAATAGCCAATTGTCTCATGAGTTTATATTTCAAATTGATTAAGATAGCATGCAAAATAAGATTTCTGTAAGAAGTTTTCCGAGACTATATCTGTGTCCTTCTTTCCCTCACCTTCAGAGCCACTTTCTCAAAAATGACCTTAACAAACTAAAACAGTAACAGTTGCTGAATAATTTGAGCTACATTTACAGTTCATGTATCTTTCGAAAGAAGACATTTGGGCTTTACTATCCATCATCTAGAGTTTATAATGCTCAAAACAAAACAAAAAGTTATTGATGTTTACATAATGTAAAAATAATTGCACAACTTAATACTAGTATCTTACAAAATAACTAGTACAATATTATCTACTGTCATCATGGCAAAGAAAAGTTATTAAAAATGAGTTATGTTTTACAAAAAGAAAAAAATTACTTCTCTCCATTAAGCATCACTTGGGAAATATTTGAAAAAGTTCACAGGAAGGCTAATTATTTTGCCTTCAAGTCAAAGTTAATCAGTTATTAAATACTTAACTCATAATTACTTTTAAAGTCATAATTATAACATACCAATTTAACATTATGACATACAGTAATTCCGTTTTATTCATGTTTTTTGTTTCTCATAAGCCTGAAACAAGCTTCCATAATGTCTGTCTAATAATTCATTTTTGTTCTTGTTTTCTAGATATCGTCCATTATTACCTGTACTGCAGCCAGACTCTCCCAAACCCCTTTCAGCAGGTACTATGTTCAATATAAATGACTGAGTGCACTGCTTTACTCTTTAATTTCTTTAGTATTTCATAGGTAATAATTCACTATTTACTATTTGCTTTTTAACTTATTATATATTTTGAAAATAAACAATTTAATTTAAATCCAAGCAGTGGAAATGCATCTTAAATTATTTGTACAGTTTTTTGATTTTAAAAGCCTGATACAAATCCCCAAACTGCATCTGGCTTTATCAGTCTGTCTCTCCTCCTGTACTCAGTGTCTTTCTCCTTCACTCCAGTGTCTCTGCATCTCTGGGGTTTTTAGGTCAGCCTGTAAAAGGCCAGTGTCCTACATCTCTGCTCACTGCAGCTCAGCAACCGTACACATTTCTCTCCGATCAATAGAGCTGTCATAGAGAACAGAAGCAGAGATGTTCAGAACAAGGCTGCGTGACATTTACAGTTTTTGTATTCTTAGAAAACATACCTGTAAAAGCATCGTTCTTCAGCACTTTTAAGACACTTCAGACAAAAAAAAAAAATTTCCTCCTCAATCTAATGCTAAGAAAACATCCAAAGTGCACTTTTAGGTGTTTGTCAGAATGAATCAATTTGTTTGTAGATTTCAATTACACAACATATTTTTATGTTTTCTCAAATATAAATGTTTTTTTTTTCTCCTCCACTGAACCATAAATATTTTATTTCATTCCTATTTATATTCCCGGTGTTATAATACTGAAATACTGAAAGTTATTTTTAAAAAAGAAACAATATTTTATTGGAGTTGTTATATTTTTTATAAAGGATCATGTCAATTTATTTATTTATTTACTTTTTTTCTTTTTTATTTCTTTATTTGTTTGTTTTAATTTATTTAATGTTGAATTGTATTTTATTTGTTTCTACATTTTTTTTTATTTTATTTGATATTATATTTCAATTTTTATTTGTTGTGTTTGATTTTGATATTTTATCTTGTTCTTTAATATATTTGTTTTTACTTTTTTATTTTATTACATTATTTATTTTTCATTTATTATATTATTTATTTATTATGTTATTTCATTAAAATTATTTAGTATTTTTTTTAATTTCATATTTTATAAACATAATTTAATTTAATGATAATATATTTGCACAGCAAGAAGGTCGCTAGTTCATTCCGCTGTGGCGACGCCTGATAAATAAAGGGACTAAGCTGAAGGAAAATTAATTAATGATTAATATTTTTTTATTTTATTTTATGTTTGTTTTATTTTAGTTGGATTAATTCATTCCATAGCATATTTATATTCATTTTGTGTTTGGTTTTAATATTTTATTTAGTTATTTTCTTCTAGTTATTTTAGATTTTTATTAGAGTTTATTACATTATTTATTTTTCATTTATTTAGTTATTATTTTATTAAATTTGATGTTTTTATAAACATAATTTAATTTAAATAATAAATATTTTTACAGGATTTTTATGTTTGTTTTATTTTTGTTGGATTATTTATTTATTTTGTTGGATTATTTATTTATTTTTTGTTTGGTTTTAATATTTTATATAGTTATTTTCTTTTAGATTTTTATTAATTTATTACCTTATTTATTTTTCATCTATTAGATTTTGTTTAGTATTGTATTCTATTTACATTCATTAGTATTTTATTTAATTGAATATTTTATAAACCTAATTTAATTTCAATAATAATATATTTTATATTTTTGTTTGTTATAGTTTAGTTGGATTTCATAGCATATTTATATTCATTTTGTGTTTGGTTTTAATATTTTATTTAGTTATTTTCTTCTAGATTTTTGTTAGAGTTTTATTACATTATTGAATATTCATTTATTTGATTTCATTTACTATTTTTATTTTTAATTTGATCTGGTTTCATTTGCTATTTATTTATATATTTCTGACATGATCGTTTAGATTTGGAAACTGCTATTGTTACCTCTGTGCATCTGTGAATGATACAGTCTCTCTCTCTGCTGGTAGGGAGTGGAACTGCACAATAGTTTCTGGATGCAAACCTGTGATGTATAAAAGTGTTGATGTTGAGTTTGTTAGCCATTAAACAAAACAAACTGATCCTGAATTAGTTTGTTTTGCAGTCCCTGACTGTCTTCCAGAGATCACTGACCACCATGCAGATCCAGATCCAGGGCCTCCTGCAGTTTGCAGTTCCTCTGTTTCCCACAGCCGAGGTCAGTCTGATACTGCAGATTTATTGACTTTAATACAGTTATACATTTACTTCTAACCAAATCTTTAAAAAATTATATATATATATATATATATATATATATTAATTATTATTATTATTATTATTTTATTATTATTATTATTATTATTAATTTTTATTATTATTAAAATTATTATATTATTAATTTATTATTATTATTATTATTATTATTATTATTATTATTATTATTATTATTATTATTATTTTGAAATTATTCTTATTTATGATATTATTTATTTATTTTTATTATAGTTTTTTTTATTGACAAATTTCTGTCATGGCTATTATGTGTGATTGTTTTCAGAGGGATTTATTGAGTATTCAGCATCTATTGAATAATTCAGAGGCCAGTTTACATCAGCTCACTGCACTTCTGGACTGCAGAGGACTCAATAAGGTAGCACACACTCACACACCACCTGTTCTGTCTAATGTGATGCTGTGAGATTATTGAAATTCCTGCAATCAGTAAAATGCATCTAAATCTGTTATGTGTGTGTGTGTTTGTTTGCAGGACTACCTGGACGCTCTGATAGGTGTGTGTTATGATGGTGTGGAGGGTTTGCTTTATCTCTGTCTGTTCTCTCTGCTGGCGGCCTGTGCCTTCTCTGTCATGTTGTGTGCCATCCCGAGAGCCTGGAGACAGATCGCCAACCGGTACAACACACACACATACACAAACACAGATGTATTTTTGTATATTGTTTTATTTTTATTTATATATATTTTAATGTTTGGCAAGATTTGTGTTTTTTGTAATTTTGGATTTTATTTATTTATTTATTTATTTAAGTTTGGTTAGAATGAATGACATTATAGACTCTCAAAGCATTTAATATAATATAATTCAAGATGCTAAGTCACCCCTTACTTGTTGAACTATTTTATGTGGGACTTTTCAATAGAACGCATAATATTTTTTAGCATCTATTGAATAACTTTTCTTAATATTAACAGTAATGTAAACCACAGAATGCTCCTTTTTCTCTCTCCTCAGAGATAGAGATTATGACGACATCGATGACGGAGACCCGTTCAACCCTCAGAGCCGACGCATGATATCCCATCATTCCCAGCAGGCTAACATGCACAGTTTCTGCAGCTACAGCAGCAGCATGGGCAGCCAGACCAGCCTTCAGCCTCCAGCACAGACCGTCACCAACGCTCCTCTGTCTGAGTATATGTGAGAGGCGGCTGTTTCAAAGAATCATAATAATAATAATTCATTTTATTTGTAACACCGTATCCTAACTGTAAAATTCTGGCATCATTTATTACTCAACCTTCACTTGTGACAAACTTGTTTGAGATTCTTCCTTTTTGTGGAACGCAAAAGATATTTTGAGAAATGTTGGAAACCTGTAGCCATTGACTTCTATTGCATTTGTTTTTCCTACTATGTAAGTGAATGGTTACTGGTTTCAAACATTCTTCAAAATATTGTCTTATCTAAAAAAGAAAACACATAAAGGTAGTTACCAGGGTGTGTAAATAGTGAGTAAACTAACATTTTTGGGTGAACCATCCCTTTAACCCCCAGTGGTCGAAGACCGCGTATAGGCGTTTTGATGTGTCTTCTCCTCATAACGCCGAAAATAACTTAAATTACACTTTCAGTTTTGATCGTACAGATAAGAGCAATACATCAATCTAATCTGTTAGGTGTCTACTTTTTTTTGTGTACACTCACAATAACAACAAAAGTGTGCGTTTTTGCACAATAAGGATAATAAACAGTGTAGGCATTCTATCTTTTGTCTCTCCGCTAACTGTTTTTAGAAATGCATCAGTAAAATGCACTGAAACTCCACTAAAACAAAACACACAGACATGAGAAATATAGCTATATAAAGCTTGAAGTGTCTACTTTTAAATGCAGCGAGTGCATGTTGAAAACATACATTGTTTGATAAAATAATCAGTATGAAACCAACACGATGTCTAGTTTCTCAGTTCATTAGTTTTAATGCAACCACGGCCACGAGTCCACGCGCTGCTTGAATTAATACATAAGAGAGAGCCATACCTGCATAAAGCTTGGAGGGTGAACTTTCCAACTCATTTTGAAAACAAATGTTGTCTCACTAGGCAATCCATAGAATTCTCCCGGCAGAGCACACATCACGTCGGCTCTTCCGATGTCCGCCATTTAATAAAAACAAGGACGAAAGCTGCCCCCATGCCCAAAAACAAAGACAACGTGCTGGCTAGAAAGTACACGCCCCCAAACAAACGCAGCACACTAGAAAGGTCGTTTCATGTTTATTCCCAGGAATAAATTAAAATTATGACCCATTTAACCTCATGGGATCATCATCGGGTATTTGGGCAAATATATACAGTTGAAGTCAGAATTATTAGCCCCCTTTTAATTTTTTTTTTCTCTTAAATATTTCCCAAATGATGTTTAACAGAGCAGGGAAATTTTCACAATATGTCTGTTTTTTCTTCTGGAGAAAGTCTTTTTTGTTTTATTTCGGCTAGAATAGAAGCAGTTTAAATTTTTTTAAAAGCCATTTTAAGGACAAAATTATTAGCCCCTTTGAGCTAATTTTTTTTCAATAGTCTACAGAACAAACCATCGTTATACAATAACTTGCCTAATTAGCCTAACCTGCCTAGTTAACCTAATTAACCTAGTTAAGCCTTTAAATGTCACTTTAAGCTGTATAGAAGTGTCTTGAAAAATATCTAGTAAAATATTATTTACTGTCATCATGGCAAAGAGAAAATAAATCAGTTATTAGAAATGAGTTATTAAAACTATTATGTTTAGAAATGTGTTGAGGAATTTTTTTCTCTCTCTTAAACAGAAATTGGGGATAAAAATAAACAGGGGTGCTAATAATTCAGAAGGGCTAATAATTCTGACTTCAACTGTATAAAAAAAAGGTCCTAAAATATTATTTTGATTTAAAGTAATTATTTTTCATGTTTAAATATTATTCATTCTTATGTTTAAAGCTTTTTTCATTACGCTACTTCAGTGTTTCAGAGTCATTCAGAAATTATTATTACATGCTGGATTATTGCACAACAGAGTTTTTATCACAACAGTTTTGCAAACACGTTTTATACCATTTCAAATATATATTTTTGTGCATGCTGTACAATTGCACATACAGTGCTCAGCATAATTGAGTACAGTAATGAATATTTTTTATCAATTTCTCAGTGAATGTAGGCAATGCATTTTGGTGCATTTAAACAAAACAGATTTCCTAAACAGATATATTTATGAAAATAATATTTTAGTCGCCAAACATATTTAGAAATTGAAATATAAAACAATTAAATCAAAGCTATATATTGCAAAAAAAATTACAACCTACAAAATTTCAACTAAATTTTTCCATTTTTTTTGCTTCTCTTGATTTTTACCCTTTTTTAAAATTTGTATTTAATATTTTTTTCTTTAACTTATAAATTTGGCTGTACTAGTTTTTGGACCATTTTCATAAGTTATTTTGTTAGATGAGCTCCAGGTTTGGCTTCAGTACTGACTAATGTATATGCACAAATATAATATTGTAAAGCTTCCTATTAAAAATATGAATTTAAAAGATACATTTGTGAGGGGTGAACTTATATATACATGGTCATACAAGCATTTAGTTTGGGCTAGATTTTGCAGATGAACATTGCTTGACAATGCACTTGATTGGTGAGTGGGGGAGTGTCTTTTGTCTCTCAAGGTGTGAAATTCATGACGATTGTCAGTCACGCATACAGCTGAGATCACCCAAAACAATCTTAACAAATTATAGTTCATTGTAATGTTTTCTTTAATTAAGAGAACAGAATAATTTTCACATAATTGTGAAGTAAATATTCTAGCCTACAAGACTGGTTACTTAAAAGTCTTGTTCAGGCACATTCAGTGTGTTTTTTTGGACCTTATTTCAGCAAAAAAAAAAAATTCTCCAAAACTTACTAACAACGCATAGTACTTTTTTTCTAAAAAACGCAAACATGTACATCAATATTTCTCACATATTATTGTAGCACAGTTTGTGCTGAATAAAAAGAAATACATGTTGGCCAGTACTATTTAAAAAGGAACTGAAATAAGCACAAATGTCAGGGCATGTCAAAACATCTCAGGGGAAAATCAAAATCAACTCAAAAATCAAAATCAACTCAGACCCCTGGGGGTTAAGACAAGACGTTTCAGGCTTAAACACATTTCATGCACCTGTCGATTTTTGGTGTTTTATAAAATGATTTTTCTACCTAATAGAAAGAAAACATACATAATACAGTTTTAAGTGTTTGCTTTGCACACTTCATCAATTTAGTCTGTATATACATTTTTTTAAAAGTCTATAGTCCATTTCAGTCTCATTGGGCCATGCTTGTTATCAAACTATTTCATAATTGTAACAAGAGGCAGTTCAATCATATCTTAATGGTAAAACAGCTATCATAACATTATCAATATGTGGCTCTTTTTGGAGTCTCGGAAACTATGAAAATTAAAAATGTAAAACAGGAAATACATCAGGACCTTTTGTTACTATTTACACCCTTCAAAATGGTAAATTTTCTCATAATGAGCTTTTTTTTCTTGCACTGACCCATAAACCTCCTTTTCTGCAGCAGTTGCATACGCCACACTGTACAGTTTTATTCATATTTACATTCTGAAGAATAAATAATTATTCACTATTTATACATTTATTTGAAGTTTAAAAAATATATTTTCAGGATGTTAAAAGTATAAACTTGGAATTTAGAAAAGAAAACCAAAGATAATCAAGGACCTCTTTAAAATAAGATGTATTATTTTACATACACAGTGATTTCCTGTTTTCAGATAGATGTGTATGAGTTTTGTGTGATAGCTCAATTCAATTACTTTAAGATGTTATGGAAGAAATGTTTTCCTTGAAGGAATGTTAGATCAAGTTCAGTTCTTGTGTTTTTAGAATACTTGTTTTGTTGTATACTTTTGTAGAATACTTGTTTTGGTATTTTTGTGTGTTATCAGGAACCAGTCTGCGCTGTTTGGAGGGAACCCGCGCTATGAAAATGTGCCTCTGATCGGGAGAGGATCACCTCCTCCTTCGGTGCGTTGGGCTCCGGAGGTCAAGTCCTTTTCTTGACCACACATATTGTACACTAATGCTCACACTGTAGTAATGATTCAAGCCAAAGATTAAAAGTAAATAAAGGATGCAGTGTTTTTAAAGTCAACATGAAATCTGTTTTAACCAGTAATATTCAAAGGTTTTGGGTCAGTAGGTATTTATTGCAAAATAATAATAATTATAATGTTTGTTATCAGCTGAATAAAATAAAATAAATAAAAAATGAATAATAAAATAAAACTAATACAAATAAAATAACTTAAAATAAAATAAAATAAATAAAATAAAATACAAATAAAATAATAAATAAAAAAAATAAATTAAAATGAATACACATAAAATAAAATAAAATAACTTAAAAATAAATAAAAAATAACAAATAAATAAATAAATACAAATAAAATAAATAAATAAATAAAAATAATAAAATAAAAAATAAATACAAATAAAATAACTTAAAATAAAATAAAAAAATATTTAAATAAAATAAAAATAAATTAAATTAAATAATAAACCAAAATGAAAATGAATAGAAATAAAATAAAATAACTTAAAAAATAAATAAAAATTAACTAAAATAAAATAAATAAATGAATAAATACAAATAAAATAAACATAAATAAATAAAATGATATGATAACAAATAAAATAAATTAAAATAAATTAAATAATTAAATTAAATAAATAATAAAACAAAATAAAAATAAATAAATACAAATAAAATAAAAAAAGTAATAATTAATAAACACTGTGTGGCTCTTTTCAGGGATTCAGCAGCAGTATTTAAGATTTTCAAAAGAAGTTCATATTTTTACAGAACCACTGGAATAAATACACATGGAAATGTTTTAATACAGTAAGCAGTTGTTATTATATTTTTAATATATAAATTCTCAATTTTACTGTATTTTAAACAGCCTTTTAAAATTTTATCAACCCCAAGCTTTTGAATGGTAATGTGCTTCTTTAGTTATTTTTAACATGTTTTTTTTAACCAAAATGACACCAGGAACTTATATTAAAAGAATAAATGTGTTCAATTTGATTTCATGTTGACTTTAAACACATGCCATGATTTTTTCTACCCTTCTTCTATTTGTCCCTTTATGACTACTGTCTTCTGCTAATAGCTTCTTTTACGTTTTTTCTTTGTTTGTTTGTATGTTTCTCTGTTTGTATGTTTCTGTTCTTATTTATTTTCTCTTTTTTTAACAACAACAAAAAAAATCACAATTCTTTTTTGGAGCTTTACTCTCAGCCATATAGAAACCGCGTAAGTTGCTGTGTGATTACAGTATTATTGTCCAAGTTCCTCCGTCCTCCAACCCTCCCCTTAATATTTCATCCATTGTTTTGTTTCATTTGCTTTTCCTTACCTGAGTTTATATAGATTTTGTGTGGGTGATTTAATTTGTTCCCTTTCTCACTCCTGGCATGGATCCTCATAGACACATATGCTTTACTGTATGTTAGACAAAGGTGATATAGATATATACAGTATTTAGAGCACGTCCCCTGTTGTTAGAAGGTCAGAATGCATTATAAAGAGTGTATTTTTGTACTTCCATGTCAGATTGTAGTTTTTTTCTGGCCACTAGCATGCCTTTCAATGTCTTTTGTCGGCTTATGATGAATTAATTACAGGGTTCTTACAGGTGCTGGAAATCCTAGAAAATGCTTGAATTTTATTTTAGTGTTTTTAATGTGCTTAGATTTTGCATAAAGTGTTTGAAAATGCAGTTGTGTTGCTTTCATAATAATTTATCTAACTAAGTATGTTCCTTTTTAAACAAAATATTAAAAACATGTGTTTTTGCTTTTGCATGAAATTAAACCTCTGCTGGACTAATAAGTATGATTTAACCTTTTAAAATAATGTCTTATTATAGATTCAACATTTGGAGATTATTCAAATAAATAAATAAAGGCTAATTTTAAGATGAGATTTAATTAAATGTCATTTAAGAGTTAATTAGAGTATTTCTGTAATGTTTGGTCGGGGCAAACATACAAAAATTTCCCCTATAGAAAACTTTTTAAAAATAGCAACTTATATAGTGTGATGACGTTGTAGATACAGTGCTCAGCATTTATTAGTACACTCCTCACAAATCTCTCATTTCAATGAATATTTTCTATAGGAAGCTTTACAATATTATATTTGTGCAAATACATTAGATTAGTCAGTACTGAAGCCAAATCCGGAGCTTATCTAAAAAGATAACTTATGATAATGGTCCACCCAAATGTATGTGTTAGGGAAAAATATTAAATTAAACATTTTAAAAATAACAAAAATCAAGAGAAATAAAAAAATATACAAAAAAAATATTTTTTGCTATATTTCGCATGAATTATCTTTCTATTTCAGAAGTTTGGTCACTAAAATAATATTTTAATAAATATATCTGTTTAAATTATCTGTTTTGTTAAAATGCACTAAAATATTTGACCTACATTCACTGTAAAAATTAGATAAAAATATTCATTTTCAAAATGAGGTGTACTTTATGTTGAGCACTGTTTATCTACAGTATATACAGGACAATTCAAAAAGAATACCAAAACTTTGAAAATCAGCTATTAATCAAAGAAATATGATGGAACCTTGGGTAATTAATCAGTGTAGAAGAGTACTTAACAGTTTCTTTTCAGTAGAAAACAAGTTATTAGATGTTCAATATGACCCCCTCCAGACACTCGAGTGACATCAACCTGAAAGTTGTGGTATTCTATATGAATCACCCTGTACATTTGTAATTTACTTTATTTGTAAAGTGCTGGAAAAGTTTGAAAATTCACCTACAAAGTGCTTGAAAAGTGATAGATTTGGCTTTGGAAAAGGTGTAAAAACCCTGTAATTACAGTCTTACACACTTAGAACTATATATTAGCTCCTTTCACACATTAAAGTATAGTTCGCCCTCAAAATATAAATTTTGTCACTATTCACACTGCAAAAAAATGCTTTTCTTATTTAGATTTTTTGTCTTGTTTCTAGTCCAAATATCTAAAAATTCTTAAATCAAGAAGAATTTTCTAGATAATCAAAACATATTGTCTCGTTTTTTAAGAAATAATATGCAGAAATGAAGTTTTTCTTCTTAAAACAAGCTAAACAAGCTTCCAAAGGGGTAGGAAAAAAATCTTATGTCAAAAGGAAAAACAAGATTATTTTGCTTACCCTATTGGCAGATTATTTAGCTTGTTTTAAGGAGAAAAACTTAAAACAAGACGATATGTTTTGCTTATCTAGAAAATTCTTCTTGATTTAAGAATTCTAGAAACAAGACAAATAATTAAAGAAAGAAAACCTTTTTTTTTTGCAGTGCACTGTACTCTCACTCAACTGGTTCAACTCAGTTATGTGCATACATTTGTTACTGTATGCACATTTTCAAAATTATTTCCATCAAGCTTTTTTTTAAGCAATAATCCAAAATGGACATAACAATAGGTGGACGGAAACATGGAGATTCCTCGATTATTAATGTTAGTAAATACTGTACATATTAATGTGAACTAATGGAACCTCATTGTAAACCAGGACAAGAAGAGAAGACTAGGGCTGACTGTATACAGTAGAAGTCTAAATTATTAAACCCAGGCTCATTCTGAAAACGTACTGCTATATACATTTCTGGAGAGTGTCAAATACGTCCCAGGAGGTACGTTTTTTTTTTTTGCAATTTTTGTTTTCAGGAATCCACCAGAGGCCGCTGTGTATGCTTTTTGAGATCTCAAATTTCTCTCGCGCCTGCTGTTCTCACGTAAATCCACCAGAGACTGCTGTTGACTGACTGACTGACTGACCAATTGACAGACCCCTTTCTCCTACCCCAAACCCAACCAATAGTGTTTTCAAAAGCACCGACTGACCCGCCCACCCACTTCCCTAAACCCAACCGACAGTTTAAAATGCAATTCAGAAAAAGAAAAGCCCTTGCCTGAGTTTTACCACGTTTTCAGATTTGACCACATTCTCACCCTGTTATTTACTTGTTTATTTTATTTTTTGGCCTTAATTTTAGTCTCACCTGCTTTCTGGAACCATTCTTCACCAAACTCGAACCAGATTGAGCCTATGTTGGAATTATTAGCCCTCCTGAATTATTAGCTCCCTTGTATATTTTTTCTCCAATTTCCGTGTAATGAAAATATTTTTTTCAACACATTTTTGAGCTTAAAGTGACATTTAAAGGCTTAACTAGATTAATTAGGAAAGTTAGGGCAATTAGGCAAGTTATTGTATAATGATGGTTTGTTCTGTAGACAATAAAAAATATATATATAGCTTAAAGGGGCTAATAATATTGACCTTAAAATGTGTTTTTTTTTTATTAAACAGCTTTTATTCTAGCCGAAATAAAACAAATAAGACTTTCTCCAGTAGAAAAAATATTATAGAAAATACTGTGAAAAATTCCTCACTCTGTTAAACATTGTTTGGGAAATATTTGAAAAAGACAAATAAAATCACAGGAGGGCTAATCATTGTGACTTCAACGGTATATACAGTACACTATATTTTTAAAATGGTAATTTACCTGTTATTTACCAGTTAGGACTGTATGTGTGAAAAGGGCTACAGAATATTTACTAGCTCAAAAACATAACTGCCTTGGTGTCATCAGTAAATAATTGTAATCCACAAAAAAGTACTTCATTTTCACATCACTCTCCAAAACCAGTCCTTGATTTCTACCTTGTGTTGCTTTGGATCTCTGGCCAGTGTCTCTTTGTGACTGCGTGTGTCTGTTTTCCAGTATTCTCCAACCATGAGAGCCACCTACCTCTCCATGACCGAAGACCAGATCAGACACTTCGGGGAGGATTTCCGAGCATAAAACTGATCCGTTTCCTTCCTCCGTCGTGCACATGTTTCCTCTGGCGTGAGTCTTCGCACTCTGGGAAAACGGACACATGGAAAACTTTTGTGTTACAGGACCACAATCTGAGAGGAGAACATGATTTGAAGAGCACTGTAATGGTGCTTGCATGTATGTATGTATGTGTGTGTGTGTCTGCGTGTGTTTGACTATGCTGATGGTGCAATGCATCTTTTCCCTCACGCCTGACACATCTGTGAGGTGCTAAAAATCTCCTGATTTATTTGTATGTTTACACTGTATTTTTCATCAAATAGAACGCTGGTTTCCTTTTGCAGCTGCAGAAACTTTTTTTAACAAACTAGTTTGTGTCCGCTTTATGTTAAGTGTCTTTAACTACTAATTGGTTAATGCATTATTAGACACAGTGCACTTATTTTGTACCTACGTTTTTTTTTTTTTACATTGTGCTAATGTTTAAACATGCCTCCGTACACTACCTGACAAAAGTCTTGTCCAAGTTTTAGGAACAACAAATAATTACTTGACTTCTAGTTGATCATTTGTTATCAGAAGTGGCTTATATGAAAGGCAAAGGCCTCTAGATTACGCTTATTTTACCAAAATAAAATATGATCATGCCTTGGTTTTTAATTATTTAATTAAGACAGTAAGGTCAGACTTAGGTCTGACAAAAGTTTATCACTTAACAGAAATAATGTACAGAACAAAATATAAAGTCATGGTGCAGTGGAAAAAGAATTAATATTGTGTATGACTCTCATGAGCTTGGAGGACTGCATCCATACATCTCTGCAAAGACTCAACTGATCAATAAAGTCATCTGGAATGGCAAAGAAAGCGTTCTTGGAGGAATCCCAGAGTTCAGCAAGATTCTTTGGATTTATCTTCAATGCCTCCTTCATCTTACCCAAGACATTCTCAATAATGTTTATGTCTGGTGACTGGGCTGGCCAATCCTGGAGCACCTTGACCTTCTTTGCTTTCAGGAACTTTGATGTGGAGGCTGAAGTATGAGAAGGAGCGCTATCCTGCTGAAGAATTTGCCCTCTCCTGTGGTTTGTAATGTAATGGGCAGCACAAATGTCTTGATACCTCAGGCTGTTAATGTTGCCATCCACTCTGCAGATCTCTCGCATGCCCCCATACTGAATGTTACCCCAAATCATAACTTTTCCTTCACCAAACTTGACTGATTTCTGTGAGAATCTTGGGTCTTTGCGGGTTCCAATAGGTCTTCTGCAGTATGTGTGATGATTGGGATGCAGTTCAACAGATGATTCATCTGAAAAATCGACCTTCTGACACTTTTCCAAATGATCAACTAGAAGTCACGTTATTATTTGTTGCTCTTACAACTGGGATCGACAACAAGACTTTTGTCAGGTAGTGTATAATTAATTTCTGTTAACTAACTTAACTAACAATCAATTATTTTAGTATTGTTTAAATACTAGTATAGCACTCATTCATATTTTGAATGTGTATTTTTTCCATTTCTTTCCTTTTAATTTGTGTTAGTAATTTTGTTTGTTTTTTTATTTAATTTATTTTTTTGTTTAATATACAAAGAATTCAGATGCTTAAACCTTTAAGTGCCAAAAGAAATTTTCTTCTAAAATGAGCAATTTTCTCATTCAACTACTGTGTGTAGTTTCAGTAATTTCCCTTTTATGGCAAATAATTGTTTATTTTTAATGCCTTTGATGTGAAATACCTGAACATAAACACAGAAGACTGAGAAAAATTCTCATTTTAGAAGAAAATTCCTGGATGACACTTAGAGGTTTTTGCATCTAAACTCTTCTTATTTTTAATTATAGTACTTAAAAATACAACTAGAAATCTTGCATTGCCAACCGTCTAAAATAATATGTTTACATTGAACTTAGAATTTTATTTTAGCTTTATTTCAATTAACGAAAACATATTTTTAAAGTTTATTAACCCTCAGGCTATCCAAAATGTAGATTTTCTTCTAAACGACACAGAAGATTTTAGCAGAAATCATGCTCATAAAATTCAGTCAAAAAAAACATATTGAGGCAAAATAAAATGAATACCCGTGGCTCCAGATGATATCGTGAGGTATTTAGCTCATGAAACTAAACGATTGGTCTGTGCAAGAATCTGAACATCATCACCTTTTATAAGACCTACAGTTGAAGTCAGAATTATTAGCCCCCCTTTTATTTATTTATTTATTTATTTTTAAATATTTACCAAATGATGTTTAACAGAGCAAGGAAATTTTCACAGTATGTCTGATAATGTTTTCTTCTAGTGAACGCCTTATTTGTTTTATTTTGGCTAAAATAAAAGCAGTTTTAATTTATTAAAAATAATTTTAAGGTCAAAATTATCAGCCCCTTTAAGCTAAAAATTTGTTTTCGATAGTCTACAGAACAAACCATCATTATACAATAACTTGCCTAATTACCCTAACCTGCATAGTTAACCTAATCAACCTAGTTGAATAATATTGTTTACTGTCATCATGGCAAAGATAAAAAAAAAAATATCAGTTATTAGAAATGAGTTATTAAAACTATTATGTTTAGGAATGTGTTGAAAAAATCTCTCCGTGAAACAGAAATTGGGGAAAAAATAAACAGGGGGGCTAATAATTCTGACTTCAACTGTATATAGTATAAAAAAGTTCCTTTGCTTAAAAAAATTAGCAAACCCATTGACTTTACTCAAAAAAGAGAGTAAACCTGTCATCATTTGGATTTTACTTTTAAGGCAATAGGTTTATTCACTTTTTTTAAAGTAAAGTCAACTAAATATTTAAAAATTAATGGGTTTGCTGACATTTAAGTAATGTCAACTAATTACTTTTTACAGCATATCATCATTTTGTTTTGCCTGTATATATTTTTACATACTATAGTAGTTAAAGACAATTCATATAAAGTTGAACCAGGATTAAAATTAAGACCAGCATACATATCCATAAAGGTTGTCCTTTATCATATAAAAGGTCATGTACATAAGTGTGGGCACTGGTTAACATAATAATATTTAGTCCTACATAATGTACAGCATTGCTAGTATCAACATAGTAGGTACTTTTCTAAGCGATTATTGCTCATGAGAAGTTGTCTTAAGTTTTTTTTAAGCTACTGTGCAGTGTGAACTTCATGAGCGTCATCACTTTTTATGATGGCTTATTGTACAGATACTAATGCTGTTTATTTTTTTATTTTATTTTGTAGTCTTGTTTTGTTTTTTTAAAATGTCTTTTGTGCCAAGAATAGGAGCATGATCTGTGCCTCTGAAGCGCTTTTATTTTGAAATCCCTGACTTTGCTTTATTCAGTGAGCAGCCAATGGTGTTTCTGTGATCAGCAGAGATGGAAATAAAAGCTTTTCAGTTTTTTGGATTTTTTTGTAACGCATGTAGAGGCATTTTAAAGCACAACATGATCACTTGTAGTTTAAATTCCGCATGAAACGGAAGCTGCGACCATTTTTTTTTCCATATTGTGACGCAGTTCCTAGAGAAAAGGATTATTAAATGAGAAAACGGTGGGCGTGGCTTGTTTTTTTCCACTGCGAGCTGATTGGATGCCGTAAAGTAAGCATTTCTAATCATAAAGATCGGGAAAAGGGTTAGGGGAGAGTTATTACAACCTAACAGACTCCTCTTGTTCACCATTTGTGTTTGTTGTCATTATGTTGACAGGTTCAGGGGTATGGTTAAGTATGTAAGCCACACCCACTACCTCAGACAGATATAATCTGAGAGTTTAACTGAAAACAACCAGGAAGCACATTTTTAGATTTCAGTTTTAGATTACAAGGGCAAACATTTTTCTTAATGATATTCACAGATGAATTGTTCACCACAAAAGTAGCAATGTGGGATAATAAAATCAATATGGTTAGTTTTGATTTCATTTGTACTTTAAAGTGACCTAACATACATCCTGAGAGATCTTCACCTTATTTCCAGCCATAGATATATACACTAGATATCGCAAACGGACCCTGAGCATGCATCAATATTGCCGCCATATTTGTACAGTGCTCCCAGGACAAAAGTCATTTAAACGCACTAGTCAAGACTAAAGTCAATCTGAAGATGCTAGACTTTTGCTGTGCATGCGGGTGTAGTAACAAGCAAACAAAGAAAACCAAGCACAAAGGCAGAACACTTGATAGGTAAGATTTTGTTTTTTAAGTTTTTGTATGTTACGAACTTTTGTGCTAAACAAGTAACGTTATTGATGTTAATACAGTCACTTACTGCACTGACCATAATGCAAAGAACCACTAACTTGCACTAAATTCTAGGCTTATGCTAGAGATTGTTGAATAAAATCAGCAAACAATGAAAATAAAATATGACAACAAGACTCTACGGTGACAGAAACTTGTATTATTGTCGGCTAAGTTCACGAACGTTTTCATTTTTGAAGTAAATTATAAGAGTGCCTGATAACATAACAGTGCTAACGCCTCAATGTGCATACAGTCCACCCTAAATTATTGAATATTATAAATGTTATATTCCATTTAGATTTTTTAGAAAGGTGGATATGCACATTGAGAAGCAGGGATATCGATATCGGAGATTCATTTACAAACGAATCGCCATTAGAATGAGAAGTGAAAGCAGTAGAGGGGGTGTGTTTCAGGACATGGATTAAATCAAGTTTAACAGGAAGGGAGGATAATACATTTCCATGCACACAGACACATGCTCTTTGTCAGCAATGCCCGTGCGGTCACTTATCAGTCGATATAGAAAGTGACGTAAAATTATAATTTTCGTAATTTAAAATAAATATTTGCATACTGACCAGTGAAGTAGTTTTTAGTTTGTTTTTAGTTTTAGCTATTCTAGGAGGATATCTGTGTGTGCAGGTGACTATTACTGTGGATAATTATTAGGCAACTTAACAAAAAACAAATATATACCCATTTCAATTATTTATTTTCACCAGTGAAACCAATATAATATCTCAACATTCACAAATATACATTTCTGACATTCAAAAACAAATCAGTGACCAATATAGCCACCTTTCTTTGCAAGGACACTCAAAAGCCTGCCATCCATGGATTCTGTCAGTGTTTTGATCTGTTCACCATCAACATTGCGTGCAGCAGCAACCACAGCCTCCCAGACTCTGTTCAGAGAGGTGTACTGTTTTCCCTCCTTGTAAATCTCACATTTGATGATGGACCACAGGTTCTCTATGGGGTTCAGAACAGGTGAACAAGGAGGCCATGTCATTAGTTTTTCTTCTTTTAGACCCTTTCTTGCCAGCCACGCTGTGGAGTACTTGGACGCGTGTGATCCTGCATGAAAATCATGTTTTTCTTGAAGGATGCAGACTTCTTCCTGTACCACTGCTTGAAGGTGTCTTCCAGAAACTGGCAGTAGAACTGGGAGTTGAGCTTGACTCCATCCTCAAAAGGCCCCACAAGCTCATCTGTGATGATACCAGCCCAAACCAGTACTCCACCTCCACCTTGCTGGCGTCTAAGTCGGACTGGAGCTCTCTACCCTTTACAGATCCAGCCACGGGCCCATCAAGACTCACTCTCATTTCATCAGTCCATAAAACCTTAGAAAAATCAGTCTTGAGATATTTCTTGGCCCAGTCTTGACGTTTCAGCTTGTGTGTCTTGTTCAGTGGTGGTCGTTTTTCAGCTTTTCTTACCTTGGCCATGTCTCTGAGTATTGCACACCTTGTGCTTTTGGGCACTCCAGTGATGTTGCAGCTCTGAAATATGGCAAAACCTGTGGCAAGTGGCATCTTGGCAGCTGGACGCTTGACTTTTCTCAGTTCATGGGCAGTTATTTTGCGGCTTGGTTTTTCCACACGCTTCTTGCGACCCTGTTAACTATTTTGAATGAAACGCTTGATTGTTGGATGATCACGCTTCAGAAGCTTGGCAATTTTAAGAGTGCTGCATCCCTCTGCAAGATATCTCACCATTTTTGACTTTTCAGAGCCTGTCAAGTCCTTCTTTTGACCCATTTTGCCAAAGGAAAGGAAGTTGCCTAATAATTATGCACACCTGATATAGGGTGTCGATGTCATTAGACCACACCCCTTCTCATTACAGAGATGCACATCACCTAATATGCTTAATTGGTAGTAGTCTTTTGAGCCTATACAGCTTAGAGTAAGACAACATGCATAAAGAGGATGATGTGGTCAAAATACTCATTTGCCTATGAATTCTGCACTCCCTGTATGTATATATATATATATATATATATATATATATATATATATATATATATATATATATCAATCATCGCTCCAGATGGCCAGTCCTCCACTTCACCTTGGTCCGCACATACCATTTCAAAGAAGCGCTACCCTGTACTAAAATGGCGGCTCTATTGGCGCATTCCTTCCAATAGACAACAATAGTGTAGGCGACATCTAATGTAAATATATGATTTCCAGCAAGCACAAATAGCAGGTCATTTTACCTGAAACTTTTTTTTTTTTTTCATATAGAAATTACAATAAATAGCACACTGAGCCAATCTCTTCCTTTGTATTAACCCGTTGACCAGCTGTAAATAACCTGTATGATAACAGACGTGGTGTTATTTGTATCTCTTTCTTTGCTTCATTCTTGTGTGCCATTTTCAGGATGTTGTTTGATAAAGATCTGCTATAGTTGGACAGATGCGTGCACATCGTGTCCTCATTTGAGATTTGTGGTCATATAGCATTTTTTTTAACTGATTTTAATATTTTGGGTGCATGAATAGCACTGTGTTGCAGACACTGAGGTGGTGCTTGATTTCTGTCTAACTTAGAGGACAGACACGTGGACATAATAAAAGCATTTTGAATTTGATTGAGTTAACGTGTCTATTTTTGAAAGTTATCGGCACATTTGTGAATTGCTGCATCACTTCATGGCATATTTTCACACTATATGGGGTAAGTTGTGTCACTATGAGATAATGTTATTTTTTTATTTATGTTACTGTTATGTTTTGATGTTACTGCCTTAATTATGAAACAGCAAATATGTAAAGCGTATAGAAATTCTAAACGTTTTGCTAAGTATGATACTATTTAATAATATTTACTATTGTATATATAAAACCAACATTATAAATTATATTCTCATCTACATGTCTGTTTGTTTATTTATTTTGCCCCAATGGTTTAATTTGTTAAACAACTATATTGTCATTCAGTTATGTCATTTTGGATTAACATGTTCATAATTTATTATAATTTAAGTATAAATGTAGTTAAATAGAGTTCTATCTTCTCCTTTATTATAATAATAATAATTATAATAGTGTGGTGGCGCAGTGGGTAGTCACTGGTTCGAGCCTCAGCTGGGTCAGTTGGCATTTCTTTGTGGAGTTTGCATGTTCTCCCCATGTTGGCTTGGGTTTTCTCTAGGTGCTCCGGTTTTCCCCACAGTCCAAAGACATGCGCTACAGGTAAATTGGGTAAGCTTAATTGTCTGTAGTGTATGTGTGTGAATAAGAGTGTATGGGTATGCTGCGTAAAACATATGCTGGATAAGTTGGCGGTTCATTCCGCTGTGGTGACAACAGATTAATAAAGGGACTAAGCCGAAAAGAAAATGAATGAATGTTGTAACCAGCATGCAGTTAGAGGAGAAAAAATAAATTTATTATCACCAAGATTTCTTATTTGAGTGGCTGTGCATAATAATTATTATGATTATATTATATTATATAATAATTATATATAATTTTGCATATTAGCCTGAATAGTAACAACTTACATTACCTATACGCATTTTAATAACGTCATATTCATTCATTCATTTTCTTTCCCCTTTATTAATCTCGGGTTGCCACAGCGGAATGAACCGCCAACTTATCCAGCACGTTTTTATGCAGCGGATGCCCTTCCAGCCGCAACCCATCTCTGGGAAACATCCACACACACTCATACACTACGGACAATTTAGCCTACCTGTACCGCATGTCTTTGGACTGTGGGGGAAACCGGAGCACCCGGAGGAAACCCACGCGAACGCAGGGAGAACATGCAAACTCCACACAGAAACGCCAACTGACCCAGCCGAGGCTCGAACTAGCGACCTTCTTGCTGTGAGGCGACAGCACTAACTGCGTTGCCTAATAACGTAATATTTATATAATAATGTAACACTATATAAACAGGAAGATAATGTGAGAAGAGAGAAAAAAACAAGTGCTAAACTTACGTATACTGTATTTTACAAGATTTATAACCTCTTGCTAACAAATGTATTAAATCCATAGACCGCAAATAGCCCAAAAACCTGGCAGTTTCAAGCATTCAGCGACATAATACTCATTGAAAAAATGTATTTTCCTTATTGAGCCCTGTTATGTGGCGCCCTCTTGTGGCAACTGGCAAGTTTGACGAAAATAAAACTGAGCAGAAACGTGAGATAAAGCGTCTTTTTTGTGTGGATCAAACGCTATAAATAGCACATTTATATATACATATAGACTTCTAGGTAGAATTTAGTCATGTTATTGTTTAGTAGCAGTGATATTAAAAGCACAATGAGATGAAAAGGAAAGAGCATGGTAAATTATATGGTAAAAGTATGTGTGCTGCCGTGACGTCACTTTCGTCGCTGCTAGGATACAGTAAACTCCTGCTGTCCTGTGAACCAGTAAAACCACCAAAACCAGCTTAAAAAGAGACACAAATTCCAGGTAAGATGAATTAAATGACCTGTTTTTAAACGTGTTTTCAACACGAACCGGCTTGACATAGATTGACATGCACCTTGATATGTAATGTGTAACGCTTTTTTTTTTGCTATTAAAAAGTCCTACAAAACTGCTTATAGATGTTGTGTTTTTAGTGTAAAATGCTTAAAATGTCATTTAAAAGCATACCTGTTCACTTTAAGATATCTTGTTTAAGGTTCGACATTCTTACCAAAAGGAGCGGAAGTACTGCGGTGTAACTGTTGTGTTGTTGCTACCATTTTCTCATCAGCGTGTCGTAAACTATTATAAACCACTTGAAAACTGTTTCAAACAACCCTAATCCTTACACATTGTAGTAATTCTAAGAAATATGGAAGCATAACAGTACAATAACTATTATGGTATAGATATTGTAGCCGAATATTTACAGAAACATGTAATTCAATTCAATAGAAAAATTGGATTCGTTTAATAGAGAAATCATGGCGTATTTGTGTTTTTAAAAACATTTGTAAAAATAAAACGTTTATAATGTCATAAATTTGCTTAATTTGTTTAAAACAAAATTAAAATTCTTTAGCAAAAAATTCATAAATAAAAATCTAAATGTATAATAATTATAGAAATGTGTTTGGCCTTAATATCATGTACATTGTACTGTGTTTTTGGTGTCTCTATCAAATTAAATGTGCAACAGTGATTTTATGTACATAAAAATGCAGGTAAAATGGCTAATGTCTCAAATAGCTTTTGTGAAAATATAACAAGTTTTTAAAAATGTATTATAATTACATTATTTTCTCATGGGTAAAAATCAGTGGTTTAAAATATAGAGCAAGGGATAAAGCAGGCTTGCCCAAACTCTTTCTTATGAAGTGCAAAAAATGTAAGCTTGATTGAGAGCTGTGGGCTGAACGTAAATATAGCAAACTGTAGGAAGTTGCCATTTATTTCATAATATTTATAAATATTTAATATTTATTTACTAATGCATTATACTTTTTTGAAAATGTATATTATTTTAATGAACTTAATACAATAAAACCATTTAAAAAATCTATTCATAAAAAATATTCAGTTCAATGCTGAATACACTAGTCATGCTGAACCTGCCTTGATTTGCACGCTGATGCCTTCTGCTTTGTCCCCTATTCGTTAAGTGACAGTATGTACATTTTTAAAAAAACTGTAACAATAAAACAAACAAGCAAAAGGTTACATTAAAATAGAAATGAGAATCTCTGTTGAAGGCATTCTCCAACCCTTCCCAATCATTTTTCCTCTGGCGGGCCAAATCAAAGGATAAGGCGGGCCCAAGTTTAGGCATCTGTGCTATAAAGTTTTAATATGGTAGTTTATTATTATTATTATTTTTATTTGTTGTCTGTACTGTGCAAGGTATAACATTGTAATATGACAGTTTATCATATTTTGTTGTTGTCTGCACTGTGGTTTTTAGAGAAAGTCTATTATAATGACATCAGATGACTTTGACCATCATATGTTTATTTACCTCACATGTTCAATACAAATGTATAATGAAATGCACTTTCTGCTTACATTTAGCTAAAATGGAGATAGTGTACGTGTACACCAAAAAGCGCAGCGAGTTTGGCCGACAATGTAACTTTTCAGACCGTCCGGCTGAGCTGCATGTGGACATTCTGCCAGACTCTTCCCTCGCTGCAAACTTCACAGTGAGAGATCCATGTAATGTGACCATACAGTGTGCCGGTGAAATGTCAGAGCATGAGGTGAGACATATCAACAAATACCACTATATATTGTATACAGTTGAAGTCAGAATTATTAGCCCCCCTTTGAATTTTCTTTTCTTTTTTTTTTAAATATTTCCCAAATGATGTTAAACAGTCAAGGACATTTTCACAGTATGTCTGAAAATATTTTTTCTTCAGGATAAAGTCTAAATTGTTTTATTTCGGCTAAAATAAAAGCAGTTTTTAATTTTTTTAGAAGCCATTTTAGGGACATTTATTAGCCCCTTTAAGCTACATTTTTTTTCGATAGTCTACAGAACAAACCATCGTTATACAATAACTTTACTAATTAACTTAACAGAACAAACCATCGTAAAGGGTTAACAGAACAAACCATCGTTATACAATAACTTGCCTAATTACCCTAACCTGCCTAGTTAACCTAATTAACCTAGTTAAGCCTTTAAGTGAAGTTTCACAAACTAATTTCGAGAGGAGCACGTGATAGGATTGACTACAGCTGATCCCTATCACCAATCACTAGCTAGCCAATCGGATCATTTAAGATTTAACATAAATACCCAGCCTAAACTTCATTTCTCATCTTCGTTTTGGAAACCCCCCCATCCATCTCTTCTCCCTCCTGCTCAGTTTAGATTCGGGCGACAAGGTGGTTCAGTGGTTAACACTGTTGCCCCACAGCAAGGAGGTTGAGTTGGTTCAATGCCAACTGAACCAGTCGACACTCTCTGTGCGGAGTTTGCATGTTCTCCCCGTGCTCGCGTGGGTTTTCCCCGGGTACTCCGGTTTTCTCCCACACTCAAAAAACATGCAACTACAGTTAAGTCATAAGCACTTACTAAGTACAAACTAACATAACTGGCGGTATATTCTCGGGAGGTTATCGAGAACTACCTGATCTCGTATCCCTCCTAATGCTTCTTTGACCAGGCTGGAGCCTTGGGCTCACCTATCTCTGAGCTCAGGGTTCTCTCCCGGGACAGCATGCCAAACTAGCTAATATAGTCAAGCATTATCTAAGTGTGAACTCTTGAAATGTCACTTTAAGCTGTATAGAAGTGTCTTGAAAAACATCTAGTCAAATAGTATTTACTGTCATCATGGCAAAGATAAAATAAATCAGTTATTAGAGATGAGTTATTAAAACTATCATGTATTTAGAAATGTGTTGAAAAAATCTGCTCTCTGTTAAACAGAAATTGGGTAAAAAAATAAACAGGGTAGCTAATAAATCTGACTTCAACTGTATATTTCCCCCCAATTTCTGTTAACAAATTTCTAAACATAATATTTTTAACAACTCATTTCTAATAACTGATTTCTTTTATCTTTGCCATGATGACAGTACATAATATTTGACTATTGTTCAGCTTAAAGTGCCATTTAAAGGCTTAACTAGGTTAAGAGTTATGGTAATTAGGCAAGTCATTATATTATGATGGTTTGTTCTGTAGACTATCAAAAACAAATATTGCTTAAGGGGACTAATAATATTGACCTTAAAAAGGTTTCAAGAAAATTAAAAGCTGCTTTTATTCTAGCCAAAATAAAGCAAATTAGGAAATACTGTGAAAAAATCCTGGTTCTGTTCAACATCATTTGGGAAATATTTGAAAAAGAAAACAAAGCCACAGGAGGGCTAATAATTCTGACTTCAGCTGCATCAGTTAAACTGAATTATATTTTGAATTAACCCGTAATTCTTGTCCTGTTCAGGTGAACACGGAGCGCTTTGAATCTGAGTCACGAGGAATAAACCATGTGGAAGGAGGATGGCCGAAAGATCTTATTCCAGACGACATGGAGGCCACCATCCGCTACAGGAAGAAAGTGGAGAAGGATGAACACTATCAGAACACCATTATGCAGATTGCTGGTGTGAGTGGCCACTAAGTTATAACCATTAGTATTAACCCTTGTGTACTGTTCAAATTCACTGCCCTTTCATTATGTTGGTGGCTGTTTTGGCCCCATTGACTTCCATTGTAATGACATTTTTTGATTGCAAAGCCATGACAGCATATACTCATGCATTCTTGATTGCAGTGGTTTTCCCTGTAACAAAAAGGTAGTAAATTTGGCCAGAGTGTATTGTTTCAGCATTTTCCCAAAATATGTGTCAAAGTGAAGTTTATTTATAAACTAATTTCAAGTGGAGCATGCGCTTATGATTAATAGCAGCTGATCCTTGTTAGCTAATGCACGATCCACTAATCGGAAGATTCCTAATCACTATAAATAACCAGAGTATCTTACCTTAGCCATCTTCGACTTGAAGAATCCCCCCTTCCACCTCTACTCCTCCCCTTGTCAGGGCAGCACGGAGGCCCAATGGTTAGCATCATTGCCTCACAGCAAGAATGTCACTGGCTCAGATCTTGCCTAGCCAAGTCGGCATTTCTGTGTGGAGTTTGCATGTTCTCCGCGTGTTTGCGTGGGTTTTCCCCGGGCTCTCCGGTTTCCTCCCACAGACCAAAAACATGTAACACAAGTAAATTGACAAAACTAAATCAACATCATAGACAAGCTCGAATTCATATACACTCTCCATAGCTCTTACAATCTACATTTACCATTATCAAGCAGGGGGAGCTCTCGAGACCTACCTGAGCTCAGACTCCCCTCTCGCCCTGCAACGGGAGGGAGCCCCGGGCTCGAGGATCTCACGAGCTCAGGGCTCTCTCGCGGGACAGCATGCCAAATACGCATTATAACCAATCATCAGCAAGGGCGAACTCTTGAAATAAGATTTATCACCAAAAATCATTCCATTTGCTGAACACACAGAGACAGTTGTGGCTAAATTAAGTCTCAAAATCACCCCAGATTGAATGAAAACATCCCCAACCGCACACAATTGTTACATGAGCAGTGTTGTAATGTATTATTCATTCATTCATTTTCTTTTCAGCTTAGTCCCTTTATTAATCCGGGGTCGCCACAGCGGAATGAACCGCCAACTTATTCAGCATGTTTTACGCAGCGGATGCCCTTCCAGCTGCAACCCATCTCTGGGAAACATCCATACACACTCATTTACACTCACACACTACGGACAATTTAGCCTACCCAATTTACCTTTACTGCATGTCTTTGGACTGTGGGGGAAACCGGAGCACCCGGAGGAAACCCACGCGAATGCAGGGAGAACATGCAAACTCCACACAGAAACGCAGACTGACCCAGCCTAGGCTCCAACCAGCAACCTTCTTGCTGTGAGGCGACAGCACTACCTACTCCGCCACTGCGTCGCCCCCGAGTAATGTCTTATATAAAAAATAAATGGTTACCATGACTTAAAGAAGATACTCAGAAAAGTGTTCTTAGGTGTGACAAAAGTTTACATAGCAAAAATCTCTGACAGGCATGTTTAGATACAAGAAGCATTTGTTCAGATATTAAACAACTCTTTTATGATCACAGTGCACCTCGAATGATTTATTATTATCAGTTTAAGGAATAGTTTGCTCAAAAATTATAATTCTGTCATCGTTTACTCACTCTTTACTTGTTACAAACCTGTTTGAGTTTCTGTCGAACCCAAAAGAAGATATTTTGAAGAATGTTAGAAACCGTTAATCATTGACTTCCATAGTGTTTGTTTTCCCTACTATAGAATTCAATTGTTACCCATTTCTAACATGCTTTGAAATATCTTCTTTTGAGTTCAACAGAAAAAAAAAGCAACTGCTTAATGTTGAGTACATTTTCATTTTTGGTGAACTATACTTTTCTATTTTGCCTCTATCTTTTAAGCCATTGTTTTTTTTTTATTTCTTCATTTAAAACTGCCTGGGATGTGGGCACGCCAAGTTTTTTTGATATGTACATCTTAGACTATACAGCCAGAATTATTAGCCTCCCTGTTTATTTTTTTCCCCAATTTCTGTTTGACGGAGAGAAGATTTTTTCAACTAATTTCTAAACATAATAGTTTTAATAACTCATCTCTAATAACTGATTTATTTTATATTTTCCATGATGACAGTAAATAATATTTGACTAGATATTTTTCAAGATACTTCTATACAGCTTAAAATGACATTTAAATGCTTAATTATGTTAATTAAGTTAACTAGACAGGTTAGGGTAATTAGGCAAGTTATTGTATAATGATGGTTTGTTCTGTAGACTATAGAAAAAAAATGTAGCTTAAAGGGGCTAATAATTTTGTCCCTAAAATGGTTTTAAAAAAATTAAAAACTGCTTTTATTCTAGCCGAAATAACACAAATAAGACTTTATCCTGAAGAAAAAATATTATCAGACATACTGTGAAAATTTCCTTGCTCTGTTAAACATAATTTGGGAAATATTTAAAAAAGAAAACAAAATTCAAAGGGGGGCTAATAATTCTGACTTCAATGCTATTTAGTTTTAACAAAAGTATATCAATTATGCTGAATAACAAACCTTATTTCACTCGTATTTTTAGTTTTTATTATATGATTTCTTAAAGCAGGTACTATCTTTTAATGGGTTTTTTATGTATACAAAAATCTGATGCAGACATAAATATCGGATGTCTCATCTTTCGCCCATCTATCTATATATAAGATACTGGGCTTAATCTTAACCCTATGTTGCCATTTTATCCCTTTAAAAATATTGGTTTTGATGTCTTCTTGTAGCTCATGGAACACTGTATTAGGCAAAACAACGCCACTGACATCTATGAGGACTTTCTGGAGGATGAGGATGAGGAAGATGTGGAGGAATCAGAGGAACAGCCATCAGCAAAGACAATCAATGTCTTCAGGTGAGCACAAAAGTATATCAACCCAGTTTTGTGAATGAGTAAGACAGGGCTTTTCCTGCATAGAGAATTGTACAACCTCCACCTTTAGACAAAAATTAGGCAGGTATTAGCCATTTAAAATAAGAGATTAGCCGATATTATACGATATTATAATTTTTCATCAATTTTTTGAGAACAATTTCAGGTGCGTTTGGGTAGATTTCTTTTTAAATCTTTTGTCTCACCATATTTGTACATTACTTTTTAGAATTTTGGGATCAGTTGCTGCACCCCAATTCCATTCCCAACATTATTAGAAAAATACTGATATAAACATTTGAAAAACTGCTTTTATTCTAGTAGAATTAAAACAAATAGACTTTCTCCTAAAGAAAAAATATTATCAGACATACTGTGGAAATTTCCTTGCTCTGTTAAACATCAGAAAAAAAGGAGGGAAAAATTTACTGATGATCTAATGGCAAATGAAAGTTTATAAGGTTTTGGCATTATTTTTGTCTGCATCGTTACATGTTCACATTAGCATACTGTATTTATCCAAATGAAAGACCCACAAATGGTTGAACCACAACTTTAATTTAAGAAGTTAAATACTTTGGAGAATGTAAACATGGCTGTTAAACATGCAAGTATGACAAAATACTTGCCATGTCCCAAAACTTGCCATCTCTTCTGGAACACCAAATCAGTAAATTAGAATGATTTCTGCAGAGTCAAGTGACACTAATGGCTTCTCAGAATGATAAAAATGATGGCTAATGAATAAGCATTAAACTATCTTTCTGACCTTAAACCATTGGTTGCCAATACAAATTAGAATGGACTTAGGCATGGAACTGAAAATCGAATTTAAACCAAAAAGACTACGATCATTTTTATTTAACTATTTAAATAAATAGAGCCATTATGAAGTATGCTTTAAGAATCATTTTCTTTCTTTGTATTTATTTATTTTTGTATATACGGGTTTCTTTTTTAAATGATGTAATTGCTTTTTAGCTTGGTACAGTGTTTGTACTGTTGTAATTAAAGAGTTCAAAAAAAGTCAAAGTCTTTCTTTCTTTCTTTCTTTCTTTCTTTCTTTCTTTCTTAATCATTTTTGAAATAAATAGAGTCATTTATGAAGTATTTATTGCTTTAAGAATAATTTTCTTTATTTTTATTTTATTTATTTATTTATTTAATTATGTATTTATTTATTTTTGTTCATACAGTTGAAGTCAGAATTATTAGCCGCCCTTAATTATTCGCCCCCCTTTCTATTTTCCCCCAATTTCTGTTTAACGGAGAGCAGATTTTTTCAACACATTTCTAAACATAATAGTTTTAATAACTCATTTCTAATAACTGATTTATTTTATCTTTGCCATGATGACAGTAAATAATATTTTACTAGATATTTTTTAAGACACTTCTATACAGCTTAAAGTGACATTTAAAGGCTTAACTTGGGTAATTAGACTAACTAGGCAGGTTAGGGAAATTAGGCAATTATTAGGTAAGTAGGTAAGTTATGGTTTGTTCTGTAGACTATCGGGAAAAAAGTAGCTTAAAGGGGCTAATAATTTTGTCCCTAAAATGTTTTTTAAAAAATTAAAAACTGCTTTTATTCTAGTCGAATTAAAACAAATAGACTTTCTCCTAAAGAAAAAATATTATCAGACATACTGTGGAAATTTCCTTGCTCTGTTAAACATCATTTGGGAAATATTTAAAAAAAACAAAAACAAATTCAAAGGGGGGCTAATAATTCTGACTTGGTACAGTGTTTGTACTGTTGTCATTAGAGTAAAGTCAAAGCCTTTCTTTCTTTCTTTCTTTCTTTCTTTCTTTCTTTCTTTCTTTCTTTCTTTCTTTCTTTCTTTCTTTCTTAAACTCATTTATATAAATAAAGCTATTTATGAAGTATTTATGGCTTTGAGAATAATTTTCTTTCTTTCTTTCTTTCTTTCTTTCTTTCTTTCTTTCTTTCTTTCTTTCTTTCTTTCTTTCTTTCTTTCTTTCTTTCTTTCTTTCTTTCTTAAACTCATTTAAATAAATAAAGCTATTTATGAAGTATTTATTGCTTTGAGAATAATTTTCTTTCTTTCTTTCTGTCTTTCTTCCTTTCTTAAACTCATTTATATAAATAAAGCTATTTATGAAGTATTTATTGCTTTGAGAATAATTTTCTTTCTTTCTTTCTTTCTTTCTTTCTTTCTTTCTTTCTTTCTTTCTTTCTTTCTTCCTTTCTTAAACTCATTTAAATAAATAAAGCTATTTATGAAGTATTTATGGCTTTGAGAATAATTTTCTTTCTTTCTTTCTTTCTTTCTTTCTTTCTTTCTTTCTTTCTTTCTTCAACTCATTTAAATAAATAAAGCTATTTATGAAGTATTTATTGCTTAGAGAATAGATTTCTTAATTTTTATTTTTTGTATTTACATGTTTTTTTTTCATTTACATGTCTTTTTATTTAAATGGTGTAATTGCTTTTTATCGTGGTACAGTGTTTGTACTGTTGTCATTAAAGAGTTAAAAGTCAAAGACTTTCTTTCTTTCTTAAACTCATTTAAATAAATAAAGCTGTTTATAAAGTATTTATTGCTTTGAGAATAATTTTCTTTATTTTTCTTTATTTATTTGTGTATATACATGGTTCTTTTTTAATGATGTAATTGCTTTTTAACGTGGTACAGTGTTTGAACTCTTGTCATTAAAGAGTTAAAAGTCAAAGACTTTCTTTCTTTTTTACTTAGATTAAAATAAATAGTGCCATTTATTAAGTATTTATTGCTTTGAGAATCTTTTTTTCTAGAGACCCAAATGAAGTGAAGCGGACAGCCACAAGTTTGTCCTGGCACCCTGATGGCAACCATAAACTGGCAGTGGCCTACTCTTCCCTGGAGTTCCAGAGAGCTCCCAATGACATGAGCTTCGACTCCTACATATGGGACATTGGTATATCAATAAAAAAACACTTTTTTTAATGATACAAATGCATAGTTAGGGTAGCAAGGAGCTTTTTTTTTACTTTCAGAAAATCCCAATAAGCCTGAGATGACTCTGAAACCTGTATGTCCGCTTGTTTGTCTGGAGTACAACCCGAAAGATTCACACATTCTCGTTGGCGGCAGCTACAATGGACAAATCGGTGGGTTTTATCACACAATCTTTGGATACTCAATTAATCTTGGCCAATTCCAGCTACAGAAGAACATCTGAACTCTTTTAGCAGTGTAATTACATTTGCCTCAGTCTCTCTTGGCATTTTTAGTCCTCAATAAATTATGCTTAATTGAAAAAAGTACCTTTGACCTTTTCTGAATAATGTTTGCTTGATAAGGCACACGTAGCTCTTTTGTAAAATCTAATAGCTGGACTCGTGCACTTTGGATGCAAGGTTGAAATTAGTATGTACTTAATGTTTTGTTTTTGCCTGATTACCAGCATACTGGGACACTCGTAAAGGCAGCCAGCCAGTGGAGATGTCACCGATTGAATTCAGCCATAGAGATCCTGTCTACAAAGCCATCTGGCTGCAGTCAAAGACAGGCACGGACATCTTTTCTGCTTCTACAGATGGCCAGGTATGTGTACGATCACACATAACTCTCATATAAAGAATGAATCAGTATTTATTGATATTTTTACAGTGTCCTCAACTTAATGTTTAACCTTTCAATCCTTTACTCACAATATGAACAAAAACAAACTCTGCTCTTATTATGGAAAAACAATTACAAACTCTCTTCGTTTGTCTTTTATATCTTCAATCAAAGTCGGACCATTTGCTTTGGCATTTGGAGTGGTCGTCCTTTTCTGTTGACATCAGTTTGATGGCTTTAGCTTGGTTACCAGGTTTTCACGACAAATGTACATCCAAACTATCCCAAAAACAAGCCCAGTCCCTAAATCCCATATGGAAAAAAAAAATAAATGACTGAATGCATTTTAAGGCGACGCAGTGGTGTAGTAGGTAGTGCTGTCGCCTCACAGCAAGACGGTCGCTGGTTCGAGCCTTGGCTGGGTCAGTTTGCATTTCTGAGTGGAGTTTGCATGTTCTCCCCGCGTGGGTTTCCTCCGGGTGCTCCGGTTTCCCCCACAAGTCCAAAGACATACGGTACAGGTGAATTGGGTAAGCTAAAATTGTCCGTAGTGTATGTGTGTCAATGAGAGTGTATGGGTGTTTTCGAGAGATGGGTTGCAGCTGGAAGGGCATCCGCTGCGTAAAAACATATGCTGGATAAGTTGGCGGTTCATTCCGCTGTGGCGACCCCTGATTAATAAAGGGACTAAGCCGAAAAGAAAATGAATGAATGAATGCATTTTACAGGCTCTTTCTCTATCTTTTGTTTGATGGAGTTGGAGAGCAGAAGGGGTGAGACATTAGAGATGGAGTTGGAGAGGATGATATTAGATTTGGATAGGGGAGAGACTTTAACCTGCGGAATATAAAAATTGTCTGCAGACACAGATCAAAAGTATGCCTATTTCACTTGAAAACCCCAAAGATGGCAACGCTAGCTGTTTCTCAATATGCATTCTTCAGCGGTCTTGCGTCCTCGTGTTCTCGTGTAACATCATCATCAGCTGCCAAAGTTCAGTTCCAATATTCAAGACCGCAAGAACAGAGGACGCGTGAAACTTCCCGGATGTGTTCTTGATATTGAGGATGCACCGATGCAGACTTGAGCACCAATCTCGCTCTAGAAGTCCTAGAAGTCATTGCAACTGGGAAGCGCAGCATTTTATTTAGATTTATTATTAAAGTTCAGAGATATCACTTATTTACCTCAGGAGTTTCCCTAAATGAAACGGTGAACATAAACATTACCATGAACATCTTAATAAAGGAATAAACACATTAAGGGTGTTTGTTTGCTGAAATTCGTATTAAAATCAGTTTTATTTATATTGTGCAACGTATATTTATTATGTTTTTATGCATAGTATATATTTTGAAAAGGAGAAAAACAATAAATCGTTGGATGAATGCTGTAATGTTTCAATGATTTTCAGTTAAAAACGCGTGAAGGTCATGTGACCATCAGGAAGAACGCAGCATCTCATTTCTCACAGGACGCGTTCTCTGTCCTTGCGGTCTCCCGAGTTCGTTCTTTCGAGGACACCTGGCAAGACCGGCCTTGACAAGAACGCAAGTCCGTTCTCTGCATTCTTTGAATTGAGAAACAGCCATTGTGATGTCAATCAGCCACAATCTTCTTAACCTTGCCCCTCTTACCGTTAGTTTGCAGTAGAACGATGCACAAAAATAAAGCCCCGCTCCCTGATCAATATTCTGTTTCAGTTTGAAGTGCATCAACATACTGAGATAAAAGTCTCAGCAACTTCCAGTTCAAGCATACTATAAATATATGTGTGCTACAAGTATTGGCACCCCTATGAATTCATGTTCAGTCAAGACCTCCTGTTTCACAAAGGTATAAATATGAGGACACACACAGGCCAAACACAGTTATTCATCTCAATGGGTAAGACCAAACCGAATGTTATTGAGCTTAAAAAAATGGCACATGGTTGTAAGAAAATAGTAAAAACACAGAAAATACCCATTTCCACCATTAGCAAAATAATTAAGAAGTTCCAGTCAACTGGAAATGTGGATGGTTTGAGTGGCCAAAATATCTCCAAGATATCCAAGAGCTGCAGAATTGCAGAAGTTCGTTGCGTCTTCAGGTTAGAAAGTCTTCAAAACTACATTCTAATGCCAGCTACATCACCACTAACAGTTTGTTAGTGTTGACAGACAAAAACGCTCTACTCTCAACTGAAATCAAGTATATTCAGATTTTTTTTCCCTTAAAGGTGCTGTATGTAATTTTTTGACTCTTCTAAAGCATAAAAATAGCATAATATGTTTGCAGATATTTAAGAAACATGCTAAGTGAACATTCTTGTTTATCTGAAAGTCAGATATTCTGCTTTGAAAATGTCTGTTATGTGTCGGAACGGCTGTCTTTGTTTTGGTTCTTTTAACCCACCCAATGCCACTTTAGCCAATTATATCTCAGCATCCCGGGTTGCCTTGTTGGAAAACCGGGTATTTCATTCATTCATTCATTCCTACAATCCAACCCGTTCTTTAAGATCTCAAAACTCAGGGCTTCTGTTAGTACCTAGAATAGCAAAGTCGAGTAAAGGAGATCGAGCTTTCTCATTTATGGCTCCTAAACTCTGGAATAGCCTTCTTGATAATGTCTGAGGCTCAGACACACACTCGCAATTCAAAACCTATCTTTTTAGCAAAGCATACACTCAGTGCATCACTTAGCGGTTGTCACAAAGGTATACACAGGAGACCCAAATGCAAGTAAAAACAAGATGATTTATTAAAAGAGTCACAACTGGTATAGATCTCACCAGATATAATAGGGCAAGGATGCCCACAACAGAATACGACACGCCAACAGTGGTAAAGGTTCGTCCGTGAACCAACGTCATATAGCAGTCTCTCATAGATATCTCACCAGATATCGAGGGAAGGGAATGGTAGCGCTATGGAGCAGCTCTCAAGGAAATCGTAGAGTTTACCCACGGTAAAGTTCATTAGAGAAGCGGATTAGGGGTGAAGTCTCTCACAGATAATGTTGTCTTCAGAGCAGGCAGTAGTAACAACATCAAAGAAATGGAGACGAGCATAAGATCCAAATGAAGCAGGTCATATTGGAGAGCTTCCACCAAATTGAGCGAGAGAGTCTAACAGAGAGAAGACACAGAAGTGAACAAACAATGGACAGATGACACGAGATACAAAACACTGAACATTTAAAGGCGCGGTAACGCTCTGCAGCTGTGGCTAAATGATTAACAGCTGAGATGTATGAGTGGTAACAAGACACGTGACAACCCAGCTGATGAATGTAAACACACACACATACACACACACCACGCGGTGAAAACCCAAACAAACACACCCACTTCCCACACACACACACATGCAAGAAGAACAGATAGATCACAACCGTGACAGCGGCATGATGCATGAGTGTGCCCCACGCAGGTTTTGTCACGGTTCAGGAAGGATGAGGTAGCGAGAACTCAAATGCAACATAAGATGGCTTTTATTTTAATAAAAATAAAACAAAAGACAACAAAAACCACCCCGAGGGGAGAAAAACATAACTATAACACAAAATGGTAGACAAACTTGGCTGGGCTGGCAAGACTGGACTGGAGCAGGAACACGAGGGAGAATAGACGACGAACTGGCACAGGACAGCAGACATGAGGAGATTATAAGCAGAAGTAAATTAATACACAAACAGGTGAACATGATAAACTAATAATGGGTTAACAAGGAGGGTGGGGCTAGACAATAAACGGGAGAGCACATGACACAAAGACAACAAGCCATGTGCTCACATAAAACAAGACACGCAAGCACGCGGTGCATGTAAACATACACCACGTGCTAAACACAACACCAACAGACGACTGAACAGGGGACACGAGCACACGATAGATGTAAACATCTTACTATACACTCACACATAAGCACCGCGCATGCTTCATCTCAGCGCCAACAGAAACCAAAACCAACCAGACTGAGATGCTGAGAATGAAACAGCGCGATGCAGACAGAACAAAACAAACACGAGTACGAGCGCGCGCACGCGTCACAAGCATGCGCAGGCCGTACACGTCCGCATCAAGCGGGAGCGTGCACGGTCCGCACGCACTCACGACAGCGCGCGCACACAGAGACACACACAATGATAGAACACAAGTGCTCGACCTGAGAAAACTCGAGCCGAGCACAACAGAGCATGACAAGACAGAGCTAGTGTCTGGACTCTGCCACCAAAACAAGAGTTAACAAGATCAGAGTGGCAGAACCCTGACAGGTTTTTGCATCTCGTTTATATATACTATGAACAGCAGCTACGCTAATTATTCTCTTTATTCTCTATTTCCACCTGGGGGTACTCATCCCGAGGCCCTCAGACTATGCAGCGCCACTAATGCGATCCAAGTCCAGCGACGAGATGATCTCAAGGTTTTCATAATCCCGGACCAGGCCGTATCCTGAGCAGCTGCTGTGGTGGTCATGAAGGAGTGTATTAAACCTCTTTAACATCATTAAATGTGTATGCTGAATCACTAATATGTGTTGGCTATCTGCTTTCAGTAGTATGGCAATAAATGTCATGTAAAATAGCAGTCAAACTAACATTTTTGCATTTAACACTGAAGCACATAAGGTGTACCAGAGGTGATCATTGTTAGTTTTATGTTGTCCAGCTGCAAAAAATAGAAACCCTTTCTAAAATATAAATTTCAGGTATTGGTTAGGATAAAAACTCTTTTCTTTTTTATTTGTACAATATTTTTATTACTTTTTTCAATGTGCATATCAAAGCAGATTATACAGTTACAGAATGATAAACATGAAGACACAGCAAACATTTTACACCCTATTCTCCCTCCCATCAACCCATTCCCAAAAATAAAAATTAAATTAAATAAAGAAAAATAAAATAAATAAATTAATAAAAAAAAGGGGGGGGGGGGGTATGTTTAAACCAGGTAGAGAGTGTTTCCCGAGTCTAAGCTTGTTCTTGTTGTAGTAGACTGTCAACATTTACATTGTACTTCAGGAAGTTATTAAATGGTCTCCAGATATCTTCAAACACATTTTGCTTCTTTTTGACAATGTATGTGATCTTTTCCATTGACACATGTGATGCCATTTCTTTAATCCACTTTCCAATTCTAGGTTCATTTATATTTTTCCAATTAAGAGCAATAATATGTTTAGCTTGTAAAACACACATGTCTATGAATCTGACCTCTTTGCTTCGTAAAAGAAAGCTGACAGGATATAAACCCAGGATAAAAATCTTAGGATCCAATGGTAATTTCTTTGATAAAATTTGGTCATTTATTTCAATAACACCTTGCCAAAAGGGTTTCACTTTCACACATTCCCATATACAGTGGTAAAGTGTACCTCTTAAATCATTACACTTAATACAGGTATCTGGAATATTATCGTTAAACTTGTGCAATATAGCAGTATTTATGTATGTTCACATTAACCATTTGTACTGTACGAGTTTCAGGCTGCTGTTGATTGTCTGTATCTGAGCTTTCTTACATGCCTCATTCCAATCCTCTTGAGAAATTTCATCTTCTGTATTTTCTTTCCATAATCTTAGTTTTGATTCCGAGGATTCATTAGAGCTAGATACGAACAATCCGTACAAAGAGGAGATTAAACCTTTATCATAACAGTTTCCTATGATTGCTGCCTCTAATGAGGAAATGTTAGGAATATTTAATGAATGATTTTGAGATGAGGATATAAAACTTCTAAGTTGAAGATATTTAAAAAAAATGGGTCTTTGGAATGTCAAATTTGTTTGAAATTGCTGAAAAGGACATAAATACTTTATCTTCATTGTACATATCTTGTACTTTCCTTAACCCTTTTTCACACCACATCACAAAAACTATTTTTAATATGAAAATATTCCTTCGTCTGCCGTTGCCTTTATTTAAAACACGATTTAAATCCACCTTAAATCAGTGTTTAGGCTCAATAGAGTCACACTCTTAATCTGGCAACCTGCGCTTGCATGTTTTTTAATCCAGGAATGCAATACCTAGTTCATCCACTGGGTGTCAAACTTACATACTGCACCTTTAATTTTTGGAGCAAAAGATCAGACAGTTAAACAAAAGCCCCTTTTTACAGTAATGCTGGAAAATTGTCCATTAAATCACTGTAATGACTTTAAAAATGCACAGTTGTGTTCACAGATGATCTCTATTTATGGCTATTTACTGGTAATTTTCTGGAAAAGTCTGTATGTGTAAAAGGGGTTATTGACGACAACGACTGTATAACATACTAATACAGTCATCGGATATTCATGCATCTGACTCCAGGTCCTATGGTGGGACATTCGCAAGATGAGTGAGCCCACCGAGAGACTTGTGATGGACCCCACTAAGAAGGGGAACATTGATAATTCACTTGGTGCAATCTCACTGGAGTTTGAGACAACTATGGTAAGATCAAGATTTATTATTTGTCCCATTCAAAGAAGAAAGAGATGATTAGAAATTCACCATGTTTTTTTTTTTTACACAAGCCCACTAAGTTCATGGTGGGCACAGAGCAGGGTCTTGTGGTTTCGTGCAATCGGAAAGCAAAAACTCCAGCTGAGAAGATCGTGTGCACATACAGCGGACATCATGGACCCATTTATGCCCTGCAGAGGAACCCATTTTTTCCTAAGAACTTCCTGACTGTGGGTGACTGGACAGCACGCATTTGGTCAGAGGACATCAAAGAGTCCTCCATCATGTGGACTAAGTAATTCTTTCTTCAGTTTTTGAAAAATCATCAAACAAATTTATCAATCAAGCAAGCAATCAATCAATCAATCAACCAACCAACCAACCAACCAATTTTTGTTCTTTTAAACTTTTTATGAAAAAAATCCTGAAAAAAATATGATAGTTTATGCAAAAATGTTTATGTTACATTAGTTATATTCAGCATTGACCATGAAGTGTTTCTAAAGCGCTAAAACAGAATATTAGAGTGACATGTGTGATTTATCACATAAATAAATTGCATATTAAAAATGTAACTAAAATATTTCTAATAATAAAATAAAAAAAATGTAATGTCAATTTTAATGTTACTAAACTGTTTAATACTAGACATATGCGTATAACAGATACTATTAGAATTTATTTAATTGCTGTATATAGAGTTTTGTACAGTTACTTTTTTTTCTTTTTTAAATATTTCCCAAATGATGTTTAACAGAGCAAGGAAATTTTCATTTCGGCTAGAATAAAAGCAGTTTTTAATTTTCTTGAAACCATTTTAAGGTCAATATTATTAGTCCCCTTAAGCAATATTTTTTTTCAATAGTCTACAGAACAAACCATCATTACACAATAACTTGCCTAATTACCCTAACCTGTCTAGTTAACCTAATTAACCTAGTTAAGCCTTTAAATGTCACTTTAAGCTGTATAGAAGTGTCTTGAAAAATATCTAGTTAAATATTATTTACTGTCATCATGGCAAAGATAAATAAATCAGTTATTAGAAATGAGTTATTAAAACTATTATGTGTAGAAATGTGTTGAAAAAATCTTCTCTCCGTTAAACAGAAATTGGGGAAAAATTAACAGGGGGCTAATAATTCTGACTTCAACTGTATATATATATATATATATATATATATATATATATATATATATATTTTTTTTTTTTTTTTTTTAATTAAATTATTTATGCACAGTAATCTGTCCTGGCTAAAAGTCCCAGATCACCAGTTAACTACACATAAACGGGGAGTAATGTCCCATTAAAGCAATGTTATTGTAAAAATATATAATTAAACCATATTAACAAAAATAACTGTAAGCAAAAGAAAGCAAGTGAAACATACCGTGTTTGATAATGAAAGGATAATCATGCGCACACAGTTAATATAGGCCTGTTAATAATCTGTTCCAAGAATAATTCTTGACAATAATTCTTTTTTTAAATGTAATGTTTTTTTTAAAGAAAGGCTTTGTTGAATTAAATAGTGCACCTTTACAGCTATATTTTCCTTGTTTTGACATAAAAGAAATTGTGGCTAAGAAACACTAATTTAGTGTGGTCAGAGATACATTTGGTAAATCCTTAATTTTGAGCCCTGAAAAGTCATGTCAGATAAAAACTGATTGTATTGCGACACAACCCATTTGCTCATGCACACTGAGCAAGCTAATACACAATAAGCACAAGAAGTGAAATGAATGAGAAGGCATGTGGACATAACATCTAAATCAAGTCATTTTAGCATGTCAAAGTCAAATTTATGCATATAAAATATATTTTCCCAACAAGAAAAGTGTGGCAAGTGAAAAGGGCAAGTGGCTAGTAATGTTGGAAATCTACAAGCCACAGTGGCTGGTGATCAAAAAAGTTCATGCCAAGCCCTGTTTGTTGTTATAATTATTTTGACCCCAGCTTCAGATGTTTGTTATGCTTTTTCTAATCCGCTTCTCCAGATATCACATTGCCCATCTGTTAGATGGCTGTTGGAGTCCAGTCAGACCCTCAGTCTTCTTTACAGTAAAGATGGACGGCACCTTGGACGTGTGGGACATCTTGTTTAAACAGAACGACCCCACTCTCTGCCTCAAGGTATGTGCTCTCTGTTTTCTCATCAAACTCGTATCACTGTCCAAAATCTCAGCATTATCTGCTTGAAAAAAATGTTCACTACATTTGTGTGTTTGTTTTTTTATTGACAGGTGTGTGATGAAGCTCTGTACAGCATCAAGGTTCAAGATAACGGCCGTTTCCTGGCCTGTGGCTCTCAGCTGGGGACCACCACACTTCTGGAGATTTCAGCAGGCCTGTGTTCACTGCAGAAGAATGAGAAAGCTCTGGTCTCAGAGGTGACATACAGTATATTCACTAGGGGTGCCAAAATTAATCATTTCTTTGGTGCACCGTGATGCAGATGGGGACAATTTGATATTGGTTCAGTAATAGATCATAACCGGTTATTATGCACTGAAGTCATTTATCCCCTATGCGCGATGTCGCAGTAGAATACTATGGCGAAGTTGGCGAGGGTGAGTAAATAAAACACTCCTACTACTTAAAAAGCAGATAATTGTGCACGTGTGAGTGTGCTGGACACAGTCTTTCACTGACACTGAGGAATGGTAAAGCACGAGCCGCTGAGAAATGCTGTAAAACTCCATCTCTGCCCCTCTCTCTCTCTCTCTCTCTCTCTCTCTCTCTCTCTCTCTCTCTCTCTCGCTCTCTCTCTCTCTCTCTCTCTCTCTCTCTCTCTCTCTCTGTCTCTCCCACACACACACACACTTTTTGCATTTGACCCGTTGGCATGTTCGTGAGGTAAAGTTTCCTCTCCTCTCGGCTGTTAAAGCGATACTTGTGGATCCAGACACAAGCGTGCCTGTGGTGCGAGTTTATTGTATTGTATTGTATTTATTCTATTACGGATTACCTGATAACCGCTTATTATGCGGATATTGACTGACCCGCGGCCGTTTTTCCCGCGTCACTCATGGGTGAACATTGCTTTCGTTTCTAAAGCCAAGCACAGCCCTTTCTGTTAAGCGGGTGAAGACAATGACCAATCATAGGGGTGTAAGAACTTGCCAGCACTCAAAAAGTAAGCGGGACAATATTTACATTAGTTTATTTGTTATGAATGCTCGTGCTGTCTTCTGTGCATGTATTGGAGTTTTCATTCACAAAGAGTGTTTTTTTTTGAGCTGGTAAAATTAAAGGTACAGTTCATATATCTGCCTATACTGCCTGTATTAAAGGACAAAATTGTATTACAACTAAGTAATATATAAATATAAACATATTTATAGATTTTATTAAAAAAACATTCTTGTGTTGTAAAGAAAAAAATCTAATTATGTATGGAAAGCATCGTCAATGCACTGTGATGCACCGAGATATCGAATTGAACCAAAACGATGGCATGATAATCGTAACCAAACTGAACCGTGAGACCAGTGTAGATTCACACCCCTAATATTCACGCAACAAAACACTGTCTGGCCACTTTATAATGTACAACAAGAAATCTTCTTCTTCAGAACTGCAGCTCAATACATGCTTCCCTTTTATTTATGCATGCATGCTACTTAACATTGTTTAATTTATTTCTTATAATGGGCAATCTAAAAAGCAAGTCTGGCAAAGTAGTTCATTCAAGTGATGCCTTATTATAGAAAAAATTAAGAGAACACTTATTATTCATTCTCTGGATATACCATTATGAGTAAAATGTTTATTTGTGTTTTGTTTTCATTTAATAAAGTACTGATAATATAAAATATAAAAAATTTTTAGACCTTACATTTTGGGGGGAAATATATTTGTATACAAAGTATGCACAAAATAAAATTAAAAAATATATAATAATTTTGTTCTATATTTATTAGGAATAATTAATTTTCATCTGCTGTCATAAAATAAATAATAATAAATGATAATATTACTATTTGAAATATTGACACATTATCATTCATTCATTCATTCATTCATTTATTTATCAGGGGTTGCTACAGTGGAATGAACTGCCAACTTATCCAGCTAATGTCACCCATACACACTCATTCACACACATACACTACAGCCAATTTAGTTTAATCAGTTCACCTATAGCGCATGTCTTTGAACTTGTAGGAGAAACCGGAGCACCCGGAGGAAACCTACGCAAACACAGAGAGAACATGCAAACTCCACACAGAAATGCCAACTGACCCAGCCGGCGACCTTCTTGCCGTGAGGCGACAGTGGTAACCACTGAGCCACAGTGTCATCGACACCTTATCAATGGTTTTTTAAAATATTATAATTATAAAATAAATAAACTTTTTACTCAAAACACAATTAATGGAAAATCCAGAGAATTGTTAATAACTCTAAAGATGTTTCTTCTTAATATTTTTTTTCCCCAGAAATTTGTCACTTATTTACTTTTGTACTTATTCAATCATTCATTTATTTATTTAAACTTTTTTTTTTTACAATGAAAACAAATATTCAAAGAGATAAAGACAGACGTAAAAATGGTTTTGTTTGTACTATTCTCCTAAGAGGAGAATTTCCCCCTTGTTTTTTGCAGATGTTTGAGCGGGAGACGAAGCGGGAGAAGATTCTGGAGGCTCGCCACAGAGAGATGCGTCTGAAGGAACGCAGCCGCTCAGAGCAGAGCCGAGAGGACGAGATGAAGGAGACAGATGGAGAGGAGAACGCAGAGGAGCTGGTGGCCCGCGCAGAGAAAGACTTCTTCCACATCATAGAAAACGAGAGGATGAAAGAGAGGAATGAGGAGAAAGACAGAGATCAGGTTCAAGATGTTCTGCTCACACTGTTCACGTTTATTCTGATGATCTGATTCTGAGTTCTGCTTCGGGAATTGATTCCTCTCTGTTATAGCGATTCTTTTGCAATTTTTTCTTCTAAAAACCCTGCAAGTACTAAATACACTAAAAAATGAAGGTCAGTCAAGTACAGTTGAAGTCAGAATTATTAGCCCTCCAGTGAATTTTTATTACTTTTTTAAATTTCCCAAATGATGTTTAACAGAGCTAGGAATTTTTCACAATATTTCCTATAATATTTTTCTTCTGGAGAAAGTCTTATTTGTTTTATTTCTGCAGGTATAAAAGCAGTTTTTATTTTTTTAATAACCATTTTAAGGTCAATATTATTAGCCCCCTTAAGCAATTTTTTTGGCTTTGTCTATAGCAGTGGCGCCCCCCGAAAATTTCCTTAGGGGTAGCCAGAAGACGCCACACCAAATCGTGGGGTGGCACAGAAAAGCAAAATAATGAATTCAGTGTAATATTTTATTGTTGTTTCTGGTAAATGAAATAATGTGGTTTTAATTCATTTAATTAATTACTCTTGAAATATCGCAATTTATTCCTTGAAATAATTCAGCAAGTACATGTGCAAACCAAATAAAAATCAATATTTAGTTTACTTTTCATATATATAAATAACTTTACAGTTATTTTTCACATAGTTTTATTGTAGAGCATATGGTATATGCCATGTCTAAAATAATGAAGATTAATGAATGAATTAATAAAACAAACAAATGAACAAACTGAACAAAGGGTATTGTTTTATACACACACACTCACTATACAGAACCTAATAATATAATTTATCCATATTCCTTTTTGAGCCACAATATTATTAATACAGCTTCTTCATATGATGTACCTAAATATAAAATTGGCATTGCTGTCTATTGAAGGTGTGTGCTTGCTGTCAACGACGATTGGTGAGGGGGAGGGGCAGTGATTCAGCTACGTCAGTGGCACCAATCAATCCCCAATAATTTAGTGGCTGCTATTTGTTTATTTATTTATTGAAATATTGTGAATTTATTTAAAGTACATTTCAATTAATAATATCCACAACCAAATCATATTGGAGTGGCCACAGGAGTGGCCAGAGTTTACCCCCTTGGGGGCGCCCCTGGTCTACAGAACAAATCATCATTATACAGTGAATTACCTAATTACCCTAACTTGCCTCATAATCCTAATTAACCTTGTTAAGCCTTTAAATTGCACATTAAGCTGAATACTAGTATCTTGACAAAATAGCTAGTAAAACATTATGTATTATGCAGTTATTAAAAATGAGTTATTAAAACTGTTGTGTTTAGAAATGAGTTGAAAGAAAATCTCTCCGTTAAGCAGAAAATGGGAAAAAAAATATACAGAGGGGGCTAATAATTCAAGAGGGCTAATACTCCTGACTTCAACTGTACATCATTTATTGCATAGATGAAACATGTTGCGTCTGAAATACGTACACAGCTGTTGTAACTATAAGGAGCAAGTTGTACACTGAAATAATCATACTATTATGGCATCAAAATAGGAGCATTTTTTCTTGTCAAGCACATGCGTTATAATGATTTATTATAGTGAGAACACGTGCTATTTTGGCAAGGGGAAAAAAGTTTAATTTTATTAAAAGCAACTTAAAAGCCCTTCACTTCATGCAACTTTAATGTTTTTATGTATTTAGAGTGGAACTTAAAGTTTATTTGTTATTCTGATATTTTGCATTGCATTGAAATGGTTCATCAAATCACCATTTATGACGTCAATCACCTCATACTTCAGTTTCTCATCACATAAACGGGGAGGAGCTACTCTATGTCCCGCCCTGTCTTCATGTTTCAGTTGAACTGACATCACACATTGAACAAAAATGCACATTTCAAAGCATTTCACTTGACATTTAAGCAAGAGAGAGTCGATATCAATATTTTGTTGACGTCAGTCACCTCATACTTCAGTTTGTCATCACATCTTCCGACCTATCAAATGCTTTCTAATATCTGACATGCCCCGCCCCCTTCAAAACGCTTCTCATTTGCTTTTGAGTTTGATGCGGTTACGCAGTTATAAAAACAAAAAGTTATTGGTTGTTTTGTTTAAAAGGGGAAGGAGCTACTCTATGTCCCGCCCTGTCTTCATATTTCAGTTGAAATTACATCACACATTGAACAAAACTGCACATTTCAAAGCAATTCAAAGGAGCAAGAGAGAGTCACTTAATGCTTGATTCAATGCAGTTCGTTGTAACGGAAAAAGCCTTTAAAGGAATTGATTCCTCTGAATCAAAGAATCAATTCTTTGTGGAATCGACCACCAGTCTTAAATCTGACGTCTGAAATCTTTAACCAACTTCACTTCTGTATTGGTGTGCGTGTGTGCATGTGTGTGTGATCATATGAGTGTGCTTCAAAACAGCTTGTCAAACAAAACTGCCCTCCTTTGTGAAGCTTAAACAAATCGTATCCCATGTTTGGACTGTTGCTTCAATAAGATAAGCTCTATATATAACCCTGATCGCTGTGGCCGACGCTCTCTATTGTGAAAGACAAAGCAGGAAAAATCAATAAATTCTACTTTGTCTGTACCCAGAATGCTTTATGCTCGTCTGTGATTGGTTGAGGAGGCATCAGAGCATCACAAGTGTATTTCTGCAGGCCGGTTTACTCAAAGGCTCCTCTGATTTATGGTTTTGCCCTTTTCAGTGACTTTAGTTATTTGATAATAAAGAGAGGGTTATAATTAGGTTGGTTTTATTGTGTCTCACATGACTTGTGCATAAATCAGGAAGTGTATAGTTTGGGCTCAGTTTTGTATTGGTCTCATTTTTGTTTCTTATTTCTTTGCAGGAGAAAGGAGTGTGTGAGGAGAAAGATTTCCAGGAGGAGCACGAAACCAATGGCGTTTCTTCATTTGTAAGGACTGAAATCTCTCTGTAGATTGAGCTGCTCCTAAAGTCAGTTCATGTACCTTTCACAAAGTATTTTTACTTCCATTATGTGGTGTATTTCTGAATGAAACAGAATCAAAAGAATATTAGAGTTATATTAGAGTATGAATACAGTAGATTGTGTATAATTGTCACTATATGTAAGTTGCAAAGTATATCTTAAGGCAAAGTATAGTAGCTACACATTTGGTCTGAATTTAGGTAAGGCATAAAATAAGGTTTGTGATATATATAGTTAAAGGGAAAATTATTAGTGCTTCTGTGAAATGTTAAAGGTCCCGCAAAGTGCTTTGAAATATGCATTTTTATCGGTGTTGCCAACTTTTTTCAATGAAAAGTCTCTAAGCTCTGCCCGAAAAAGCTGCTAAATGTCGCTAGATTACATCATACGTCAATTTGTATATTACTTACGTCATCATGTCCAACCGTTTCTGTAGCTTTATCCAAAGAGCTTAGAATGACCAAGAGGCGGCACTCAATAGAACGTTCTATTGCAACAGCAGCGCCCAGCAACAGCCCCGCGATTCCGCCATTTTGGAGTGAAAGCGATTGGCCGTCCATTGGATCTTATTGCTGTCGCGATGGCGAGCAGCTGCTTTGTTTTTTTTTTTTACATTTATTTAAAAAGCGCATTAAAGCTGAGATACAACCTGAAAGATGACAATACAACACTTACTATCACAATCATCAGCACTTTTAATAGTTTATTTTACAGACTTATAATGTGCTGTTGTTCTATTGGAATTTTCATTCCAAAATGGCCACCGCGTGACATCTAGTGGCTGTTTCACAAATCGCACTAGAGCAGTGGTGGGCAAACATCAAGTTTTGCAAACCAAGTGAAGGGCCACATGTCAAATCCTTCAAAAAATAACTTTTATTTATAGTGGCAGTATGCATGGAATAATATGTAATATCGGACAGAATCATGTCACATTAATACAAAACAGATTATTTTAATAGTTATAATTGAGTCAAATTTACAAGTCAAATTAATTTGCACTGCTATTTATATTTACTTATTTAATCATCATAAAACAATCACAACAATCTCATTTGAGCTTGTATTAATATGCTCATATTAATCATAAAACTATGAGATAAAACGGAAGAAGAATCTGAGGGCATACTCACACTATGTACAGTTGCCTTGAACTGGGCCGAAGCATGCTTGTTCCCCCTCCCATCTTCCCTGACGACCCGCACTCACATTACATTTGGGCCTGAGCATCATCGATGATGCGCTGTTCAGTTTAAGAAGAGCTCTCGCAAAAAAAAAAGAAGAAGCGCATTTTGCGTGAAAGTGCATTTTAATATCCGAGAGTGTGTTCTAATTCTACTGGTCAAATGGCGTTCACTTGTACTGCATCATTAATTTACTAGTTCTGAAACCAAACCGTTACTCAGAAGCAGCATTTTAAAAACTCCCTCGCGGGCCGGATGAAAGTGTTCAGCGGGCCGCATATGGCCCACGGGCCGTAGTTTGCCCACCTCTGCACTAGAGTGTTGCCTCTTGGTGATTCTATGCACTTTGCTTTATCTCATTTCAGAGGCTGCAACCTCTAAAGGACAGTGTTGCCAGATTGGGCATTCAGCTTTTGAACACGATTGTGCGGTTATAAAAAGACATAGACGGGTATTAAAAATTTGGGCGTTTTTACAACGTAATGCCCGCCTCCCCCCAATGTGTTCAACGACCCCCCCACCCCTTTTCGGTTTTCTCGCGACCAGTGTTGTCAGATTGGGCGGTTTTGGATAGCATTTGGGCTGGAATCAGTCAGCTACATCTGGCAACACTGCTCATGACCGTCACAACCATCTTACAGATGACTGGGCGGTTGCTTTTGCACTTTGGCGGGTTTTGGGTAGTTTTTGGGCTGGAATCAATCGGCTACATCTGGCAACACTGCCAAAGGATGCATTCGAAGGGCGCAGCGTCATTGCAGCGTGTCGAAGGCTGTCTCGTTTCAAAAAATTTCGAAGGCTCGCTATACTGCTATAATGATGTGCATTTCGCACTTCTGTTATTCAATCTAGACTGTACTGATCCTCTGCGGATCCTCCTCGAACGTCCCAAGATTCATTGCGCGCTGATAACGGCAGGACGTTTTTAAAAGAAACCACTCTGAAAAAAAAAAGTCATTGCAAATTATCTTACCGCTTATTAATGGCAGCTGTTAAAGTTGCCTGGTGATGAGATCTGTCCTCTTTTTAAAACACTCAGTTCGGCTTGTGTGGACTTCGAAGGACTCACCTTTAAAGTCTGCATCCTTTGGAAGATGCAGCCTCTGAAATGAGACACAGCTTGTTTGTTTAACAGCCTATGGTTAATGAAGGGGTATTTATATTTGCACTACGCTTTATGTATGCATGTTAATTTCACTCAATTTATTGCTGTTTGAATACAGTATATCAGTATAGATGTGTAGTGAATTTTCAGTACTCTCTCAGACGTAATAAACTCAGACAAGTTTCGAAACTGTCCCTAAAATCTCTGTGATTGTGAACAAGAAAATATTAAATGGTCAAATTAAATGGTTAAATTTAAAGCAAAGGAGAAACAGATTGGTTTGGCTGTACAAGGGAAACACCTCAGACTTGCGGTGCTAAATCATTTGCCGTCAGTATGCAGAGGGGTGATCTGCTCTCTGGCTGTGGGAGAGACTGCTGTATGAGGACTGGGCTGTCTGTGAGTGCTCCAAGGTGGGGGAGGGGCGGATAGCATCACCCACAGCTCGTTGACAATAGTACGGTACAGTGTGGACACATGAGAGTCTATAACAATCTCCAGTAACACCAAAAAAGTCGTTAGATTTGTCTCTAGTTGCTTACTATTACTATTACTTACTATTATAAAAGTCACTAAATGTAGCAACAAAGTCGCTATGTTGGCAACAATGTTTTTTATTCGATGTTTTACATAATCTCAACTGAAACTCAAAGAGAGCAGCAAATAGCCTTTTGTTTTATCACTACTCTGCCAGTGAGAGTGGTTGAGCTCAACTACATCAACTGAAAAGCAAATGAGAAGGAGGCGGGGCATGTCAGATACTAGAGAGCATTTGATTGGTTATGATTTGATGAGTAACTGAAGTATGAGGTGACGTGAAAAAAATTGTTGATCCATTTAGACCAGTGGTGGGCAAACTTTTTAGACCCAAGGGCCACATCAAGTTTTGCAAACCAAGTGAAGGGCCACATGTCAAATCCTTAAAAAAATAACTTTTGTTTATAGTGGCAGTATGCAGGGAATAATATGTAATATCGGACAGAATCATGTCACTTAAATACAAAACAGATTATTTTAATAGTTATAATTGAGTCAAATTTACAAGTCAAATTAATTTGCACTGCTATTTATATTTTCTTATTTAATCATCATAAAACAATAAAGTATAATAATACTATCAATAATAATAATAATAATAATGTAATAATTTTTACAGTGGAGAATAGAAAAGATATTGTTTGATAGAAAAAATCTCCTATTAACACATTAAAAATAATTCTTAGTTTACTATTCAGTCAAATGTACATTAATCTACTTTGCACTGCTTTTAGAATATAGAGATCAATCATCATAAAACTTGATGAAACCACAAATCGTTGATAAAAGAACTTTTAAAGTGGATGTATGCATGGAAAATATATTCTATGACAAAAATTAACACATTTAACCAGCAATTATTATACAATTTGAGTCTAATTCACAACAATCTCATTTGAGCTTGTATTAATATGCTCATATCAATCATAAAACTATGAGATAAAACGGAAGAAGAATCTGAGGGCGTACTCACACTATGTACAGTTGCATTAAACCGGGCCGAAGCATGCTTGTCCCCCCTCCCGTCTCCCCCGACGGCCCGCACTCACATTACATTCGGGCCTGAGCACACTTACATCATCGATGATGCGCTGTTCAGTTTATGAAGCGCTCTCGCAAAAAACAAAAAAAGAAGCGCATTTTGCGTGAAAGTGCATTTTAATATCTGAGAGTGTGTTCTAATTCTACTGGTTGCGCTAACTGTACCGCGTGCAATACTGCCACCAAATGGCGTTCACTTGTATTGCATCATTAATTTACTAATTCTGAAACCAAACCACTCAGAAGCAGCATTTTAAAATCTCCCTCGCGGGCCGGATGAAAGTGTTCAGCGGGCCGCATCTGGCCTGCGGGCCGTAGTTTGCCCACCTCTGATTTAGATGGAAGTGACAAACTACAAGCTTTACATGTTTATAGCAGTTTTATATCTTCTAAACGTGAGTTTTTTGACTGTTTTTTAATTATTATTTTTTTATTAGAAGATGCAGAAGGTACACAAATTGGGATAGAAAGAAAATGAAAATGAAACAACAACAAAAACAATAAATAACAAAAAACAACAACAATACAGTCTGGCAGGTGCGTGTGTTTGTGTGTATGTGTGTGTGTATGTGTGTGTGCATGTAAAGGTAACTTGGTGGACAGGTCAGCGTACATACTGTACAAAAAGGACAATAACAGTCAATAAATGAAGCAAGTATTATAGATATAAATAAAACGGACAGAAAGAAACCAGTCAGTGGTAAGGAGTGACAACAATGCTAGTAATGTACTGATAGTAGTAATGACAGTAAAAGGAAAGAAGGGACAACAGTAATAATAACTAATAAAAACAATAATAATAAATCACAAGGACTACACCAACTACTACTACCACAGAAAAGTTCTAATGTTACAACTACTACTGCTGCTACTACAGCCACAACCACGACTACTACTACTACTACAATGTCTACTATTACTGATACTATTACAATGACTACTACTACTGATACTACTACAACGTCTACTACAACTGATACTACTACAACATCTACTACTACTACTACTACTACTGATACTACTACAACGTCTACTACAACTGATACTACTACAACATCTACTACTACTACTACTACTACTACTGATACTACTACAACGTCTACTACAACTGATACTACTACAACATCTACTACTACTACTACTACTACTACTGATACTACTACAACGTCTACTACAACGTCTACTACAACTGATACTACTACAACATCTACTACTACTACTACTACTACTACTGATACTACTACAACGTCTACTACAACTGATACTACTACAACATCTACTACTACTACTACTACTACTACTGATACTACTAAAACGTCTACTACAACTGATACTACTACAACATCTACTACTACTACTACTACTACTGATACTACTACAGCAATGACTGCTACTACAACATCTACTGTACATCGACAACATCTACTACTTCTGATACTACTACACTGACAACGACTACTACTACCACAACACTACCACTACTTCTGGTACCACTATACCATGGACATCTACTACTACAGATACTACTACAACTACTACTTCAACAACCCCAACTACAACTACAATTGCTACTACTGTACGACTACTACTACTACAACAACTACAGCGACCTGAATAATGACAATGGTTGAAATACTTGTAATAAAGATAATGAGGAGATAACAGGGGGACAAGTCAGAACAGTAATAATAATAATGGTAACAAAAGTAGATAGTGAGGAGGTGAGGGGAGGTTGGGAAATCAGGAAGAGGACAAATACTGATAATAATAATAACTAGATATTAAAGTTTGAGGACAAAATTTATGGTGGCTTGAGAAAGCCGAGCCTGGAAGTTTGAAGTAGTTTTAAAGTGTAAATAACTAAAGTAGTTTTTATGAAGTTTAAAACAGTCGGCATAAATAAGTACATATTTGTTAGCATGTTTCTAGTGGTTGCTAGACAGTTGCTAACATAAATTAGCATGATTCTAGCATGATTCTAGCATGAATTAGCATGTTACTAGCATGAATTACCATGTTACTAGCGTGTTTCTAGCATGAATTAGCATGTTACTAGCATGAATTAGCATGTCACTAGCATGTTTCTAGCATGAATTAGCATGTTACTAGCATGAATTACCATGTTACTAGCGTGTTTCTAGCATGAATTAGCATGTTACTAGCATGTTTCTAGCATGAATTAGCATGTTACTAACATGTTTCTAGCATGAATTAGCATGTTACTAGCATGATTCTAGCATGAATTAGCATGTTCACATGATTCTAGCATGAATTAGCATGTTACTAGCATGATTCTAGCTTGAATTAGCATGTTACTAGCCTGTTTCTAGCATGAATTAGCATGTTGTTAGCATGATTCTAGCATGAATTAGCATGTTGACAGCATGTTTCTAGAATGAGTTAGCATGTTACTAGCATGATTCTAGCATGAATCAGCTGGTTTCTAGCATGAATTAGCATGTGCTAGCATGACTAGCATGTCACTAGTGTGTTGCTAGCATCTTTCTAGCAAAATTAGCATGTCAGTAGGATGTTAAAACTATTAGCATGTGTTAGAATAGCTAGTCACAGTCTATGGGACAGTTGCTAGGGTGTTGTAAGTGGTTGCTAGGGAGTGGCTATTAAGTTTAAAGGTCATCAGTGATTGGCTGCTGGCTAGACTGAGTTAAATGAGCTCAGCCATTAGTCTGTAGGACAGTCTGATGCAGAGTTATGAGCTCACAAAGGTTCATCCAATGTTAAGTCAATGACAGTCTTTTACAATGAAAGTCTATGGGACAGTTGCTAGGGTGCTGTAAGTTGTTGCTAGGAAATTGGCTAGTAAGTTAAAAAAGTCATCAGTTATTGGCTGCTGGCTAGACTGAGTTAAATGAGACCAGTTAGAAGTCTGTAGGACAGTCTGATGCAGAGTTATGAGCTCACAAAGTTTGACCCAATGTTAAGTCAATGGGATTTTTGGGAATTTTCTGGGTCGTTTTTCGGAAAACCGATAGTCGGATCAGTTAGAAAATATATAGCAACCCGAGTCAGACCAGTTTGAAAGTTTGACGAAAGTTTGAAGTATGTAGCTTGAAAGGTTTAGGAGGAGATACACTTAAAAATTAGTCTCAGAAGACGGAAGAAGAAGAAGAAGAAGAAGAAGAAGAAGAAGAAGAAGAAGAAGTTTATGTAGAATATCAGAATGGTGGCTTTCTCAAGCTACCATAATAATAAGTAAAAGAAAAAAAAGAAAAGAGAAGAAAAAAAAAATAGAAAAGGAAGGGGAGTTTTGTGACTGTTTTGGAGCACATTAGCTTATAGATATCTTAAAAACTAACAATACAGATATTAACATCTAAAAAAACTTTTTATTTTTATTTTATGGGACCTTTAATTTAAATGTTGAACGTAAGTAATATTGTACTAATTTAGCAAGATACTAGTATTAAGCTTAAAGTCCAATTTAAATTAGGTTAACTAGGCAAGTCATTGAACAGCAATGGTTTGTTCTGTAGCCAATCACAAAAGAAAAAGTCTTAAGGGGCTAATTATATTGACCTTAAAAATGATTGAATATAGATTTAGTGTTTGCATACTTTACTGCACTTTGCATTTGTGGGGCAGAATTGCTGTACAAATTTGATTTGACTTTACCTGAAATGTACCTTAGGAAAGAAAATTGATAAAATTTTGTCAGGGTTGTTTGGTTTCTTATATTTTGTCATGTGGTGACTAACCAAGAAAATATGTACATGAAGAGTTCATTTGCACAAAACATTCATTCCTTCATTCATTTTCCTTCGGCTTAGTCCCTTTATTTATCAGGGGTCGCCACAGCGGAATAAACGCAACCCAGTACTTGAAAACATCCATACACACTCATTCACACACATACACTAGGGCCAATTTAGTTTATTCAATTCACCTATAGCGTATGTGTTTGGACTATGGGGGAAACCAGAGCACCCGGAGGAAACCCACGCCAACGCGGGGAGAACATGCATACTCAACACAGATATGCCAACTGGCCCAGTCAAGACTTGAACCAGCGACCTTCTTGCTGTGAGGCGACTGAGCCACCGCGCCGCCTGCACAAAACATGATTTATGAAAATGAATAACGGATTTGTTTTTGCAAATGAACAAATGATTTATGAAAATGATTTTTGTTTTTTTATTTTAATTATGTATGATCTTTGTAATTAGTCCAATTTACTAGTCCAAATATTCAATTCACTAGTCAAAATACTAGTACAGACTATTTCAATTAGTCCAGTTTAAATAGTTCATTACTTCTCTATTGGATTTTGTGAAACTGCACTGTTAGCAACATATTATTTTGTAATAAAATATTAATAAAATGTTCAAAATGTGTGTTCGGATTGTAATTATTCATTTATTTATTAATTAATTTTTTTTTATGCATCTGTCTGTATAGGTGTTATAAGATCTGCAAATAATTACTGGTATAGTGTTAATGGGTCAATAATATGACCAAAAAGTGCAATTATGATTTTTTTATTTATTTAATTAATTAGTTTATATATATGTATATATATATATATATTCATTCATTCATTTTCTTGTCGGCTTTGTCCCTTGCGGGGTCGCCACAGCGGAATGAACCGCCAACTTATTCAGCACGATTTTATGCAGCGGATGCCCTTCCAGCCGCAACCCATCTCTGGGAACTATATATATATATATATATATATATATATATAAGTTTGTGTGTGTGTGTGTGTCAAGATATTTACTTTTGATATTTTGTTTATTTATTAATGCAGTTTATTAATAAAATAATTTATTGCATTAATACATTTATTTTATGACAATAGATAAAAACAGAATATTTCATATTAAATATTGAATGAAATATTCTCTCATTTTATTAGGCCTGTTAAGCTGTTTTTTATTACTTGATCTGAAAATACTTGTATTGTGGATGGGTGACTATGTATAAATATTGTATATATCTTTTCTGTAATTTATTATTACTATTATTATCATCATAATTATTATTATAATTATTCAAATATTTAATAATAATAATGACAATAATAATAATGCTGCTAACACTAATAATAATAATAATAGTAATGATGATATTCATTCATTCATTTTCTTTTCGGCTTAGTCCCTGTATTAATCTGGGGTCGCCACAGCAGAATGAACCGCCAACTTATCCAGCACGTTTTTTACACAGCGGATGCCCTTCCAGCCGCAACCCATCTCTGGGAAACATCCATACACACTCATTCACAGTCATACACTATGGACAATTTAGCCTACCCAATTCACCTGTGCTGCATGTCTTTGGACTGAGGGGGAAACCGGAGCACCTAGAGGAAACTCAGGGAGAACATGCAAACTCCACACAGAAACGCCAACTGACCCAGCCGAGGCTCGAACCAGCGACCTTCTTGCTGTGAGGCGACAGCACTACTTACTGCGTCATTGCGTCGCCCTAGTAATGATGATAGTAATATATATATATACTATTGCTATATGCAATTTATCAAAATGTATATTTCTTTAGTTTATCAAACTGAAGCGGAAGAAAACGGCAGTACAGTGTCTGTCCAGCAGGTGTCGCTGCGGCTTCTCGGTCTGCTGATTTTTGCCCACCTGAGCGTAGCATCAGCCGCGGTGAATGACGCACTGCACTACTGCTCATCTCTAGGGGCATCACAAACACAACAACACACACACACACACACGGGTTTACTGTGGGTGGAGAGACACGCGTCCAGCTCAGACATGGACCTGACGGACTGCACGACCGTTTAATAGCCGCTGTTTGATCGCTCAAGTGTGTTTATAATCTGTGACTGACAGACAGAAGAGCAGGTGAAGTGTTTGACGAATCATGAGCGCGCGCGTCCGTTGTTTTTTAGCCTCTTCACGTGATGCTCATCTTTTAGTTTACTAATAATCGTCCCGCAAAACATTACGATGAAGGACACTGGAGAGTCAAAGGACCAGCAGCTGACAGTAAGTCTACTGACTTGTTATTTACCTCAACTTGTGTGTGCTGTAGACTGCGTTCAGCCAAATATATGCATATGTAAATAAATAACCCTATATAGAGAGAGAGTCTGTATTTATATAATTTGTGTGTATTAGTTATACAGCTTTTACTGTATATTAGCTTGTTTGCTACCAGTAGGCTAATAATAATGGGTACTGTACATATTATTATAGATACAGCAAGTTACTTGCATTCTGATGCACTTATGTTATAAGTTTGAATAGCCCATGTGTATAGACCATTTCAATGTGGTCATGTCATTGGCCCCTGCTTGTTATCAAACTATTTCATAACTGTAACAAGAGGCAATTCAGTCATATCTTAATGTTAAAACAGCTATCATAACATTATTTATCAATATGTGGCTCTTTTTAGATTCTCGGAAGCTATAGAAATTAAAAATGTAAAACAGGAAATACGTTGGGACCATTGTTTTTGTTTACATCCCTCGAAAGTGGTTTATATATCATATTTCTTGTCGTCTTTACAGATTTTTAGACTTTGTGCATGAAGTAATTGTAAATACAGTACATTTTACTGTATGACCAGAAACTATTGTGGTAAAGTTGACTTGAAGTACATGTTCCATGTAAATTATTTAAAGCAGCAGTTTGATGTTGGCTTTTGCAGTTATTATGCATCTTTTATGAGCTTACATTGAGAGACTCTATTAATTAATTTAATTAACACATTAATTGATTGCACATTTATATCGTCACTACACATTTATTGCATGACTATTGAAATTATCTGCTGAGCAAAACTTACAAATGTAAGACTTGATACAGTGAATTGAAATGGATTGTCATCTTAATGTTTACATTATAGTTATTAGTTTACATTACTGAAGATATGAGTGATGATAATGATATGTACAGGGAACGTCGAAAGTTATATGCTCAAGCAAATATGCTGGTGAGAAAGTTTTATTTGTGTTCGGAGCAGGTTAAGGTAGACCTCTTCAGAACTAATTGCAGTTTTTTTTTTATCAGGCCCGTAGCCAGCCTGGTCAAAAGGGGGGGATCTTTTTTTTTTTTATTTTTTTTTACATTTATTCAACTCATTTCCATTTCTCATTCCCAAATTATGTTGAAGAGAGCAAATAAATTTTTACAGTATGTCTAATAATATTTTTTCTTCTGGAGAAAGTCTTATTTGTTTTATTTCGGCTAGAATAAAAGCAGTTTTAAAATTTTAAAATAACATTTTAGGGACACAATTATTAGCCCCTTTAAGCTATTTTTGTTTTCAATAATCTACAGAACAAACAATCATTATACAATAACTTGCCTAATTACCCTAACCTGCCTAGTTAACCTAATTAACCTAGTTAAGCCTTTAAATGTCACTTTAAGCTGTATAGAAGTGTCTTGAAAAATATCTAGTCAAATATTATTTACTGTCATCATGGCAAAGATAAAATAAATCAGGTATTAGAGATGAGTTATTAAAACTATTATGTTTAGAAATGTGTTGAAAAAATCTTCTCTCCGTTAAACAGAAATTGGGGAAAAAAATAAACAGGGGGCTAATAATTCTGACTTCAACTGTAAATACTGCACTTTAGTGACATTTAAGCACTATTTTTAGCTGAATTAGCTTGTCAGATGGTCATCATAATCACACTTTTTGATGTACCAAAGATTTAGAATAAAGAAATGTTAAAAGAAATACTTTTTTTTTTAAACAAATGTATTACATCATATGTTATTAGAAAAATAAATATGAATTTGTTAAAGTTTAAATGAAAAACTGTGGCCTACTGTGTCATTTATTATGCAAATAACAAACTGGCCAGCACATTCAACTTTTTGGCCATGTGAATAAAAATTAATTAAAACATAATAATAATAATGTAGAGCTTCATGATTTTTCTACCCTCTCTTGTACAAAAAGTAGATTTGAAAATTCATGGATAACAGCAATAGCCAAAATAGTATTCAAATCAACTTCAATATATTGGCTGATTTTGGTGCTTGACACCTTTTTATTGGTCGTTTTTTTTTTTTGTTTTAGCAATAGGTCCAAGATTTAGAATAAAAGTTGCTTGTAAAATGTTTTCTCTATTTAAAAACAATACAGTAGCGAAAGATCAGATTGTGTGTTTTCTTGCACAGCTATATTGGATTCATTAAAAATAACTGTTTGCATTGGCCAAAACTAGCTGAAGTCACATCAAAGCGACAGCCAACAGATGATTCGGCTTGGTCTTAAAGCCTTTTTCGATTTGTTATTTTCACTATTTATAATGGCACAGCAGTCAAAATAGGACAAATCAGCTCATGTATGGGGCAAATTCTGGACCTTTATCAGTGAGTGGTGTGTCTTCCGAATCACCCGAACCCCCTCTGGCTACAGGCTTGTTTATACACAGCTCCTCTGTGGTATAATTAAAAAAAAAAGAGTCTCAATAAGCTGCAGGTTGCATAAAATGATTGTATGATGATTCTTGTTGAAAAACATAGATGGTGTAGTGCAAGTGAATCATTCTGTAAGGTAAGAGTTTGATCATTTTTTGCTTTGATGAGAAATTTGGTGTATAAGTTTATCTGAGAATTCTCAGAATAGCATTTTAATGTTGTTGATAAACCCTAGGCTTACTGTGCATTATCAGTCACCTTTGATCAGTGGTGGAAAGAGTACTGAAAATCATACTCAAGTAAAAGTACCATTATTTGCCCAAAAATGTAGTGCAAGTAAAATTATCTGTGAGTAAAAGAATCTGTTGTGAATATTACTCAAATTAAAAGTAAAAAGTAGATCTTTTAAAAGGACTCAAGAGTAGTCGTAGAGTAGTAGAGTATTACGCTGTGAGAAGTTGATCTGTTTACATGCAGGTTGTGTAGGGATGTGTAAACGTAACATTCTTTAGTGCATTCGGTTATCTTCCTGTATTCCTTTCTTCCTTCGTTTGTTCGTTCGTTCAGTCCTTCTTCCCTTTATTTGTTCACTCACTCACTCACTCATTCATTCATTCGTTCGTTCGTTCGTTCATTCATTCTTTGTTCCTTTCTTCATTAGGTACTTTGTTTGCTCCCTCGCTCGTTCTTTTTCTTTCTTTTTTCTTTTTTTCGTTTGTTCATTCGTTTGTTTTTTCGTTCTTTCGTTCTTTCCTTCCTTCCTTCCTTCCTTCCTTCCTTCCTTCCTTCCTTCCTTCCTTCCTTCCTTCCTTCCTTCCTTCCTTCCTTCCTTCCTTCCTTCCTTCCTTCCTTCCTTCCGTTCTTTCTTTCTTCCTTTATTTCATTCATTCATTCTTTCTTTCTTTCTTCCTTCATTTTGTTTGTTCTTTCTTCCTTCTATCCTTCCTTCGTTCCTTCATTTTTTCCTTCATTCATTTGTTCCTTCCTTCGTTCATCCCTTCATTCGTTCACTCACTCATTTGTTCATTCATTCATTCTTTTATTCCTTTCTTCATTAGGTTTTTTGTTTGCTCCCTCGCTCGTTCTTTTTCTTTCTTTATTTCTTTTTTTCGTTTGTTCATTCATTTGTTCTTTCGTTTGTTCATTCGTTCGTTCCTTCTTTCCTTCCTTCCTTCCGTTCTTTCTTTCTTCTTTATTTCATTTGTTCATTCTTTCTTTCTTTCTTTCTTTCTTCCTTCATTTTGTTTGTTCTTTCTTCCTTCCATCCTTCCTTCGTTCCTTCATTTTTTCCTTCATTCATTTGTTCCTTCCTTCGTTCATCCCTACATTCATTCACTCACTCATTTGTTCGTTCATTCATTCTTTTATTCCTTTCTTCTTTAGGTCCTTTGTTCGTTCATTCTTTCTTTTGTTAGTTCATTCGTTCTTTCGTTTGTTCGTTCATTCATTCGTTCGTTTGTTACTTCCTTCCTTCCTTTCTTCCTTCCGTCCTTTCTTCCTTCCTTCCTTCATTCCTTCATTTCGTTGGTCCTATCGTTCGTTTGTTCTTTCTTTCCTTCTTTCGTTCGTTTGTTTTTTGTTCGTTCATTTGTTCCCTCCTTTCTTCCTTCCTTGATTTCTTTCTTTCTTTCTTCGTTCGTTTGTTTCTTTCTTCCTTCCTTCGTTTGTTTGTTTTTTCTTCCTTCCTTCGTTCCTTCGTTTGTTCATTCCTTCCTTCCTTCCTTTGTTCATTCCTTACTTTGTTCAGTCCCTCCTTGAATCCTTCCTTCATTCATTTGGTCCTTCCTTCTTTCCTTCGTTCAGTCCTTCCTTCCATTCTTCTTTCGTTCCATTTAGTGATTGTTTAAGGCTGTTTGGTGATTTCAGTGCACATACAGTCGACATCCTTCTTCTCATCATTGACATGCAGTCTATAAACAGTCTCTGGGTCAATGTGTGTAAAGATTTTGGACATCTTCTTGGACATTTTTAATGCTTCCAAAATATCCATTTATAAAGTGCCCATATCTTGAGGTTGTTCAGTATGATGCAATTTAGTTTCTGTGAAATTTGATTGGACAGGAATCGAAGGAGTGATTTTTCTACTTTAGCCAATCATCATAGACAAGAAAGAAATAAAGTATTGTCTGCAGGTAGAAGGAAAATAGTGGAGTAAAAGTACCGAAACAGCACTAAAGTGTACTCAAAGGAAAGTAAAAGTACTTATTTTTAAAACTACTTAGCAGATTACAATTCCTGAGGAAAAACTACTCGATTACAGTAATTTGAGTATTTGTAATTTGTTACTTTACTCCACTGCCTTTGATGAAATATTGGCATAACTGTCTTTTTTAATGTATATTGTGTGGTTTGTATTGTTTTGTCTGTCTTTTGTACTATTGGATCTTGTGTCTGGAATAAAGAGAACATATAGTTCCTAAAAAAGTACCATTATTTAGAGAGGTACACACTATGATTTCATTTACTGTAACGTTATTTATTTAGTATTTATGTATGAAAAATATTCCCTGGCATATTTATAATTCGAATATGAATCATTTAATGACACATTGTAAGACAACAACATTTCAACAACAACATTTTATTTTCCCAAAAGTTGCTTTATTATTACATTACTTGCATCTAATATGCTTTCTGTCTACATAAAATAGCTCAATTTAATATTTGATGTACACGTATGTATAATAAGACGCAAACAAGTGACTTTAGACCATCCAGATTTTCTTCCCTGACAGCCTGTCTACTTAAAACCCCAGTACAGATTTCAGTCTGCCAGTCTTCTCTTGTTATATTTAGATTCTTTGTGAGCCCAATACCTGTTTTCTACTGATCTTTTGCCCCCGTCTCAATTATTCACAGAGCCAGTTTAAATTCCCTTTCTCTCTTTCCACTTGCATTACATCATTCCAGCTGTAAATGTGGGCCAGTGAGATGCCTTTTCTAGGTCACATCCCATTATAACAGGAGTAATCAATAAAAACAATTATTGATCCGTAAATCTAAATTTAGCTGAAGACTTTTGTGCTACTGTATATCTTCATGCAGGTGTTGGGTGTGAGCAACATAACTGGTTTTGCCGCATTCTATTAAATACGGACTGCATTTTATTTTTTGCTCGACAAGCAACAATAGCCTCCAGCTATAATATTCATACTGAATAATTAACTTGCTAGTGTACGTTCCAGAGCTGCATTGCTGCACTAAGGTCCATCAGTGTTGATTTTGTTACAAAATACTTCAGTTTCATGCACAAAACCTCATTCTACTGCAGGCTAGCTGATTCAGACAGAAGTAGATAAACAGGAATGCATATAAAATACAACTTTATGAGAGAATTGTGTTCAACCATCAACCATCAACCAGGCCCGTAGCCAGCCTGGTGAAAGGGGTGTTTCTTTTTTTTTTCTTTTTTTTTTTATGTGGACCTCTTTGCAGTTATTTGCCTCATTTTCTATTTAATTATGAGGTTTAAATACTTTTTTAAGTGACATTTTAAGCTGGATTAGCTTGTCGGATGGTCATCATAACCACACTTTTCGATGTACCAAAATATTTCCAAAATATTTAGAATAAAAAAATATTAATAAATACTTATTTCTAAAATGCAATTTTATTTGCAATTTTTATGAAGAGATTTGTTATAAATATACAAGTTATAAGGTGCTGTGTACAAATGCGTATGAGAAAGTACAACACAATCTCACAGCAATTCGTAACTTTTTCATTAGTGGCTAATTCGTATGAATTTGTGCGATCTAATTCGTACAATTTAGTACGATTTGCTCATATTGTGAATTATGAAGATATTATGAAGCCTGTTCCCATCAAAAAAATGGCTTTTGTGACCTTTTCGTCTCAGAATTGTGTGATACAAGCTTGCAGTTCTGACATTTCTTCTCAGAATTGTGAGTTATTAAGTCAGAATTGCGAGATATAAACTCATAAATCTGAGAGTCACAATTTTGAATACATCTATACGGTATGGCTGTAATTTCTGAATGAATGTTCACAGATTGTTAAAATTAATAGCAAATATATTTAATGACCAGCAAAAATCAGTCCAAGGCACTCTGAAAATATGGAAAAAATATGAAAAAACTTTAATTGACATGACTATTCCTTAAAACTGGCTATTAGCCTGGTCATTCAGCCATGTCAATTAAAGCTTTTTAATATTTTTTCCACATTTTTCGATTGCCTTGGACTGATTTTTGCTGTTTATTCTGATGAATCCCTTTCCCAAAGAGCACCGACACATTATTTAAGTTACCCCTGAGCACTTTTTGTTTGATTTTGTATATTTAATGACCATTTATGTCATTACATTTTCTAGATTCTACTGAAATGTGGCATTTTTCTCTTCACAACTAATTATTTTCCTCTTATTGTATTATTTTATTAATTACAGTAAATTACATTATATTTACCTAGATCTCTGTAGTTTGTGCACTTTTGTTGAACAATATACCTTAAATAATAATAACAAAAATATGATAATAAAATAAATTAGAATTATATTTTCATTACAATAGCATTAGCAGCTTCTTTGAAAAGTGTTCTTGTGTCATTATTTATCCTGTTGTTGCTAGTAGTTTTTCAAACGATTTCAAACGATTTAGGCCATGAAACATGAAAACGGAAAAACACACTGTCTAAGGCATGCCGACTCAGCAGACGGCAATAAAAACTTTACAATAAAGATATGTTGACCTATCAGAAAGGAGAAAACGGTGTGCATGCTGACATCAATGAGGCAAAATCAAAAAAAACAAAATAAAGTTTTCATGTTTCAAGTTTCAAGTTTTTGCATTTTTGTGTGAACGAAGAGCCAAACCACGTAGGAAAACTGAGGTTTTGAAAATACTCTTATTCGTGTGGACAGGACTCTAATGCCATGACATTCATACAAATGTAGCTTTTGGGTTCAAATACTTTCTGAGGCTAATGCATTTCCTCTTTTCTTGTTTTCCAGGTGGCCCTGAGGATTCGGCCATTGAGTGATGCTGAACTGGAGGAAGGAGCCACTATTATAGCTCACAAAGTGGATGACCAGGTCAGAGGAGACAGATGAATCAGAGAGAGAGTGTGTGTGTGTGCGTGTGTGTGCATGCTGGTTTTGGTTGTTTACAAGGACAGTTTTTTTTTTTTGGTATAATGGTATGGGTGTGACCTACTTGTTAAGATTTATCTTTGGCCTTTTTGTCTTTATTAGATAGGACAGTAATCAGACAGGAAGCAAAGTGGGAGAGAGATGGGGGGTAGGGTTGGGAAATGACCTCAAGCTGGAATTCGAACTCAGGACACCCTGAAGCGCTACCGCACCATATTTTGGCATGCTAACTACTAGGCTATTGCACCAACATACTCTCACGGTGGTTTACGAGGACATGCAAGATGTCCTTGTAACACTAAATGGTTAGGGTTGGGTTTAGAGGTAGGTGCTAGGGTTAGGTTTAGTGGTAGGGCCGTATAATTAGTTTTTAACAGTATAAAATGCATTACACCTATGGAGAGTCCCTTTAAACCACCAATACCATTGTGTGTGTGTGTGCGTTTTTGTGACATTCCAGGACACAAATGTGTATAATGACATGGACAATGCAATGCGATGCTGAATTATGAGGACATTGTATGATGTGCCTGTTTTTTTAAAGACTTCGAAATCATACAGAATTATTATTATTATTATTATTTACATTAAGTAAAATTGCACACAGTTTCCTGTTAAGGTTAGGATTAGAGGTAAGGTTGGGGATAGGGCAATAGAAAATACAGTTTGTACAGTATAAAAACAATGAAAACCTATAGAATGTCCCCTCAATTCACAAAAACAAACCTGTGTGTGGGTGTGTGCAACAGAAATGCTTCTGCATTTTACTATGCATTCTATGATAGCCTTTTCAATGACGGCAATGTGGATTGCCTCAAATTTCCGACAGGGTAATTAACCGTGACCCTTGTGCTGTATGTATGTAATTGTGTGTTCAGTGATTCTGCATTGAGTGCTGTTTGCGTATGCAGTCTGTATTTGCTTCATAATTTGTTTGAGTTAATTGGTGCGTCTCTGTTGTTTTCAGTATAAGAGCTAAACAGGTGACTCAGGCTGTTTATTCAGCCTTTTAAAAAAAGCAATATTTAATGAGTCCAGTGCTCATTATTCAGAGAAAAATGCTATTAAAAAGAAAGCGTGTTTTGTAGGTCAAACAGTCTCTTTCTGTCTATGTGATCAGATCTCGGCTACAATAATGTGTGATGTGCACCAGATTTTATGTTGTTAGTCAAAATGCTAAAGACTAGTGCATTATAGCATACTCTTATTATTGTGCATTTTAAAAATCTAAAAAAATAGGGCTAGATTAAGATGGCATTGTCCATTATGTAATTTTAGAAGTCTATTTTTTCCAAAATTAGTTGGAAAAGAGTATGACGGCATTAAAACAGGCTAGTTTAAGTGTCCCCAGAGCTCTCATTGGCATTAGTGTGTGTGGTCAGATGTTCTCTCTCAAGGGTTTGAGTCACAACGACAATTAGCCAGTACCACGAGACCACAGTACACATAATTTAATCTACCTGTGACTACACAAGCAGGTGAACATTATAACTATTTGAGCATATTTATGTCAGATGTTTGTCTGATTGATTAATTGTTGCAATTATAACTCTTTTTAATGGCAGATGTCATACAAACATCAGCCTGGTCGGACTCTTCAGTCATCAAACCAGAGATTATTATGCATCCCTAAGTCGAGGCTGAAATGCAGGGTTGACCGTAGTTTCGCAGTAGCTGGTCCTAGATTGCCCCTCTGTATTAGATCTGTTTCATCTCTGTCTTTTTAAATCTAGGTTGTAAACTTACGTCTTTGATCTGGCATTTTATCAGTGAGAATTGTTTGTTTTAGCTATAATTTTATATCTTTCTGTCTATCTATATATATATGTATCTATCCAAATTTATGCACCTGTCTGTTTTTCTTATTACTTCAATTGCATTGCATCTGTTGGTTAAGTAAATGTTATGTCAGAACTGAAATGTTGCTTTTTCCCTAGGGTATAAAACATATTCAAATGAAATTGCTGATTTGAAAGGCCAGCAGGCTATAGCTTGCAATGATAAAAAATTATCAGGGTGGCCAAACTTTTGCATAAGACTGTAACAATACATGGCAAATAATATTATGGGATATATGATGTTATCTATTATATATCTATAGATTTGACAAATTAATATGGATGTGTTTGGTACATACAGTTAAAGTCAAAATGATTAGCCCTTCTGTGAACTTTTAATTATTTTTAAAAATATTTTTAATAGAGTGTTGTTTAATGAAGAGAAGTTTGTTCTGTAGACAATTGAATATATATATATATATGCTTGAGCCTTGGCTGGGTCAGTTGGCGTTTCTGTGTGGAGTTTGCATGTTCTCCCTGTGTTCGCGTGGGTTTCTTCCGGGTGCTCCGGTTTCCCCCACAGTCCAAAGACATGCAGTACAGGTGAATTGGGTAGGCTAAATTGTTCGTGGTGAATGAGTGTGTGTGGATGTTTCCCAGAGATGGGTTGCAGCTGGAAGGGCATCCGCTGCGTAAAGCATGTGCTGGATAAGCTGGCGGTTCATTCCGCTGTGGCGACCCTGGATTAATAAAGGGACTAAACCGAAAAGAAAATGAATCAATATATATATATGTATATATATTTCTCTAATAATTTTGAGCTTGAAATTGTTTTAAAATTTTTAAAAATGACTTTTATTTAAGCCAAAATAAAATAATTAAGACTTGCCCCAGAAGAAAAAAATATGCTGTGAAAATGTCCTTGATCTGTTAAAGGGCCATGAAACCCCCTTCTTTCGGTTCAAGTCTACCTCAGAGTTTTTTCAAAAAATGCTTCATAATGGAGCTCTGCAGGCATAGGGAGGAGTGGGCGTGGCCGGCAGAGCAGGGGAAAAAGGGGGAGGGAACAACTGTTGTCAGTTGGCTCACAAAATGAGACACTAACCATGATGAGACTCATGATTTTATAGTTTACACAGTTAAAATGTAAAGAAATAAACAGTAATTTAATGCCCTGCTACATATGTTATTCGTAATTCGTAATCCACAATTTGTTATATCATTGTGAAGAAAATCATGTAAACACTATAAATGAGGAGGACTTATCTCCTCTTGAATCCTCTGGTCTGAATGCAGACACAGTGGATAGCAGTGCAGAAGGTCTCTTGCCCTATCTATTCCAACCATTAGCCCTGCCGGTTATCTGGAGGATTTTAAACATAGTGAACATTGCAGCACGGATAGGCGATGTGTCTGAATGGTAACAAACTCAACTGATAAAAGACAAAGTCCGCCATTCTCCAATTCTCATACAGTTCTCTCGACAAAAATGCTAGCTGCCCTGACAGCATTGCGGGAGAACACACGCAACAAACCTAATGAATCATGGAAACAAACACATAATCTTCGCTTTCGCCAATTGGTGAAGTTTTTTCCTCGCCGCTGTCGCCACTGGCTTGCATGGTTTGGGATCTGTAGAGCTGCGCATCAATGGATTTGCTATTCAGTGTTTGGACTCTCAGTAGTGATTATTAACCCACACTGAACTGAGCTAAACTGAACTGAACTTAATCTCTGAAAACTGAACTGACACTGTTTCAATTCACTATAATCTTCCATGTGAAGCTGCTTTGACACAATCTACATTGTATAAGCGCTATACAAATAAAGATGAATTGAATTGAATTGAATAACGTTACGACCATTCATGAACAGCTAAATACTGCTTGCCGTACTTGGACGCGGTCTCACCCCGTCATTGTGTCTCACAACTTGGCAGGTCTGCCTTGCCTTCGGAAAGCACATGCTCTCATGAATAATTAAGAAGCAGGGTCTTCTCATAGGATAAAAAAAACTCCGCTATGAATAATAAAGAGGAACTGGCACGTCATCACTCCACTAGCAGATTTGCTTAGATCCTGCCCCAAAAATTATTTTAAACCCAGAAGATAAAATTAGCTGACAAAAGTTCCAAATTATTCAGTTTTCCCCACAATTAAAGCTAACAGGTGCTAACGTTGTCTTAACTGATGCTCAACACACACAAATCTGTTAACATTTCAAAAAAGTACTCCAGGGTGTCTTAAACCTTTAAACATCATTTGGAAAAAAAACTGAAAATGAATAATATTCATTCAGAATTGGGCTAATAATTTTGACTTCAACTGTATGTTATTCATTATTTTCCAGAACAGCATTCTCCACTATCTTTTGTGCTTCTTACAATGCATCACAAGATTGTCTTCAAAACATGTTATGTATTTTATCTAGTGTAAAATATTAGCCGTTTGTTGGCGTATGCTAGATGCTAACTTCTAACTAGTTACTGGTTTTCAGGTAGCTACTGCATATTGTTGAATGGCTAACATTGACTTTAGCCCCACGGACAGTCATCTGAGGTGGTCATATTTACCTTTGCGCACTTGAGCTTAACAATGCAAACTGGTTATACAAGGGCTGATGGGATTAGTAGCATGTACAGAATGGTTTTGATGCTGTGTATTATGTTTGTGCAGTCATCCTTATGAATAGAGGAAGACAGAACAAGACTGCCAGTACCAGCTATAGAAAAACACTCAAAAACACGCACGCATGTCTGCTGGTGAGCATCTAGGCTAGTTCATGCTGGTCTAAGCTAGTAAGCAATTATCCAGATTCGCTGACAAACTAAACTAAGCGCCCTTCTTATCTGTTTTACCCAACGCGCCATATGGCAGCACTATCTGCGAGTAGACTAAGGCGTGTTTTTTATTAGTGGTGTCTGTGGTGTTTTCTCTCCCTGATGGCAGACACTCATGGAGGGGTAAACCTTAAGAGGATGAGCTCACCGTCAGGGACTTTGGGTGGCTTAGACTGCAGCCACCTGCTCTTCAGGGCTTCCAACCACCTGACGGCTCCAAGATCATGCCAACATTGGTGTAGCATCAGTGCCAAGCTGTCCTTCATTGCTAAATCTGATTGGTGCATCACTTATCTTCACATGATTCAATAGCTATTGTATGCACATTGGATTATATCGTTAGGAATCCCAAGAGCTCGAATTAATGTTGCATGGATCTTGCGTTATTTGAGCAAGTCCAACATTATCTACAGTTGAAACCAGAAGTTCACATACACATACAAAAAGGAACAAAACCATTTTTTAAAAAAATGTCTGATGGTAAATCATACTAAACGTTTACTATTTTAGGTCCGTTGGGATTACCTAAATCATTTACATTTGCTAAATGCCAAAATAATGAGAGAATTTTTTTTGAGAATTTTTTATTAATTTCTAGACAGTCAAAAGTTTACATACATTTCCTTGGTATTTTTTAGCTTTGCTTTTAAACTGTATAACTTTGGTCAAATGTTTTGGGTATCCATCCACAAGCTTCTCACAATAGTCTGCAGGAATTTTAGCCCATTTCTCCTGACAGAATTGATGTAACTGAGTCAGATTTGTAGGCTGTCTTGCTCGCACAAGCTTTTACAACTTTGCCCACAAATTTTCCATAGGATTGAAATCGGGGCTTTGTGATGGCCACTCCAAAACATTCACTCTGTTGTCCTTAAAGCACATTTAACTAATTTGGCAGTATGCTTACGGTCATGGTCTGTTTGGAAGACCCATTTGTGGCCAAGTTTTAATTTCCTGGCTGATGTCTTGAGATGTTGCTTCAGTATTTCTACATAAAGTTCTTTCTTCATGATGCCATCTATGCTGTGAAGTGGACCAGTCCCTCCTGCAGCAAAACAGCCCCACAACATGATCCTGCCGCCCCCATACTTCACAATTGGGATGGTGTTCCTAGGCTTGTAAGCTTTCCCCTTTGTCCTCCAAATGTAACACTGGTCATTATGGCCAAACAGTTCAATCTTAGTGAAATTTAGCAAATTGTAATCTGGCTTTTTTGTTGATTCTGGCTTGTTGATTTTCCCATGTTGTCACACAAGGAAGCAGTGTGTTGGAGGTTTTCCTTAAATACTATTCTACAGTTGAGCCTCCAATTAACTCAAATGTTGTCAATTAGCCAATCAGAAACTTCCAAAACCTTGACACCATCATCTGAGCTTTTTTAGAGGCATGCTAATCTTATTGTATGTAAACTTGACTTTCAAGAAAAGTTATAACAATTTCTCAAATAATATCTCTCTCATTATTCTGCTATTAAGCATAACAGAAACAAATTTGATAATCCTAACTTACCTAAAAGAGAAAAAGTTTAGTCACATTAACATCTAACCTTTTTTACATGGGTATGTGCCTTTTTATACAGTGTATGTAAACGTCTGGTTTCAACTGCATGTAAGATTTTTAGGAAAAAAAACTTGAAATATCTAACCACAGAGTTAAGCAATCAGAAAAAAATCTTTCTGTAAATGTGTTTTTTACTTAAAGGTGCAGTAGGTGATCTGCCAAAATGCTAACTGGTTAGCATAATATCTTTGAAACACAGTCCCTCCCCTGCCGTCCAAAGCCACACCTCCTGAAACACGAACACGCGCACCTTTAAGATGACAGCAGATCCACTAGTTCATGTCATTCGCCAGTTAGAAAACTTTATAGTACTTTATAATACTACAATTCTGAATGAAAACTATAATATCTAGCGTTTTCAGTTATGTAGTTAACTTGTCGTAACGTGCAATATTTCATGCATGCAAGGATCGCTGGTCTCACTCTCTCATGCGCTTTGTCCTAAAGGGACTAATGCATGCTTAGTGGTTGGGCGGCAGCGTGCAGGAATTACACTTATTACTAAGGCATACTTACATGCTATTTCAGACCAAATATTCAGAGCATGGTAAACAATATAGGGAGCGCATCACAGGATGTCATTGTTCAAAAATGAACCAATGTGAATATAAAACCAACTTCACTTCAGTAAAGCAGGCTAGGCGGAATAGCGCTGTTTACTTATGTTTTGTTGTTAAACTAAATAAAATCTACATTATCGGTGCTGTAAAAGGTCCCTTATGAAAATGAAAATAGTCACATCAATCTTTCACCGAAAGATTTCAGTAGCTGAACAACACTTCTGTGCATATAACCCACAACATATAACCCACAACACAATCTACATAAGCTTTGCGTGATTAAAATTTGCTTTAAAACAGAACATTACCTGTCTAAAAGAAATACTTCAGCCATGTTGTCGTGCTTTCTCCAGCATGCAAAAGTAACTCCAATATTGATTCAGCATTTGATTTTACCGCTTTGATTGTCTTGTGTGCACATGCAAATGGCGGATCTGCATGAACAGAGATGCGCAGATGTACAAATCTACTTCTGCTGACAGACAGTTTGGGCTACTTATCAGAAGTATGGAAAATGTTGGCTCGACTATTTAATTAGATGAACATTTTTTAGTCTTATGCCTTACCCAGAATATAAAAATACATATAAATACATTTAGATCATTTACTTAAATCATTACTATTGGAATGTGAAGAGATTTTCAACCAGAACAACACAAAATGTGTCTGAAGACAATCACCTACTGCACCTTTAAAATAAGGGAAATGAACATATGCTATGGATGAGTAAGAGTTGGCTATTTGTAGAACAACAATTATTTATTTAGTTTGGTTTAACATTTTTGCATTTACGAGAAAAAAAAAAGCTTTGTTTTGGATGTGACATGTCTGCTACGGTTGTAACAGATGTGAAATTGGAACTTGTGTGACTTTGGTAAATGAAGTAAAATTGTTCTAAAACGTTGACATAGACATTTTTGAGTATTTTTACAGTACTGTAAATTACAAGCCTATATAAATTTAAAAAAGGTTTTGCTGTTTTGGTGATTTAAAAAAAAAAAATAAATTATGGCAAGTTTGATATTTTCATAGAATTGATCAATTCTTTATTTTGACTTAACAAAAGATTGGGACAAATCACTATTCATTTACCTTTCCATAGTTACATTATTACATTACATTGTGTTCTTACCAGCCGCAACACGACACGATTACACGAGATGCTACTTGACTAAAATGATTTAATACCACAGCAGTTAAGAAGTGTAGAATATTGTATTGCAGCTACCAACAAAATTAATGCTAGAAAAAAAAAATATTCGAGATATCAATTTTGCAATGATTCTGAGATTTTCAAAATACATCTTTTTTTCTCTTGAATAGATTCTGAGCTTAGTTTTTCACAGCAGATGTGTTTCCAGTTCCTTACAAATACCTCTTGAACCTAAAATCCTTATTAAAGTTAGGAAAGGTTTAAACAAATTACAAGAGTGTTCTGTGTTTACATTAACATCATGATATAAAAGCCGACTTGCATGACTCAGCCGAATGCACAATCGCTCTATTGTTTTGAATGTAATTTGAATTATATGTATAATTTAAATGTATAGTTAAAAATGAGCCTAGAGCGCTATTTGTTGTTCAAATCTAAGCTCAGAATCAATTCAAGAGAGATGCATTTTAAAGATCTCAAAATCGATTTCTTACATAATTTTTCACCGCATCTCTAAACAAAATGGACATGTTGGTTCTGTGGGTCTCGTCTGTCAAATCTGATCTCTAATTTGACTTTATATTGGATTCAAGTCAGGTGATTGGCTGGGCCATTCTACAGCTTGATTTTCTTTCTCTGAAAGCATTTGAGACTTTCCTTGGCTGTGTTTTGAATCATTGTCTTGCTGAAATGTCCACCCTGGTTTCATCTTCATCATCCTGCTAATGTAGATGTTGAACTGAAGCAGCTGATATTCATTTACAATGAGGAAGGGCAGAGGGTTGCTGAAGAACTACTGAGAGATTTCAGCTGCTGTCTGGGCTTTCACTGCCTTTCTACACCTTTTTTTCTCCATGTGTTCAATACTTTTTTCCTGCGTCATTTCATTTTATTATGCATAGCTTAATATATAAACTAATTAGTTTTGTTTTCTTTGCATATATGGATTTATTTGCTTGTTACCAACATCCGGTGAAAATTTCAAGTCAACGACAACTTTAGAAATACGTTTTTGATGAAAAATGGTGATATGTTCAATACTTATTTTCCCCACTGTAACTAAGATTATTATTGTTATAGTAGCTTATGCTTTTGTTTCACCAGCGATGTCACCGAAATAGAAACATGTCACCCCGTGGCTAGTTAGAACAACAAAAAAAATTGTTCATTGCAGAGTCACGTCACATGTGGTTAGAACGTAGTGTTAGTATGCGGTTTGACTTATTGACCAAGACCTTACGTAAGCTAAGGTGCTAGTGATGACGCACTTGCACTACTAGACATACACAGTATACTGATTGGTTCATTCGAGCACAAAGACTCTCATACATGCATAAACACACACTCAGAAGGCCGTAACCTCTCCTTACCTCTGTGTCATTATACATTGATGATACATATCAATGAGGCAACTCGGCACCTCTCTGGTCTACTGTGACTTCTTGTCAGTAGCGTTACACGTAGACGTCACTTAAGTTTTATTAAACGGTGGATGTGTTAACATTAATCAAAACAGCCTTCCACTAAACCTGCAGATAAACATTGACCGACTTCCGTGACAAGAGCCATAACTCTCTTATAATCACCTAAGCTCATTATGGAGCATAAGCGATTAAGGCTTCATCCTCAGCTTCATTGTTCTGTGACTTGTTATTGATGAGACAGGTTTGTTTTTGTGTGGTTGAAGTGAAGTGTGTATTGCGATGAACTTGCATGAGCAGTATAAACAGTCCAATATGACAGAATAGAAATAGAAACAGAATAAAAAAGAAATTGTAAATAAAATGTTAATTGTAACATGTTTGATGTATCAATTGTAAATTCATTGCTTAAATGAATCAGAATTGTTTCTTGTGCATCAAATTAGATCACCAGCTCGAATGTTATCACTTGATTGAATGGGCTTTATCAGTGGTGATCAGCTCATACATATGGGCCAGTAGGGGCCTTCTGCAACTACTGGTAGGCTCGGAAGGCTGTTATCATCCATCCACATGGTTAATCAGCTATACTAATAGAGAAGACTTCAGATCCAGATCTGTTGTTACATTACTGTGACGGTTGGGTTTAGTGTTAAGGTAGGGGTAGACGTTAATAAAATACAATTAATGGGAAATTTAATAAATAATATAAACAATTCTCGTTAACTTCCGGCCGCAGCCATATGTGATCTATAGCTGATTAACCATATGGATGGATGATAACAGCCTTGTGAGCCTACTAGTAGTTGCAAAAGGCCCCTACTGACCAATATCTATCAGCTGAATTCTGAAGTATTACGTGAAAAGTGGTGGAAATAAATGGCACTTTAATATATATACAGTTGAGGTCATAATTATTAGCCCCCCTTTGAGTTTTTTTTCTTTTTCAAATATTTCCCAAATGATGTTTAACAGAGCAAGGATTTTTTCACAGTATTTCCTATAATATTTTTTTTTTTCTGGAGAAAGTCTTATTTGTGTTATTTTGGCTAGAATAAAAGCAGTTTTAAATTTTTTTTACACCATTTTACAGTCAAAATTATTAGCCCCTTTAAAGGGTCACGAAACACCAAAACACATTTTTGAGCTGTTGACAGTCATATATGTGTCCCACGCTGCTATAAACACTATTAGGACACATATATTGCACTAAAAAGTGAAAATTGGTTGTTTTTGCGTTATTTTGAGCAAATTCGTTCTTCCGGTTTGAAACGAATTTTTGAAGCTACGTCACGGCCATGAGATACTTAGGTGTAAATCCAGCCAGCAGACTGGCTCTCTGTCTTTTCGCGGACTTTCTGACGTATGTGAGTGTGCTGCATTAATTCATGACAAAGACGTGCTTCAAACCAATCAGCGCGCTCTATTGTGTATGACGCGAAACTTCATTAATATGCACGATAGCTCCGGAGATTGTTTACAGCGTTCAGACGGCAGAGAGACGCCACGTTGTGTTGCCAAAACAAGTGAAAGAACAAGAATTTGGAGACACGAGTCGTCGGTGTTGCGTTTATTGTTGTGCTTCAACGAAGGTTTTGTTTTCATTTTCCCTCTATGAGAGAGCTGCTGGACTCGCGTGTGGATTACAGTGCACGCGACACGCGACAGAAATGCGTTTGTAAGGAACATTTTTACCCGAGAGCTTTTCGCATCTGGAAATGGTGAAATCCGGATTTGCCGCTCGTCTGCTTTTATTAAAAAGACACAGCTCCAGTTTGATTGTCTGTCTACAGATGTGGTAAGTGTTTGCAGTACTGTGCTCTTTGTTTTACCCAGATTGCAAAGTTAGTTCGTGGTCAGCAGAGCTCTTTCAGTTTTTAAAGACATACCATAGTCAAAATGATTTAGTTACCAAGTTTACAGTATGTTAATATCACTGCAATATTACAGTACAATATTATAGACTGAAAGATCCGCTGTAAATGCTGCTCTCCGAGTGTAAACATGTAAACACAAACTTTTCCCGTCGTGCAGGATTTTCGCTCCATTTTGTGACAGGATAGTCTATACCCACACGGCTTTCTGACGCTACCTACCGAGTACATAAGTTACAGAGAAATGCGGAGGATTTTTTTTCTCTCAAATCAGCCTCTCTATGTTTGTTTTGCCTGTGAAATGAGCGCGTGGCCAAATGGAAACTCCCTTTTATGCAAATACAATCCCTCTTTCCCTCCCCCGACACTCCCACACTCCCAGAGCTGGACACGCCCAACTTTCCTGACTTTTTTCAAAACAGAGGTGTGAAAACACCCTGCTGAGACAGGGGGTTTCGTGGCCCTTTAAGCTACAGTTGAGGTCAGAATTATTAGCCCCCCTGTTTATTTTTTTCCTCAATTTCTGTTTAACAGAGAGCAGATTTATTCAACACATTTCTAAACATAATAGTTTTAATAACTCAATTCTAATAACTGATTTATTTTATCTTTGCCATGATGACAGTAAATAATATTTTACTAGATATTTTTCAAGACACTTCTATACAGCTTAAAGTGACATTTAAAGGCTTCACTATGTTAATTAAGTTAACTAGGCAGGTTAGGGTAATTAGGCAAGTTATTGTATAGCGATGGTTTGTTCTGTAGACTATCGGAAAAAAATAGCTTACAGGGGCTAATAATTTTGTCCTTAAAATGGCTTTTAAAAAATTAAAAACTGCTTTTATTCTAGCCGAAATAAAACAAATAAAACTTTCTCCAGAAGAAAATATTTTATCAGACATGCTGTGAAAATTTCCTTGCTCTGTTAAACATCATTTGAGAAATATTTAAAAAAGAAAAAAATTTCAAAGGGGGGCTAATAATTCTGACTTCAACTGTATATTTTTTTGATTGTCTACAGAATAAACCATTGTTATAAAATAACTTGCCTAATTACCCTAACCTGCTTTGTTAACCTAATTAACCTAGTTAAGCCTTTAATGGTCACTTTAAGCTGTATAGAAGTGTCTTGAAAAATATCTAGTCAAATATTATTTACTGTCATCATGGCAAAGATAAAATAAATCAGTTATTAGAAATGATTTATTAAAACTATTATGTTTAGAAATGTGTTGAATAAATCTGCTCTCCATTAAAGAGAAATTAGGGAAAAATATACTGTACAGGGAGACTAATAATTCAGGGGGGCTAATAAATCTGACTTCAACTGTATATATATCATGGTTTCCGCTACATTCATTCTTCCATGGCGGGGCGCCACACCAAAATTCATCACGCCACGGCTACATAACAGCTTCTCATTCAAAAACATTCAGTCGTTTTTTAATCATTTTTAATAATTCAGTCGTTTTTTTAATAGCGGGTTATAATCGCACCAAAACGTATTAAAAGGTAAGTGAATTATAACAGCGATAACTTTTCTGTAATCGTAGTGCTGTGCGTTATTTATTTAACCCTTTAAAGTGACATGCTGACTGACTGACAGGTGCGTGATGCGTGAGGCCAGCAAACACGACGTAGTTTTCAGTTAGGACGAACACAGTTTCCATAATTATACTTTATAGCCTACGGCTCTGCATTCAATGACTGTCTTGCTGGAGTTTATAGGCGTTTCACTTTACTTCAGGACACATTAATGCCGCTCTGTAGGTCTATTGGACGCAATTATAAATGTTGGAGACATACTTGTTACATAAACACACTAAATCGCACTTCAGCAGCGTTTATTTGAGCATGCACAAAAAAATCTGCACTTGAGCAGAGAAAATTTGAGGGCGTGCAAGAAGTTTTGTGCACGAACAGAGGCAATCGGCACGCAAGCAAAGAGATTTGCATGCTCGTATTACACAAATGCGATTTCGACTTGTAATACTGCGCTCATGACATTTGTCATTGAAAAATTGCCATTATCGCCATAGGTAGTTGGTAGATCTGTGTCTACCAGTCCTGCCGCCACAGCTGGAAAAAATCCTAGAGGAAACACTGTATATATATTGTGTATGTATTCATACATTGTTGATTTTAAATAATTAAATATGTTTATTCCTTGTGTCCACGTTTTACCTATATCACATAGTCCTAGTTGTGTATTATTGGACAGTTCACCCAAAAATTTAAATTCTGTCATCATTTACTAACTCCTGGCTTGTTCCAAACCTCTTTGAGTTTCTTTCTTCTGTTGAGCACAAAAGAAAATATTTTGAAGAAAGCTGGAAAACTATAACCGTTAACTTCCATAGAAAGAAAAAAAAAACATAATAATATGGAAACCAGTAATTACAGGTTTCCTACATTATCCAAAACATCTTATTTTGCATTAAACATAACAATCTCAAATAGGATTAATTTTGATTTCATGAGGACAGCTAGTTATTTTACTCAAAAACTCTGCAGATTCTTAATTTAAAACGTTTATTTCCATCCACTGACTTGAAAATATGGCATTGGATTCATAGTACAGTAATTACAGGTTTCCTACAGTATTCACAATATCTTGTTTTGTGTTAAACGTAACAATCTCAAATAGGTTTGATAAGTCAAGAGTGAGCAAATGATGGCAGAAATTTTATTCTTGGGTGAACTCTCCCTTCAAATATCAACACCTTACAGTCCCTATGAACTGGAAGCTGCGACCGTTATTTTTTCCGTATTGTGACGCAGTTCCTAGAGAAGCAGAAAATTAAATGAATCAAACAGTGGGCGTGGCTTGTTTATTCTACTGCAAGCTGATTGGATGTAGTAAAGTAGGCGTTTCATTCAGAAAGTTTGGGAACAGGGTTTGCAACGCAATCTCACGGCAATTCGTAACTTTTTGATTTAGTGGCTCATTCGTATGAATTCCTACGATCTAATTTGTACAAATTAGTATGATTTGCTCATCACCCAATGACGGTTGGGGTTAGGAGTGGGGTTGGGTGCCACGCCTCCTTTTTAAAATCGTACATTTTCGTATGACTGAACTACGAATTAGCCACTAAACTGACAGAACGTAAAATACTTACATTTCCTCGTGAGATCGGGCTGGGGTTTAGGGAGAGTTATTACAACCTAACAGACTCCTCCTGCTCAACTTTCTGTTTGTTGTCAAAACTGACAGCTGGAGGGGGGGGGGGGGGGGGGTTTAAGTATGTTAGCCACGCCCAATTCCTAAGATATACGTAATCTGAGACTTGTTTGAAAACAAACAATTAGTGCAATTTCAGATTTCAATTAAAGATTAGAAGGGCACACTTTTTTTCTTAATGGGATGAATTGTTCACCACAAAACTAGCAATGTGAGCTAACAAAATCATATGGTTAGTTTTGATTTCTGGGGCACTTTAACCTCACTAAAAATGTCATCTACTATCTACTATATAAAAGGTATTTCAGCATGAATGATAGAAACTGGCAGCAGGAAATGTTGCAGGAAGTCACAAAATCACTATGTCTGTAATTACACACTCAGTATGTTTCTGGCAACATATTGGCAGTGAATACGTTTTGGATGTGGTAGGGGATGCGTCTCCTGTTGCTTTAAAAGGCTGTTAACTGTTCTGCTCGCTGGCGTGTCTGTTTTCCCCCTCTCTCTCCCACAAACAGTGGGCTGTTCCCTGTTCCTATGACAACCCACAGACAAGGTCAGGGCCATTGTTTGGGTTCTTTTTCTCGTCCCCCTTCACGGTAGACCATAAGTGCTGATGGACTTGATGGGGTCTTCTTAGTTGGATGCACACTAACCAAAACAGCTAGTTATTCTACTCAAAAGCTCTGCAAATTCTTAAATCTTTACTTCATTTCCATCCACTGACTCTTGAAAATGGCATTAGATTCATAGAACAGTATTTACCCACAATGCATCCCTTTTATGTTAGCACAGGTGGTGTGGACAGAAAGCACTGAGAGGAAGATTGGACCTCAGAGTTTCCATTTAAAGACCTTAATGGGATCTTCTTAATTGGATGCACACTAACCAAACAGCTATTTACAGTATTCTTCTGAAAAACTCTGCAGATTCTTTATTTATAACTTCATTTCCATCCACTGACTTTTTATTATTATTATGACAGGCTAATGTTTCAAACTCCAAATCATTTAAAATCTTTTTAAAAGCATGTAGTGAAAGCAACTCTTTAAACTGCAACTTTGTTTGGAGGTTATTCCATGCAAAAGGTGCTGCATATTCAAAAGCCTTTTTTTTTCGATTTCAGTACGCACTACTTGTACAGTCAATAAATAAACTTATAGATTGAAGGCTGTAATTAGAGACATGTTTTTTACAAATGTAAGTTTGGAGAAATGAGGGGAGTAAACCCAGAATAGATTTATAAACAAACATATGCCAATGCTTGAGCCTACCAGTGGACAAAGCAGACCATCCTACCCGAGTGTACAACACACAATGATGAGTGAGGGATTAAGATTTGTTATAAATCTCAGTGCACCATGGTAAACAGTGTCTAAAGCATGCAAACTCTGCAAAATGGCATTGGATCCATAGTACAGTATTTACCCACAATGCATCCCTTTTAGGTTTGCACAGGTGGTTTGGTGAACTTGAGTGCTGATGGACTTGATGGGGTCTTCTTAGTTATTCTACTGAAAAACTCTGCAGATTCTTCATTTATAACTTCATTTCCATCCACTGACTCTTGGAATTGGCATTGGATTCATAGAACAGTATTTACCCACAATGCATCCCTTTTAGGTTAGCACATGTGGTTTAGACAGAAAGCACTGAAAAGAAGTACGGACCCCAGAGTTTCGCTTTAAAGGACTTGATGGGGTCTTCTTAGTTCCTCAAGGATGCACACTAACCAAACAGCTAGTTATTCTACTCAACATCTCTGCAGATTCTTCATTTATAACTTTATTTCCATCCACTGACTCTTGAAAATGGCATTGGATTCATAGTACAGTATTTACCCACAATGCATCCCTTTTAGGTTAGCACAGGTGGTTTGGATAGAAACCACTGAGAGGAAGAATGGACCTCAGAGTTTCCATTTAAAGCACTTGATGGGGTCTTCTTAGTTCCCCAATTATGCACACAAACCAAAACAACTAGTTATTCTACTGAAAAACTCTGCAGATTCATATTTTATAACTTTATTTCCATCCACTGACTCTTGAAAAATGGCATTGGATCCATAGTTCAGTATTTACACACAATGCATCTCTTTTAGGTTTGAACAGGTGCTTGACGGGGTCTTCTTAGTTGGATGTACACTAAACAAAACAGCTAGTTATTCTACTCAAAAACTCTTATTTAAAAACATTCATTTCCATCCACTGACTCTTGGAAATGGCATTGGAATCATGGTACAGTATTTACCTAAAAGGCATCTCTTTTAGGCTAGCACAGGTGGTTTGGACAGAAAGCACTGAGAGGAAGAATGGACCTCAGAGTTTCCTTTTAAAGACCTTGGCGGGTAAACAAAGGGCTGCATTCATCTGTGCTCGGGTCGTACCTGATAACGTGGCAAATTCCCTCCATTGTGCACAACAAAGCCGCCGCTTTGGCCCTTCTGTATTCAGTTTCTGCTGTCTTTCTCCTCCTTGTGTGCCCGTGAGGACATTCAAATTGCTCTCACCTTGAGTCCTATAACGAATAGAGCGAATTAGCAGAAAGAGCCTCCCTCATGGCGTCGCTCTTGCCATCCCACCGCTCCTCCGCATGGATCAAAGATATTCATCTCCAGGATAATTATGGTTATGGGCTTTCAAAGCGTTTGCCGCTCCCTAGCTAATTTCTCTTAGTGTTCTCAAGGTTTGCACTCGATGGCTTGGCTGTTGTTGTTGTTGTTGTTTTTTTTTTTTTTTTTTATAACTTTAGGGCCAGCGAGGGCTGAGGGAAGAGTCTCACAAAATAGTGTTTGGGTGTCTTTTACAGGCGTTCTGTTTGAATAGGCTCAGAGCTAGTCCGAGAAATAGTTCTCCAAACAAAACTAGCCTTCAGCAGACAAGATTTAGGCGCAGTGCTGCTGGGGAAAATGCCAACTGTTAGACTCAGCTCTTTTACAGGTTGACTCTCTGCATTTGTGTTTTATGGTGTACGCACCCTAGCCTGCTCTGTAAATGTCCATCACTGGAAATACAGTGCTATTGGCTGCATACAGGGGGCCATTAGAAGACATATAATAGTTTTACTCCCACAGGCGTATATTACAACTTATCTCTACCCATGGAAATGTCATTTTTAATGGTGTTGCTTTATACAAAAAGAATGACAGATTTGATTTAAATAGTTATATAACTTTAAATAAATTATAAATTCAAGTTCTGTGACAATTAAAAGTCTAAAAAACAAATCAAGAACCAATATGCATGTGAAGATGCCATTGTTTACATTTTGAGTTGAGAAGTTGAGTGGGTGTGTAATCCCACACCAACAGACTGTCTGGCCTTAAAAAAAGTTCCTCCTGATGACATGTGGGGTTTCTTTAAGTGGTTTAACAAATGCTTCTTTACTCATGTTTACAGACCCAACCTATTCTAGACTCGTCGTCTGATCTTTCTCTCTCTCTTTCTCCCTCCCTCCCCTCTTAATCAGGTAAGCTGGGTCTGTTGACAAGTCTTGAGGTTGAAGTGTGCTGAAGAGTTCTCTAGTAGCATGTGAGACCTTCTCACAGTTGACTTGATTGCCTTTAACCTTGAATGCAACTTTGGCCGGAGATTAATGTAGAGCTTACTTAAACACACTGATGCTTGAAGACATGTTGCTTGATGCTAACTAAAAAATGACAACTTTTGCACCATTTAGAACTACATTGAGAGTGTAATTTCAAATTAAAATAATTCCTGAATTAGTAGTAACAAAGACTGTAGAAAACACAAGATGTGTCACTTGTATAGTTTTGAATGTGGAAAAGTCTCACAGTCAATATGGCGAATGAAACCCCGCCTTCTAGTACAAGAACTAATCAGCGATCGCTAAAGGGGAGGGGCTGGGACCAGATGTGAATTTCTGAAGATTTTGTGTGACTCAAACATTTAGAAATGAAACTAAAGAGAAATTTGTTGCTTGATGTAATTGTTGTTTCATAATATGAAATTCAATCATAAGCTTGGCAAGCTGTTTTGGAGAATTTGATGTTTCCCCATTCAGACAGAATGAAATGACTTGCCTTAAAGGGACTTTGGTAAATGCAGAATTACACATGTAGTAGCTAGTAATTACACATGCCTTTGATTTCAAACCTCACATGAGCAATGCTAGATGCTGCACTCTTTACTGTTCTTGATGATATGCTCACCTCTCATGCTGGAAATGTATTTGCTTTACAATTGGAGAGGTTAAATTGGTGCCGTGACCTGGATGGTAGTTGGGTTTAAAGTGGCAGGAGTAAGTGTAACAGAAGAAGCAGTTGGATGCTGTATGAGTAAACTATATTCCCCAGGACTCAAGAGGTGCACTGGTTGCCACCACTAGAGGTTGTGGTCTTTAATTTTTTTTTAGCGTGCCCAATGTGTACCCAGCTCATACTGCACAGAGCGTGCAGAGCTATAGGGGTTACACTGGTGTCATGTCCAAATGGGAGTGATGTTTAATGGTTTGAGTGTATTGGAGGTGACTAACCTCCAATTAAAACATTCACTTTGGCTGTCTTGGACCTGAATAAGGTCTGTGTAAAATGATGTATGTCTTGTTCGTTTGTAATGAGCATGAAATGTGCTGTTATGCAAGACAAACTTCAGATCTAAGTCTGACAATAAAGTATTGTATCATATCTAGTAGGAGCTGTGTGAGTAAACCTTACTACCCTGACCTCTAGAGGTGCACTTGTGACTGATGCTAGAAGCTACACTCTTTGGCCTTCTTGTTAGTGTGCCCACCTCCCACGTTGGAGACTCTGCTGTTGCTATTGATAAAGTCTTGTTTGAAAGGTTTAAAAAGCCTTGAAATTTGAAGACTTGCAAGCCTAACAGGCAGATAGAACTAAACTTTAACCTTTATTTGATAATGTTGGAAGAACACAACGTTACTTATTTTGAATTTCTTTGAATTGCCATTTAGTAAATTCCTCTTCTTATCACTTTGAATTGAAATTTCTGTGACGTTTGACCAATTCATTTCACATTGTGTAGACTTGTGTAATCATTTAATATAAAGAATTGTCCTTATTTATTGATTTATTTGTCATGCAGTGAATGACAATAAAACGTGTTTGTACATGTGCTCAATGTTCTATTCTGCTGGACTACGTTCAGTTCTCTTGCTTTTGGACATTCAGTGAAATCTAGCTGGATTTGTCTTATCCCATGTGGCACTCAATACCTGTTACACAAGCTATGGTTTGGCATAGCTTCAACCTTGCCTGAGCTCTCATTCTCTGCACCAGCAATACTAGAAAGAGACCGTGAGTAGACTACACACAGGTGAGGAAGTCTAGTTTAAGTGGATGCAAGCCACAACGCTTAAGAAGAACAAATCATGACAAATGTAATAAACTAGAAGGCACAGAAGGGGCTAGAGCAAAACTCTAGGAGTCCTTAATCTCAGGACAGCAACACCACATAAACACAGCCTCCCCTATGAACCTTACAGAACCTTATCATCAATAATACTCATATTAGCAGTGCTTTCGTAACACACTCGCAATCAGTGACCCACATTCGGGATGTGGTTGGTCTTCAGCTGCCTTATTTCAGATAAGGATGGATGGTAAATCTTCCAAACCCAATTTGAGACAACAGGGAGAGGAACCCAGTTTAAGAGGAACTCAAGGAGCTCTACGATTGCATTGAGCTCCCTAGTTCTCTGAAGGGCACTCAGTGGTGTTAGTCACTGCTATCTGAGGTAATAAAGCTCTGTGGTCGTAGAGGACTTATTATGGGCTGTTATTTGGCATTATCTTGCACTGGACTCAGTCCCACTGCACCATCCTGCTGTCCTGCCTGTGCATTCATAATGAGGCTCATTTCGCTCTTTTGCACTTGTTAGCCAAAATGAGCGTGAGGCAGTTTTTTATTACCAATCGTGTCCCATAGGAAGGAAACATGTTGTTTTTTCTGCTGATGAGTGCTGATGAAAGGTGCTTGTGGGAGTCTGTGCTCAGTGCATGAGAGTGGTTTTGCCAGGGTCGGATATCCTGCTTAAGGGAAGAGTTTATAATTTGCTGGCCTTTCACATGTGAAAGATGATACTAAACATAGAGAGTCCTGAGGAATTGACACCGGTGTTATGTCACTTGTCACGTGGTTTTGATTTTGGCAAGTTTCTCACAAGAACTGTGCTGTAAGGTCAAACTGACCCAAGCCGACAGGACAAAACACCGTTGATGGAGCCATTTTGTACCTGCTCAGCCAAGTACAATAACTCAACACGTTCCAGATTATACTTGATCAGAGCCCAAAGAAACCTCAACCAGACCCTTTCAGCTCAGCATGAAGCTCCACTGAAGCTTTTTTTGTTTTGAGTTCAAAGAACTATGCAGGGAATTTCTGTTTTGAATGGCTAATGGAATATTTGGTGTGTAATTAGTGAAATATTAGAGTAAAAAAGAGGTTTTTGATTTGATCATTTTAAAGAAAATAATCTGAAATATCTATACTTTTTTTAGGGTTGTTTATTTTATGGATATTGGCTTATTTAAATTCTAAAAAGTAATAAAATGTATAAATGTCAAATGTTCTGGAGCTAAGAGATGATCACATGAGCTCTACTGATGTTCGTATTGGCTGCCCCTCATGAAAGTTGCTCTTCAATTGCATAAAGTTGAAGGATTCTCAACTTTGCCGTCGTGACACTAGTCACCAACAGTCACTAGCTACGTTTCCATCCAACTATTTTTATGCGCATAAATTTTGAAAATGTGCATAAAAACTGAGTAGGTAAACTTTTTATTCGATAAGAAAAGATGCGCATAAACTACGATGGAAACACTTTTACCGAAAAAATTCCAGTATGCGCATTAAAAAAGTCATGTGATTTTGTTTTAAGAGATCATGTGATGATAAAAATGTGTGTGAATGGACAAACCAGCAGGCTCAGCACATTGTAAAACATCTGACATGTTGTTTTGGTCATTCTAAAACGTCTTCACCATTTCAGTATTAGTGTTATTAGAATTATCAATTACTTCCAGAATAGTCAAGAGCGTCTGTGCTCCGCATCTCATGCCTATAAACAACACCATGTGTTCACTGCGTGTTGGCATCGTCTTTTGAGGCGCAAGTCATTTATTAAATAATGAAAATATTCACGCAGCTTCTCCTACCACAGCAAATTTCATTTTCACTCTTGATATTTGGTGCCATTTAATCAGGAAATGGCGATTTTGTTCACTTTGACTCGTTGGATGGAAACGAATTGTTGGATTCGCACGTCTTTTATGTGATATTCCTGTTTTGCACATAAAGTTAATTCGCATTTTTGGATGGAAACATAGCTACTGTCGATTGTGTAGCTGGAGGTCGCCAGAAGTTGTAGAAATTAATGGTCACTTGTCAATGTGTGTCACTGGTAATATGAATGGGGCTTAGCACAGTTAAAATAGTAAAATAGTCAGCACAGTCTTTTGGAAAATTCAATCAATGCTAAAATTCAGTGACCAAACAAAAGTACATCCCCTTTTTCTTGATGTTGTGATTCCACAGCTTGTTGATGCCCAGCATCTTCCTGTCTTCAGATCAACTCTACCATTGGGTTTCTGTCAGATTAGGTGTGTCCCAAATTCCATACTTATGCACTATTCTACGCCATTTTGCAGTATAAATAGTGTAAATAGTTAGGGTTGGGTCGATAGATGATGCCATCGTCCATCGCCGATGGCCGATAGACATCACGATGTTGAGCATATTGATTTACACTAATATGTCTTAGTTTTAAAATGGCATTTTAGAATGAAAATGATCCACGTCCACACTGGTGTTTCATTTAGCATTTCTGAAAAGCCCTTCTTCCACACTATATCATCACATCACGTGACCACACACACACACACACACACTCTGTCATGCGCTGCAGGATACGCGTGCATCTGAGCTCCAGCAGTCAGAGAGCTGTGCACGTCGGACAGTTTATCAAGGATGTACCGCTGGATTTCGTCTCACTATAGTTGTTAAACGTGATATTTAATTGATCTTGTCTCTATCTAATGACTCTTCTGTCTTTTGAATCTTTCAGGTAATGTGTCACAGCGTCAGTACACTGCTTCAATCTTTCGCTTTCACGCTTGTACTTAGTAATTTTAGCGAAAACTTCAGATACTGTTGGTTGGGTCCTGTTGGTTGTGCACCTTTTTTACCAACCAAGTTTGTCGACGCCATTTTAACAACGCAGATCACTCTGCCTATTCATGCCGGAGTCCCGCGGAAAAAGTGATTGACAGGTGGTAATTTGTGTGTAACTTTATTAATTTATGATTTAGTTATGGGTAAAACAAAGACCATGCGCGTCAGGTAGTTGAAACAGTAGGCTACAAATAATTAATTCGTTATGAATTAATTAGTTATTCAAGAATAATTAATTTACCACCGCCTACGGCGACGATGCCATCATCCATCGCGATGTTTCACATTAGACATCGTATAATGCCAAATTGGTCAACATCGCCCAAACCTTTAAGTAGTGTGTTCAAGCAGAAATATTCTTTTATCCTAAAAAGTGCACTTTAAGTACCCGGATGATGCAGTTGTTCAACCGTAGAAAAAAAAGTGTGGATTGATGGACTCATCACGCACTCAACAGCCACAGCTTTGCTCGCATAGCAGAAGGGTAGGGGCTACTGATGAAGTGGCTAGCTGTTACACACTGAGGTTGGATAACTTTGTTTATTTTGGAGTGTGAAAGCAAAATTGTTCTATGAGAGTGATTATAACGTCACTTGATGGGGAATGTGGTTATACTCATGGCAGGTATTACTTGTTAGTTTACTCTTTTATTTCACTAATTTGGTAACCAGCAAACGTCATCTTCCACTTAGTAAATAACCATTAGTGTTCCATTTGGTATGACACTATATTCATATACTATGCTGGTGAGTGTGCATAAGTACATAAACTTGTACAAACTTGGCCCCTGAGGCAATTTGTTCCGGCCCTCTAAATAGTTTGACCTTCAAAAACAAATTTAGTTCAGTTGAAAAACGGCCGCTATAGTTATGAAGTGAAGTGAGTCTGTTCAATACAGCACGAGCTGCAGTTGAAGGCTGCGCAGAGCGTGTGTCAAAAGCGAGCAGCCAAAAACGTTTGGATATGTTTGTAGAAAAGGCCTTTTGTAACAATGCACTGATATCGTTATTAGAGATACAATGATTAGTCGATTTCACTATAAACCACGCTTTAATTCATCACGGTTAATTAATCTGTTACAACCTCTTTGACGTTAGTTTAGGGTAAAAGGAATAACATTTAAAAGGCGTGGTATTTTCACACTGTGGTGGGGTAATCAAAAGACACTAACCACGGAAATGTCAACAAAAGTGATTTAATGTACAAAAGTGAAATCAGAATAATGTCCAAATATATACAAAAGAAGAAAAAAACTTTACAATAATAACAATAATATGAATAACAAGTTCAACAAAGTATCAAACAAAAACAAAATGTTCAACTCAGGAGTAAGGGGACGAAAGTGAAGCCAAAATAAAAGAAATAAATACAACAAAACAATTCTAACTCATAACAGACCCCTGACCTCACTAGAAACATGAAAATAAAATAAAAGAAAAAGGTCTTCAGCGCAGTGCGCCGTATCTTACTTACACTGAACTATAGAATAAAAACTACAAAGATGGCGTTCACCTCTTACCTGATGTTTTAACAATTGATTAACTACGTGTTTGCAAAATGGAAGTCGTACGACATCTTCCCTATTCACCTTACTCAGAGAAAAGAGTGAACATGAAGAGTATATCTCAAATTTGGTCTGGAATGAGTTGCGCCAAAGTAACAAACAAACAAATCAAAATAAAGATGTACAAAAATCACAAATTTTCTCCAAAATGGGTAAAAGTAATACAAAACAATTTTACCCAAATGAAAGTTAATGAATAACAAAGTCATGTCAGCAGAATAGACAAAAACGAGATCAAGAGAAAAAAGGCGCTTCCTTCCGCTTTTACCGGCGTCCTTTTATATGCCCGCGCCACGTCGCCCAATGATGATTGATTGGTCTCGCGACCAATCAGCGGTCACAAAGGCGGACCTAAAAGAAATGACAGGCTGGGAAAAAGCGAGAGAGAGAGAAAAAGAGAGAGTACGAGAGGCAAAATTCTACACATATACAAATATACGGGAACCGTAACAAATCTTAAAGGCTTCTCAACGCCACTTTTGTGTTGAACGGAACGAAACTGCTGCAACTGAACAAAGTTATGCCACCTGTGTGCTAGTTTAATATTCCGAGCTTATACACCAAGGCTAATACACACGCACACTTGATTAACTGTAGCAGCGGGCCATTCACATATCGCGTCTTTTCCACACGCAAGTTTGTTATTTCCAATGCAATGTAAACAAAAGATATGTTAGACGAATTATTACAAATTATTAAAATGATTATGTACAGAATGTATCAACGCAGATGATAACAACAGTTCATTTAAATACTTAGCTACTATAAAGCTTAACTTTACATTAGACGTGATAATCGTGAAACCATGATCATTCTTCAGACTATATAATCGTACAACCAAAATCTATAATTGTTGCTTCTCTAATTGTTATGCAGTTCAAAACATAACATATGACTGTGTCTGATTGTAGAAGACGCCTACTTCAGCAATGCACTGCTTTGAATTACAACATTTGAATATGTTTGTAAAAAAAAAGCCACATTGTACAATGCAGTGATGTTATGTAGTTTCAAAATACAACATATTAACATTTTAATGTAGAAAAATCCAACGTGGGTGTCTTAAGGAGCAAAAATACAACATATGGGCTCTTATATGCTGATGTGTCATCACTTATATTACAAGTCATATCTCTCCGGCCCTTCATTTAGGATGCTTTTCATGAACTGACCCCCATGACAAACTAATTGAATAGCCCTGACATAGTGTATAGTGGGCCATTTCGGATGCAGAAATTGACTTATAATTGATACATTTATATACAATATAATTTTCATTTCTGAATTGTAATGTTTTGTAGTACAACGATCTGAGAAGATTTAGGCAATTATGATTTCTCAGTTCATGACCCCTTTAAATTCTTCAAATGCCTGCTGTACAGTGTTATTGGAAATGTTGTCTTCTTTGGTGTTAGTACAGCCTGAGCGGTTGTTTCTGTCTTTTACTGCGCTTTGCACAAAAGTGTGTTGACAATACACTTAAACTGTCTAGACCCCAGGGTGCAAATCTCTGTGATGTGGTCACAGCCATCCCTCATGTCCCACTTTGTTGTGCAATACTGACCTCCATGTCTTGACCTGAAAGTGGCCTCTGAACTCGTTCTGTTTTTGCTGGATGCCGATTGTCCTAGTTGTGAAGTTGTATAAATGCCAAGGTAATCTCAGAAAAACGAGGTACAGTATTACGGGACAGTGCTTTTTTCTTGTGGATGTCCGGTTGTGTTATTATCACTGAAAGTCCATCAGTGTGTATGGAGATTAGCTTGAGACTCTAATAATAATAATAATGGGTCGTTATTCTTCTCATACCAATAACCGTTTATTGTTTGTTAGAGATCATTAAGTTTATGAAGTTTGTTTTCCTCTTGTTTAGTTTTTGTATCGGCGACTCCCCTGCTCATTCCCAGGCATGTCAGGACCTGTTAATTTGGTGATGTTTTTCCGCATTGATGTGGCCTGGTGCACTGGTGTGCAACAAGTAGAGCAGGAACTTCTTCAGTGCACGATCTTGACCATGTGATCTTGAGTTTTGAGTCCATGCCAATGATATTGAGACGCTATTGAGATTAGAAGAATGTTATGGACTACATCTTTATGGTGTTTTCACTAAGTTGCCAGGAAACCCTATTCAGGCCAAGGACAATGTAAATGCACCCACACGGGCCAAGCCAAGACTAACATAAGACCAAGACTCCATTTCAGCCCCGTTGCATTTTGACAAATGGTCAAATATTACACAATTGGCTGGTTTTACTGGAACAGCCATTGCTATTGTCTTTTGCTCAAGTTATTCCATACACGCAACAGTGCAGTTTTCCTGAATATCATCATGTTTTGAGAGTTAATATTGAGTGAGTTACATTTTAAATACAATTTTATTCCTGATTTGGAAATTAAAGTAGATCCAAGAAAACGGAGCAGAATTATTACATTTTAATATTAAATGATAGATTCTCACTCTGATAAATAAGTCTGGGAGATAATTGAATGCGGCAGACTCCTTTGTTAGGATCTTATTTATGTATTTCTCCTCCGCCTTTAATACGGTTAATGTAGATATTCTTCTGAAGCGATTGGAAGATTTGCAAGTACACCAACCACTTATTTTGTGGGTCAATAGTTTCTTGCAGGATCGACCACAGCATGTATTAGTTAATGGTAAAAAATATTAGGATGTGGTGTTAAATACTGGGCTTTCTCAAGGATGTGTTTTATCACCAATTAAATTTTTTATTTATATAAATGATGTGACGTGTGACAGTGAAAATCTGACACTTATCTAATATGCAGATGATTTGGCATTGGTGGGATGTGTAAAGGACACTCAGTTATTCGATAATTATCTAAATTGTGTCAATTTTATCTCAAGTTGGACAACAGAGAATTCCTTGCAGCTTAACATTAGTGAGACGAAAGAAATGTGTTGTGGGACAAACAAAATACAAACGTTTTGTGACCCTTTGCTAATTAATGGGGAGGAAGTTGAACAGCTCAGTTCTTTTAAATATTTAGGTGTGGAAATAGACTTTCAATTCTCTTTTGATAAACACTCAGAGAATGTTTTTAAAAATGCTGAGAAGTTTTGATATTGAGAAGGACATTTTGATTGTCATCTACAGTGCATCTGGAAAGTATTCATAGAGCTTCACTTTTTCCACATTTTTTTATGTTACAGCTTTATTCCAAAATGGATTCAATTAATTTATTTCCTCAGAATTCTACACACAATACCCCATAATGACAATGTGAAAAAATAGTTTTTTTTTAAATTGTTGCAAATTTATTAAAAATAATAAAATGATTTTTTTATATTTTAAAAAAGCATTCACAGCCTTTGCTCAATAATTTGTTGATGCACCTTTGGCAGCAATTACAACATAATTAAAGTGTTTGTTGAATACGGTATGATGCCACAAGTTTGGCACACCTGTGTTTGGGAATGTTTGCCCATTCCTCTTTGCAGTACCTCTCAAGCTCAATCAGGTTGGATGGGAAGCAACAGTGTACAGTCATTTTCAGATCTCTCCAGAGATGTTCAATAGGTTTTAGGTCTGGGCTCTGGCTGGGCCACTCAAGGACATTCACCGAGTTGTTATGAAGCCACTCCATTGATATTTTGGCGGTGTGCTTTGGATCATTGTCCTGCTAGAAGATCAAGCGTCGCCCCAGTCTGAGGTCAAGAGCACTTTGAAGCAGATTTTCATTCAGGATGTCTCTGTACATTGCTGCGTTCATTTTACCCTCTGTCCTGACTAGTCTTCCAGTCTCCCACAGCATGATGCTGCCACCACCATGCTTCACTTTAGAGATGGTATTATTCTGGTGATGAGCGGTGCCTGGTTTTCTCCAAACGTAACGCCTGGCATTCACTCATTCAAAAGTAAAATTTTAGTCTCATCAGACCAGAGAATTTTGTTTTTTATAGTCTGAGAGTCCTTCAGATGTCTTTTGGCAAATTCCAGGTGGGGAGCGCTCTCGTCTGGCCACTCTACTATACAGGCCAGAATGGTGGATTGCTGCACAGATGGTTGTCCTTCTGTAAGGTTCTCCTCTCTCCACAGAAGAGACAGAGTGACCACTGGGTTAATGATCACCTCCCTGACTAAGACCCTTCTCCCCCGATCACTCAGCTTAGATGGCCAGCCAGCTCTAGGAAGAGTCCTGGTGGTTCCAAACATCTTCCACTTACGGATGATGGAGGCCACTGTGCAATTTTTCTGTATCCTTCCCCAGCCTTGTGCCTCAAGACAATCCTGTCTCGGAGGTCTACAGACAATTCCTTTGTCTTCATGCTTGGTTTGTGCTTTGACATGCACTGTCAACCCTGGGACCTTATATAGACAGGTGTATACCTTTTCAAATCATGTCCAATCAACTGAATTTACCACAGGTGAACTCCAATTAAGCTGCTGAAAAACAGAATGTACCTGAGCTAAATTTAGAGCTTCACGGCAAATGCTAAAGTCCCTTTAAAAAAAAAAAGACTAAGTACAAGAAGTCATTTATTTCCACTGCCATTGTTTTTTTTAAATAGTTTTTTTAATAGGATTTTTAAAATAATTGTGTAAGTGTATTTATGTTTTTGCTGTTGTGTGTGAGCCTATGTTTAAAAACAATGTTTTTACCCCTGTGGGATACACAATGAAGTGTATTGAGTTGAATAGAATTTAATTGAATATTAATATTAATGTTAATGTTAATTTTAATATTTCAGAACAGCACTGCAATGTTTTATTCCTGAATGGATCTGTTGTAGACTTAATCATTTAGGTAATTGATTCAGTGATTCTTTTTAAAGAGAGTTTCTTTTCTAAATGAATCCGCCGTTTTGAATGAATCATTGGAATGAATATATTTCAATTTAAATTATTTGATTTATTTATTTATTTAGTTATTTTTGCGAAAGCACAATCAGCTGCCTACTAAGATTTTTATTTTTTTTAGAAAACAAATGGATGAAAAAAGTTTGCAAAAGGTGTTTAGGAAACATTTTTAAAAATTTTAATATTACATGTTTTATATTTTATCATATTTTTTGTCCTTTCAAACTGTCCATTGAGCTACTTTTTATTTATTTTTTTATTAAAATTTGTATTTCATTTTATTTCATTTTAGTTTTTGAATACCTGTACATTGCCAAGCGGAGTTTTCCAACATTTTCAACTTTTTTTTTAATCCAAATGTTCATCAGTAGCTCATCAGAATTAACATCATTCAATTCTTAATCTCTCCTCTTCCCTGAAAACTTTTCTGAGGCCTTTATGTTTCCCCTCCTGTTTTATTTTCCACACTGTGTTGCAAAGCCAAGTAAGTTTACAGCTGACTAGCTTAGCTCTGCATAACCTAGCACATCATGGACCGCAGACGGCTGACGTTGATAAAGTAAAGGAACAAGCTCCGCCAAGTAGCCTGTATCAGGTTGGCAGCACTAGAACAGAGGAGGCACTCAAGGCTCTTGTAAGAGGAGACATTATTGTTGGGGTACCGTGTCGGAGCAGGGAAGAAGGGATGATGAAATGAAAGAGGGAATGAAGGGGTGACTGGCCCATCAGATAGCTTTCACCTTCTCAATGCGCAGCCCTTGGCTTTGAAAGGGCCACGCAAAGGTCAGAGCCTTTTCAAGATTTAGAGCTACGAGTTTGTGTTTGGGTCCATTGTTCATGACGCTGTCTTGTACGTCACATATGCAGAGTGAACGGCTCTGTGAATCTCTAGTGAACAGCAGAAAACAGAAAGGTGTCATGGATGCCTGCGTTGTTACACAGAGTTTCTTGTTAAAGGTTAAAAAGATAATTATATATTTTGTTACTGAAGGAGAATGAAAAGTCTGTTGGTTTCCAAGAAAGTTCATCAATGCTTTTACCAATCACATTGATAACAAGGCCTTTTATTTTTATTTAATAATTTTTTTTATTTTACTTGACTTTATTTTATTTATTGTTTTTATACATTTATTTTATTTAGGACAATGTCAACCACTTTTACTTATCACACTGATAAGAAAGGTTTATTTTATTTTATTTTTACATTTATTTAATTTTTATTTAATTTTATGTTATTTTATTGTTAATATTTCTTTTATTTCTTTATTATTTATTATATTTTATTATATTTTATTTATTTATTATTTATTTTATTTTATATTAGTTAGTTCATTATTTTTTATTTATATTTTATGTAATTAATGTATTAGTTTTTTTATTTTACATTAGTTATTTTATTATTTTTATTTATTTATTTATTTTTATTTATTTATTTATTTTTATTTCATTTATTATGTATTTTATTTAATTGTATTTTTTATTATTTATTTTAGTTAATTTATTATTTATGTTATTTTATTCTTCTTATTTTTTATTATTTATTATATTTTGTTTATTTATGTATTTATAATTTTATTTTATATTAGTTATTTTAATATTTTTATTGATTTTTTTATTTTATTTTATTTCATTTTTTTTTATTTCATTTTTTTTTTTACTATTTATTTATTTATTTATTTATTTTACTTTATTTTATTTTATTTTATTCAGGACAATGTAAACCTCTTTTACTCATCACACTGGTAACAAAGGCTTTTTATTTTATTTTATGTTTATTATTTATTTTATTTTATTTTTATTATTTATTTTATTTGGGCAACGCAGTGGCGCAGTAGGTAGTGCTGTTGCCTCACAGCAAGAACGTCGCTGGGTCGCAGGTTCGAACCTCGGCTGGGCTGGGTCAGTTGGCGTTTCTGTGTGGAGTTTGCATGTTCTCCCTGCGTTCGCGTGGGTTTCCTCCGGGTGCTCCGGTTTCCCCCACAGTCCAAAGACATGCAGTACAGGTGAATTGGGTAAGCTAAATTGTCCATAGTGTATGAGTGTGAATGTGTGTGTGTGTGGAAATTCCCAGAGGTGGGTTGCGGCTGGAAGGGCATCCGCTGCGTAAAATCGTGCTGGATAAGTTGGTGGTTCATTCCACTGTGGCGACCCCGCAAGGGACAAAGCCGACAAGAAAATGAATGAATGAATGAATTTATTTTATTTATTTTATTTTATTTTATTTTATTTTATTTTTTATTTATTTATTTATTTTATTTTATTCAGAACAATGTCAACCACTTTTACCCATATTTATTTATTGTTTTTTTGTTTTTTTTTTTGTTTTTTTCAGACAATGTCAACCACTTTTATTAATCACACTGATAACAAAGGATTTTATTTTATTGCATTGCATTGTATTTTCCAACGTTTCTCATGTCAAATTTATGGTTGTGTATAATTTATTTTGTATGTGGTATTTTTAGAAAACCGATGCTCAATTAATGTAGATGGTGAGGAGGACATTAAAGTGTCAAATGTTGAAATGTGAAACTGATCTGCTTAATATAATGGGCCTTCACACCTGCAGCTGTCGAGACCAAACTCATTAAGTGGGATTAGAGGTGTGAAGGATATATGACACGTTTGTCTGTGAGTCTATTAATTAAATGGCATGTGAAAATCCTCTCAAAGTGTCTGCTTTTGAAAGGAATCATCTTCATTCTCTTTTTTTTTTTTTGGTTTTGAACAAAATGTGACTAAATAATGCCAATTTCGGAGAACTCTTTATCCAAAAAGGTAAATGGGACATGATAGAAGATGCCCTCTGTTGAGGATGTTGTTTTCCTCTAACCTACAGCATATGAGCAGGACAGCCATCTGTCAATGATATATTGCTTACAGTGGGTGTGACAGTGTCAGAGGGACGTACAGCCCTTTGTGTGTGTGTGTGTGTGTATTCTTTACATTGTGGGGACCAAATATCCCAACAAGTATAGCAATACCAGTAAATATTGATCTTGAGGGAACATTTTTTGGTCCCCATGAAGAAAAGAGTTCATGATTTTTCCACTCATGTTGAATTTTATTGAACTTGCACAGTAATTCACAGCAAACGCATCATGAATTCTGTGTCATTTATGCGGCCTGGTGAAATCAGAAATAAAGCAGAAAAAATTATCTGAAAAAAAAAAGTTCATGTGTTTGCATGCGAAGTTGGTGTAAGGGGTACAAAATCAAGCTGTTATGATGAGTTTATGCTTAAGCTGTTTTACTCTGATAAAAAAGAAAGAGTTAACACGTTTTCATGACCATGTGCATTGTCAGCTTATTAGACATAATCAGGTCAAGAACATGCATGTAAACAGACTCATTGTGTGATGGACAATAAATGCTGCAGACAAAGAGATGTCAGCAAACGCACGTGCATTCATGCATGTTTTATCAGCCACATGCACACACATGCATCTCTATGGAGACAACTGCAAACACTGAGCTGTGCATGATGGAGAGAGCCATAAAGACAAACATCTGTCCACTGATCAGCAGCATGTCAGATCACACGTCTGAAGCCTGGCGTATTCACCATATGTTACTCCAGTTCAAATGAGCTTTTTTTATTATTGTTTATCCACATTTGACCCGACAATTTGCATAATTTTATTTTATTTACTTACTACCAGGGCCATTTATATCGAAGTTGATATTTAGCCGCACCATATTGGTGTTTTGCAACATCTAGTTTTTATGAGGTGAGTTGTTAGCCCAACGCTCAACCCCCAGTCTGGAGGACCAGTACATGCACACATACACTGGACAATTTAGTTTACCCAATTCACCTATAGTGCATGTCTTTGGACTGTGGGGGAAACAGGAACACTCGGAGGAAACCCACGCCAACACAGGGAGAACATGCAAACTCCACACAGAAAACTGACCCAGCCGGGGCTTGAACCAGTGACCTTCTTGCTGTGAGGCGACAACACTACCCACTGAGCCATCGTGTCGCCTTACTTTATTCTATTTTATTATTATTTATTTGATCTTTTTAATTATTTTTTATATACACTAAATTTTTTTTGCGATACATTATTTATTTTGATTATTTTGATTATTATAAACGTATGTAAAATATTTAAAAAGTATAGATCTAAAATTAAAATTTAATATTAAATGTATTGCAAACATTTTTAAATAATTATTGAAAATGTGAATATTGATATAAACACATTAAATGATTCAGTGTGTGTGTGTGTGTGTGTGTGTGTGTGTGTGTGTGTGTGTGTGTGTGTGTGTGTGTGTGTGTGTGTGTGTGTGTGTTTATTTTCAAATCATGAGCTCTTTTTTTTAACCGTTTATCCGAATTTAACTCGACAGTTTGCATTATTTTATTTTATTTTTTAAATGTTATATATACTAAATTTTTGTGATAAATTATTTATTAATAAAATAATAATAAATAATTTAAATCATATTATATATACGTATGTAAAATATTAAAATAGTATAGATCTAAATATTAATAAATAAATAAATAATAATAAATAAATTTTTGTTATGCATTATTTATGTGTATTATTTTAATTATATATATATATATATATATATATATATATATATATATAAATAGATATGTTAAATATTTTATATTAAATTTTAATCTAAAATATTAAATTATAATTTTATATTAAATGTATTGCAAAAATTGGTTAATTTATTTATTTTGTTAATTATTAAAAATTTCAATATTGATATAAACATGTTAAATGATTCAGTGTGTATGCGTGTGTATTCTTTGCTCTTATTTTTTTTACCTTTATCCATTTTTATTTTATTTTATATATACGTTTTCTGTGATACGTTATTTTAGATTATTTAAATAGTTTTAAATGCGAATGTAAAATATCAAAAGAGTATAGATCTAAATACTGCATTTTATATTAAATGTAATACAAAGATTGGTTAATTTGTATGTTTTGTTAATTATTTTTATTAAATTAAATTATTGATACGTTAAATTATTGATTAGTGTTTTATTTTTATTGCCAGTGTTTTCAGGTCCATGAGCTCTTTCAGTCAGACTGACATCAGTGGGTTTTATTTCCCAAGGCTGCATCATTTATCCAGCGTTACATCACAGCTGCATCAGTGAGGAAACTCAGCCTGTCTTATGATAAAGCACGGCTTAGCACACACACACACACACACACGTCACGACGGCTGGATCAACGCTATGAACAGATCGTATCGATCCCTCCATCAAGTCATTGCATAATTGTGGCTCAATCTGAAAACCTCGTCATATATGCATCCTCATCAGATCTCTGTATGCAGTCAGCAGCTCCTCTTTCTCTTTCCTTTTCTCCCTCTCTTGTTTTTCTCTTTTCCTCTGTTCACCTGTCAGAGTCCAGGTTTATTCATTAAAAGGCTCACCCTGTTCTCCCCACGGGTTTATCCTGCTCGCTCAAAACATAAACCTTTAGAGCCGCATGATTGGTGCGCATGTTTCAGTGGCAAAACAGAGCATTGTTTGTTTTTGCAGAAAGCAGATATATAATGTAAGTGTAATTATTTATATTTTGTATTTTCACACCAATTTTGTTAAATAAAAAATAAATTAATGTATAAATAAATAAATAATAAATTAAATAATAAATAAATAAAAATTAAAGAAATATAAATAAATAAAAAAACTAATTAAAAAAAATAAATATATAAATCAATTAAAATAAGTAAAATAAATAAATAAATAATACAATTTAAATAAATAATAAATACAATTTAAGTAAATAAATACATAATAAATGAAATAATAAATAAATAAATAAATAAATATATTTATATAAATAAATAAATAACAAATTAATAAAATAAATAATAAATTTAAAGTAATAAATAAATAATAAATAAATAATAAATAAATAAATGCATGATTAAATAAATAAAGTCGTACCTTTGTTTACCCTGATGTTAACTATAGTCCTCAAATATTGATTATAATTAAAATCTTTATAATTTGCATTTTGTAAAATGTAAAATGCCATACAATGTAGCATAATCACTTAGTCTTTTAAATATTTATGTAAAAGTCAAAATAAGTCATTTAATTTTAAATTAAATGTATTTATTACCCTGAATGATGTTGGGACATTGTTTAATCCATATTTTTATTTTGTTTTACAAAATGTTAGTTGAAGCATCAGACACTTTACTTGCATTTAAAATATTTTTATTGTATATAAAAATAACTTCTGTAAATTGTATTTTGAATAGATGTTTATTTTCTTTGTGAAAATGGGAGGAGTCTATATAACAACTAACACAAACTAGCATTTTGCAACAATTAATAAACTTTGATAATGTAAAAAAAGTCACTTTACATTGAAATAAATCACAATATATATCGTTATCGTTCAATATGGAAAATAATTATCGAGATTGCATTTTTTGCTATATCTTCCAGCCTTAGTTTGCAGAGGATTGTTAACAAATACAAATTTTGATCTTCAAATGTTTTAATACATTTTGAAATTAACATAAAGATTAATTCTATCATAAAAGTGAAGACGACCGAAGGTTTTTAGAGTGCTTTTAGTGACTTTACTTTAAAATGAATCAATCTTTTTGAATGATCATTTGAATGCAATTTTCAGTGGCTTGCTCAGTAAGACAGGGACTTTTCGCTACCTGCTGGTGGTTTTAGTCTCATATTTGTTTAACCACAACAGAATGGGCCAAAGTACTTGCACTAAAACACACTCAGCAAAATATTACCAGTGTCGTACACCTCAAGAACAACTACAGTATTCATGTCAAAGCAGTAACTAAATCCGCATATTATCATCTCAAAAACATTGCAATAATCAAATGCTTTGTTTCCAGTGAGGACTTGTTCATGCTTTTATCACCAGCAGGGTGGATTACTGTAACAGCCTTCTCACTGGCCTTCCCAAAAAGATAGTCAGACAGCTCATCCAGAACGCTGCTGCCTGATTTTGACCAGATCCAGAAAATCAGAGCACATCACACCTGTCCTCATTACACTGGCTCCCAGTTACATTCAGAATAGATTTTAAGGTATTTTTAATTGTCTATATAGATCACTAAATGGCCTAGGACCTCCATACATTACAGATTTGCTCACTGAATACAAACCCAACAGATCACAAAAATGAAATTCAGTCAAAGCAGGGTGAATCCGCCTTCAGCTACTACACCCCCTTCCACCCTCCTTACTATTAAACTATTAAATTTGCCGAAGCCTCATTTTTAATATGAAACTCCTCACATAACTCTCTTCTACAGTTATACCAGGAACTAATTCTGGAATCTCGATTTTTTTTTTTCCATGCCACAAAACCAGCCCACCTCTATTTATGATCCATTACAACCACAGCTGTGTTTTAATCAGCTGGACAGATCCCAGAATTCACCTCGCTTTGCTGCTAATCTTCGCTCTATGGTTAATTGGTAACCCAATCCTCCAGAATGACTTGGATTGTCGCCCCCGTCGAGCGTGCCATTCTCTGTGCTCATTTAAATAACACCATATTGCTAATTGATTTCATGTCGGTGCATTAGCAGGCTGTTGCACAGACCCTGGCTGCTCTTTGACGCCATTTAATATTTCACGACCACGCTTTTAATTTTAGCGCCCTTCATTCATGCATGGCTCGTTTCGTTTTTGTACGAAATCTTTCATACGAGCTGATACGCTTGCTTGTTGCAGTTTTTCTCAACGCAAATTCAATTGTTATTTTGGTATTGTGTAGAGTAACGATGCCCGAAGACTCATCGAGTTCTAATGTCACCTTTATGAACGTATGAATTAGTCAGTGGATGAACTAGTCGAGCAGTTATTGAACGCCCCTTTGTCCTTTATGCAGGTGGAAACCAAAGATGGCTTTTCCGAATAACCCAGAGCCCAATAATAGAGCCTCTTTTACTCTTTCCTTTATGAAGGGAGACCTCAGTAACAGACGGCTGATCTGATTGTTGACCACAGACTCACACTAGCAATAGACAGCCATCTGATTAAATATTTGAGTCTGTTTGTTTCTGGAAATGATTATTTAAGATTTAAAAGCTGAAATGTCACTAATTTGATTGCTTTTTCATCATTCAGGATATGTATGTAGGAGAGTTGTAAGTTATGCTTTAGTTGTTCCACATAAAAATTCCACATTAAAATGGCTATACTAAAAAAGAAATATAAATGGAAACAAGACAATTATTGGTATTCAGATATCTATCTATCTATCTATCTATCTATCTATCTATCTATCTATCTATCTATCTATCTATCTATCTATCTATCTATCTATCTATCTATCTATCTATCTGTCTATCTGTCTATCTATCTATCTATCTATCTATCTATCTATCTATCTATCTATCTATCTATCTATCTAATATATATATATATATATATATATATATATATATATATATACTACCTGACAAAAGTCTTGTTGTTGATCCCAGTTGTAAGAGCAACAAATAATAACTTGATTTCTTAAAGTGGATGGCAACATCAACATCCTGAGGTATCAAGATATTTGTGCTGCCTGTTACGTTACAAACCAAGAATGCTTTCGTTGCCATTCCAGATGACTTTATTAATAAGTTATTTGAGTCATACAAATATCATGGGATATTTGGGAGTCATACACAATATTAATTCTTTTTCCACTGCACCATGATTTATGTTCTATACTGTACATTATTTCTATTAAGTGACAAGACTTTTGTCTAAGCACAGTCAGACCTTACCGTCCTAATTAAATAATTAAAAATCAAGGCATGATCATATTTTATTTAGGTAAAATGAGCATAATCTAAAGGCCTTTGCCTTTCATATAAGCCACGTCTGATATCAAATGATCAACTAGAAGTTCTACAACCGAATGCTAGAAGTTATTATTTGTTGTTCCTAAAACTTGTATAGGTGACAAGGCTTTTGGTAGTGTATATAAACAACATTACAAGGGGATTTATTATCTTTGCTCTATATGTTGATTAATTTTATGTACAGCACTTGGTCAGGCTTGTGGCTGGTTTTAAATTTACTTTGTACGTAAATGAACTTGATAATTTAAAAAGTCACTATTTGCTTCTCATTTTGTCTAATTGTCACCCAGAACTTTCAAATGAGATTATAAAGATATCGTGTATATATATATATATATATATATATATATATATATATATATATATATATATATATATATATATATATATATATATATATATATATATATATATACAGTTGCAATCAGAATTATTCAACCCCCTGATTTATTAGCCCCCCTGTTTATTTTTTTCCTCAATTTCTGTTTAACGGAGAGAAAAAAATTTCAACACATTTCTAAGTATAATAGTTTTAATAACTCATCTCTAATAACTGATTTATTTTTATCTTTGCCATGATGACAGTAAATAATATTTGACTAGATATTTTTCAAGACACTTCTATACAGTTTAAAGTGACATGTAAAGGCTTAACTAGGTTAATTAGGTTAACTAGGCAGGTTAGGGTAATTAGGCAAGTTATTGTATAATGATGGTTTGTTCTGTAGACTATTGAAAAAATATATAGCTTAAAGGGGCTTATAATTTTGACCTTAAAATGGGTTTTAAAAAATTCAAAACTGCTTTTATTCTAGCCGAAATAAAACAAATAAGACTTTCTCCAGAAGAAAAAATATTATCAGACATACTGTGAAAATTTCCTTGTTCTGTTAAACATCATTTGGGAAATATTTAAAAAAGAAAAAAAAATTCAAAGGGGGTTCAATAATTCTGATTGCAACTGTATATATATATATATATATATATATATATATATATATATATATATATATATATATATATATATATATATATATATATATATATATATTTATTAATACTTACATTTTTTCATGTTTTTTTGTTTTGTTTTTGACCTTTCATTTATATATTAAAATTAATTATATATAAAAAGGGTTCATTAGTTGTATTTATCAGCCATGCAGAATAAATCATTTACAAGTAGGCAAAAAGACGAATAGTAAATTTATTTTTCTACCTTTTTTTGTTCAATTTTATGTGTCCATTATAAAAACAGTATTTTACAAATAATAACAATAATATAGATATAATATTTGATAGTTACTACAAATATATGAATCGTTTTTCTTCTGTTTTAATAACACTCAGAAATGTTTCTTGAGCAGCGGATCAGTATATTAGAATGAATTTTGAAATATCATGTGACGAAGAAGAGAAAATATTGAGAAAATTCAGCTTTCAAATAACATGATTAAATTACATTTGAACATATTTTTTAATGGAAATCATTATTCATTCATTTTCCTTTGACTTAGTCTCTTTATTTATCAGGGGTTGCCACAATGGAATGAACCACCAACTTATCCAGCATATGTTTTATTCAGCAGATGCCCTTCCAGCTGCAACCCAGTACTGGGAAACACCCATACTCTCTCACTTTCATGCACGTACACTGCGGCCAATTTAGTTTACTGCTTGTCTTTGGACTGTGGGGAAAACCGGAGCACCCAGAGGAAACCCACACGAACACGGAGAGAACATGCAAACTTTACACAGAAATGCCAACTGACCCAGCCAAGGCTCGAACCAGCGACCTTCTTGCTGTGAGGTGACATTGCTAACCACTGAGCCACCTTGCTGCCCCAAATAAAAAGCAAAATGAAAAAAAAAAACACAGTATTACAATTACTGTTTTTTATTTGATGAAATAATTTCTTCCTAAATAAGGATGAATCTCTTAAACACTCACATACATATTTTTCCCTTTTCTCTGATAATAAATAAATCACTAAACGAAACTTCTTACATTAGTCCATGATTTAATCTGGATGTCATCTGTACTTCACCGCTTAATGGACCGGTTGCTTAGAAGAAGTCGAAAGTCTTATGGAAAAGACATTGACGCCAGCTTGTCTTTCCCATTGGTCCTCATGGTTCATTGATTGTGAGGTTTATTTGCACAGGTATGATTAAACCCAACCACCCAGGGCAGGAGCTCTACTGAGAAAAGTAATTACAAGGCCAGCAGAAGATGAATGTCTTCTAGCGTACAATGCAACCGATACGCCTGTTAGCTTTCATAACGAGTCTCTGAGCTTTCTCATGTCTGACTGCCTAACTAGCTTATTAGAGAAAGTGTGTATTTAGAGATCTTCTGTCTGTGAGGTCAGTCGTCCTCCTGCTGCCCATCTTGCCTGTTCTGAAACACTGGGCAATTTTTTAAAGGGCGAAATTAAAATATTGTAAACAAAATTTCAGAATAGAGTACTCATGATTTCATCTGATGTTTTTATCCCATGTGTGTCAAGAGAATAAATGTTATCACTTCCTGGAAAAAAGGCATTATATGATTGATAAAAAGATCTCTTCCGCAATATCTTTTATTTTTCTCCATAGTAATTAAGTTACACCTCAGATTGACAAACGACACACATTGAACTCTGTTATCTTGTATTTGGAGGCAGTTTCTGATTGTAAGTTATTGTGTGAGACGACTCTAGGAGGTAACTGTAAAAGATCATTTTGAGGATGGACTTTTTAAGATCAACTTTTTTATGAAATATTTAAAATAAATAATTGTGTGATTAAGATGAAAGTTAGATCCAATCCTTACTGTCACCTTTGTAACACATCTTCAGTTGGCTCCTAGTTATATGTTTTGGAATGCTCAGTGGTGGGTTTTTTGGGGGGAAATTTGTATGCTCTACTCTTTTGCATTTTCTACATGTAGACATACCTCGAAAAAAAAAAGTCCTCAAAAAAGGACCTTATCAGCTATGAGCACTGCTGCTGAAAGAAAAAACTATTTTGAAATTATGGATTGAACTATTCACTCCCCTAACTTTTACTTGGTTATCATATTTTAGAGACATTGCCTTGCTGGAAGTTACAACTGCCAGCCTTAACGGCGTAAAAGGCAATACTATTCGAAGCTGGACCAATATTGCTGCAATGTTGCTGGATAAACTTAAAATCTGACATTCCTATCATATACAGTATATGTGATTTCTAGTTTTATATATATGTACACACAGTTGAGGTCAGAATTATTAGCCCCCCTGAATTATTAACCCCCCTGTTTATTTTTACACATTTCTAAACATAATACTTTTAATAACTCCTTTCTAATATCTGATTTATTTTATCTTTGTCATGATGACAGTAAATAATATTTTTCAAGACACTTCTATACAGCTTAAAGTGACATTTAAAGGCTTAACTACATTAATTAGGTTAACTAGGTTGGTTAGGGTAATTAGGCAAGTTATTGTGGTTTGTGGTATGATGGTTTGTTCTGTAGACTATCGGGAAAAAAATATAGCTTAAAGGGGCTAATAATTTTGACCTTAAAATGGGTTTCAAAAAATTTAAAACTGCTTTTATTCTAGCCGAAATAAAATTAACAAGACTTTCTCTAGAAGAAAAAATATTATCAGACATACTGTGAAAATTTCCTTCTCTGGAAAACATCCATACACACTCATTCACACTCATACACTACGGACAATTTAGCCTACCCAATTCACCTGTACCGCATGTCTTTGAACTGTGGGGGGAACCGGAGCACCCAGAGGAAACCCACGCGAACGCAGGGAGAACATGCAAACTCCACACAGAAACGCCAACTATAATTTAATTGTATATATATATAGACTCAAAAAAAATTTACTTTTTCTTGTTTAAACTACTTAATTAAAATAAGCTGAAACAACACAATTCTTGAGCTTTCATTGGGACAACTTAATTGTTTTATGTTCAATCCACATAAATTTGTTAAAAGGGTTAAGTTACTTAATCAATTTGTGTTTGGACAACATTAATGAATTGTGTGGAACCCTGCATTTTTTACAGTGTAAGTATGTATGTATCATAATTTGAATAAATTATTGATCTTAAAAACAAATATATATTTGTTTGAGATGTGATCAGTTTACTTGTTAGTCTAGTTCAGGGGTGTCCAAACTCGGTCCTGGAGGGCCAGTATCCTGCTAAGTTTAGCTCCAACTTGCCTCAACACACCTGCAAGGGTGTTTCTAGAAAGCCTAGTAAGAGCTTGATTAGCTAGCCCAGGTGTGTCTGATTGGGGTTGGAACTAAACTTTGTAGAACTCCGGCCCTCCAGGACCAAGATTGGGAACCCCTGGTCTAGTTATTAGCTAACTTTTTTGATGCACATTTAGGATTTTTTTTTTGAAAATGTATTTCCAGCATAGTTTATTCATTCATTCATTCATTTTCTTTTCGGCTTAGTCCCTTTATTAATCCGGGGTCGCCACAGCGGAATGAACCGCCAACTTATCCAGCACATGTTTTACACAGCAGATGCCCTTGCAGCTGCAACCCATCTCTGGGAAAGCATAGTTTATGGACATTTAAAAAAAAATCTGAATAAAATTATAGTTGTGTGTGCAATTTGAGAATTTAAGCTCATCTTGAAGTTGAATAAAAAAAAATTCTGTGCAAAATAAAAAAAAATGCGTAAAAGTTGGATTTAATTATTTACCCAACGTTGAGGTTGTCCATATTTGAGCCAACATTGGGTTAATACAACTCCCTGAAATAGGTGGATAGAATCATAGCTATTGTGTACCTGTAAGTGTGTGATGTAACACACACACACACCCACACACACACTGTACAGTAGCTACTAGCTAGTATTAGGGTTGGGTACTGTGACCTATATAACAGTGTGTAGTTGGAACTAATGAAAATGCAGATTTTTGGGCCACTTAAAAAAAGAACTGAGCTGTTGAATGAAAACAGGGGCACAGGAAATGACTGGAAATTGCTTCTTTTTTATGAATAGACTACATTTGTAAATCAGTAACCAGTAAGTATATTAGTATAACAATATTCTAATGTCAAACAAATTTTGAGCCTGACTTCATCCAATGTTCAAGGGTTTTTTGTTCTAGAAATGTATGCAGTTTAGCATGTTTAATTCAGTAATGTCTCATTTCACATACATTTTTAGAAAACTTGTAAACTGGAGAAGTACTGTATGGTTATAACCATACATATAGCAAAACATAATTCTGTAATGCAGCCCAGACTCATTGAAGATATGTGCCCAGGGCTACATTTTTGAGAACCGAGAAATACCTGGACTGCATGTGCTTGCAGTGTTTGTTTTCACAAATCCACTAGAGGGCGCTGTGCACATTTTTGACAATCTCAGATACCTTACTGGGGCACGTTTTCTCATACATGCCATTTCTTGTAAATCCATCAGAGGCCATTGTGTATATTCCTGCCAATCTTAATGTTCTTCTCACCCACATCCGTCAATAAACTGGTCGACAATTTCACACTGCTTTTCTGGGGTTTCATTTTGCCTGGTTTCTTGAGCCGTCCTTCTCCAGACTCAGACCCCGGTCTCGATCCACATTCCAAGTATAGCGGCGTATGTGGCAAGCTATCAAGCAAACATACGGAGGTAGGCAGTACTGCCCCATAGTATTTGATTTACACACAAAATGTAGCCATATGCACCCACGAGTACATATTTCCCGGTTCCAAAAAATGTAGCCTGGGCGCATATTTGCAATGAGCCTGTGTTGCCTTAATGTCATCCAAGATCATATTAGGAGTCATTTTCTATGTTTTAGTTGAGGCAGTGCTACCAATTTAAAATAATCAGTTTTGCATCAATATCACACACACACACACAAAACAATACGCAACCCTAGTGTAACTACTGTAAGCCTTCATTGCTCAGAACCTTCTTGGAAACATCTAACGCACACATGATATGTTGATGTACCTTCACCTTGTGGTTGTTTATGAGGGTTTTGTTTACGATGAGTGCTTTCCGCCATATGCTGCATGAGTTTATGTTATCTTAGCATTCACACTGTGACAGCTGTAGAGTGGCAGTTTGGCCAGTCTTAATGTTCTTAAGATACCAGTGCCAGTATAGTTTACGTGGCACGAGAGAATGACGCACTGTAATCAGTATTGGGTCACTGATCATGTTCCACTCACCCGAAATGGTCCCTGCTCTTGATAAAGGGTGGTACTGTACACCTACTGTAAGTTCTCATGTGAAGCTGTAGTCGGACATAGGAGATGATGTGACAATGGTCTTATCATGGCTGTAAAGAGTTCAATTGCTTACATTAAAGACTGTTCTCATTCTTTTGTCACATGATAATGCCATTTAAAAAATTATAAATAATGGATTTCATGTATAAATGTTTATTTATTTATTATTTATATTTATTATTTCTTTATTATTTAACACTTGTAGCATGTTATTTTTTCTCTATCTTTAGCTTTGGTAAATAAAATGTTTTAGTTTTTTGTTTAAAGCCAAACATGCTCAAAAAGGTTTCTTTACTCTAAAAGACATGCTGGGTTATGGAAAAATCCAAAATTAGGATCATTTTATTTACATTTAAAGGGCATCTATGAGGAAAATCATCTTTTGTAAGCTGCTGGGACAACTGTGTGTAGGTATACAGTAGTGTGTCCACTGTCATATTGGGGTGATATAAACACAATCAGTCCCTTTTTTTAAATTCCTGACGTTATAATAGGATCCAAATCCCTCCCATTTTGAGGCCCACTGCAACATCATGTAGGAGTGCAGTTTCCCCGCCCACTGAATTGATAGACAGCTGCGTATTGACATGTCTCAGTAGTAACGTGTATAATCATTTCACCAAGACAGGACGTGCCCAAGACAACTGGGATTAAAAGATCTGTTCAGCTCTCTGTGATCATCAATCATCATCAAATGTAATCAAGAATGAGTTTTACAAGTTTAAAATGTTTTTAAAACAGTGCATGTGTGTGATGAATTACAGCGATTTTACCGTCTCTGTCACCACAGCCGCATGACAGTACAATTATAAAAGAAGATGTTTCAATCCTGGTTTGTGGACATTAAATCAAGTTTATTTCGTACATTAACATAACGGATATCCATACAGCAGTGTATATTAACACGTATCCTGTCACATTTGCCATGCAAAAACAGTGCAAAGTTAAAAGCGTGTGCTGTGTCTGTGTCCATGTGCGTGAACTTTGTAACGACATTGTGTGTGACTCATCGTTGCAGAAGGGCTTGAATTAACGCCACAACAAATACATCAAATAATCATTGGGAAAGTTCTTACTGTAGTATTTCTCACAAATGTTACATGAAATCTGCTTCCTTCATGTCTGTCACTGTGCGGTTTATCAGACGCAGCCTAGGCGGAGATTGAGGCACACTTTTAAAGGCACGTGGGAACGGTGGGCGGAGAAAACCAGCATTAAAGGCACAGGCCACAAAAACAGCTACATTGTGTTCAGAGCAGAAAATCCAATATTCTGAAAGGTATAATGAATAATCTGATGAGTGTTTTGAGCCGACACGTTACAGACACATTCTGAAGACTGTTGTAAGCAAATAAATGCCGGATAGAAGAGAACCCAGTCCAGGAGACTTGAAACAAGCAGAATTCCTTTATTGAGACGTGTTGGTTAATCTGCAGTCATACAGCATCTTCAAGAGTCCATGTGTCTGCAGAGCCTACTAGAGGTCTGCAGTCTGCTAGTTTTATCACAAGTCTGCATTGAAACAAAGATGTCCTGTCTATATTGTCTTCTTAGGAGGAGGGTAGATGGCTAAACAATGCATGCATATTAGGTATTGGATTAACCAGCATATAGGTGTTAGAAAACCTGCCACACAAGTTAATCAACAAAAGGGTTTTTTTTTGGCCTGAAAGTATCACCCTAAGACAAAGGCTGAGTGGTTAAGAACCTGCCCATAGCATTTGCATCATATTGTCGCAGCCAGTAGTCAGAAAGACAAAGGTTAATGTCTCTCATAGCTGGGCTGTTAATGAAATTATGTAATTAAAACCAAAGTTAAATGTAGATTATTGTTCATTTGAAACTAGATTATATAAATTTATTATTTCCACAAGACACAAAAGACTTCTCTTAAATCTTGAAAAAGGGGTAAAATAGGTGCCCTTTAAATGACATTCTTTAACCTAACTGTTGGGTTTGTCCACATTTGACTTATTTGGTTAAATCACCTCAGCATTTTTGAGAGTTTTATTGATGGAAAAATACTGTAAATGTAAATTAAAATTAAAAAATAAAATTGTTAAATATTATTATTGTTATTATATTATTCAGTCATTCATTTTCCATGGGCTTAGTCCCATATTTATCAGAGGTCGCCACAGTGGAATGAACCGCCAACTATTTGGGCATACAGTTGAAGTCAGAATTATTAGCCCCCCTTTGATTTTTTATCTCTTTTTTAAATATGTCCCAAATGATGTTTAACAGAGCAAAGACATTTTCACAGTATGTCTGATAATATTTTTTCTTCTGGAGAAAGTCTTATTTGTGTTATTTCGACTAGAATAAAACCAGTTTTAAATTTTTTAAACACCATTTTACGGTCAAAATTATTAGCCCATTTAAGCTAATTTTTTTTCGATAGTCTACAGAACAAACCATCATTATACAATAACTTTACTAATTACCCTAACCTGCCTAGTTAACCTAATTAACCTAGTTAAGCCTTTAAATGTAACTTTAAGCTGTATAGAAGTGTCTTGAAAAACGTCTAGTCAAATATTATTTACTGTCATCATGGCAAAGATCAAATAAATCAGTTATTAGAAATGAGTTATTAAAACTATTATGTTTAGAAATGTGTTGAAAAAAGCATCTCTCCTTTAAACAGAAATCGTGGAAAAAAATAAACAGGGGGGCTAATAATTCAGGGGGGCTAATAATTCTGACTTCAACTGTATGTTTTAAGCAGCAGATGTCCTTCCAGCCGCAACCCAGTACTGGGAAACACCCATGCACACTCACATTCACACACACTCATACACCACGGCTAATTTAGTTCATCCAATTCACCTATACCACATGTATTTGGACTGTGGGGGACACCGGAGCACCGGTAATGCTCAATAAACTTTCCAATTATCAATGTTTGAAACAACTTGTTACTTGATAAAACTGATACATTTATTTTAGCCATATATTTAGCCATCTTTATAAATAAACATACAGACTCTAAACTTTTAACTATTAGTGCTTCTCTGCCCCATTCTGTCTTGTTCCACTTAATAACCATGCATAACAAATAAATAACAGTATACAATTGATCTATTCGATTGGACAACTGCAATAAGTTATGTATTTTTGTCTCCTTTTCCACCTCTACCTCTCTGTCGTTTGTGTCCTCACCCAATCTTTTCTCCTTCATCTCAGTGTTTGCATTATGGGTCTCTGTAATTGTCCTCTTTTAAAAGTCAGATCTCCTCTGCTGCATTTCAATCAAGAGGCTTCAAAGAGAACGACGTGTTTGTGTGTTTGAATGGGTCGTTAGATAATCTGGGTGTGTTTTCTGACTTGAACGTTCGCTTGGCACTCTCTAGATCTCATAGCACTCTTTATCCAGCGTGATTCAGCCTTGTGGTTACATTTGGACCATCAGAGCTGCCTACGGACTCATTTGAATACCACTGACCTTCACAGTAGATGTAAAAAACCCAGGCTCATTGAAAATACATCCTGAGCCTACATTTTTTGTGATTCGTATATAAAATACATTGCTCTGGGGACCCTTCATTGCACGTTTCTGATGACAAATCCACTAGAGGGCGCTGTCTACATTTTTGTGAATTTGAAATCCGTTACTTAGGGTATGTTTTGTTGTACGTTTCAGACACACTTCCCTCTTGTACACATTCACAAAAAGGCAGGGCTTATCGTACAGATCACCTTGCAAACTACTGAACTAAACCCAACCAATAGTACTTTCAAAAGTAAACGTTAGAGAAAAATGCACTGGGACCATATAGTATTAACTTGCTTCACCAGATTCAAGTTGTCCCAACGCAACCTCACGGCAATTCGTAACTTTTTGATTTAGTGGCTAATTCGTATGAATTCGTACGATCTAATTGGTACAAATTAGTATGATTTGCTCATCACCCAATGACGGTTGGGGTTAGGGGTTGGGTTGGGTGCCACGCCTCCTTTTTAAAATCGTACATTTTCGTACAACTAAACTCTTACGAATTAGCCACTAAACTGACAAAAGGTAAAATACTTGAGATCAGGCTGGTTGTCCATATGGAGTTTGATTACAAATCATAGACACAATTAAGATGTTTTGTGATGTTTATTTTGGTGTTGTGCAAATAACTGAACAAAAATGAGCCTTTATTCATCAATAATATGTTCCTGTAAATTAGGGCTGCATGATATTAGAAAAAAAAATCACATTGCAATATTTTATTTTATATATGCAATATACTGTATCTATACAATTTCACCAAATAGCTTGACTTGAACACTATTTGGAATTCATTTTTGGTTAAATTCTTCCTATTAACAAACCATTAACTAAGACTTTTGCTTCAATAAACTCCTAATTTGCTCCTTATTAATAGTTATGAAGGAAGCTCAGGTATTGGGTAGGGATGTAGAATAAGATCATGCACAATATGTAGTTAATAAGTACAAGTATATCTCGATAATATGCATTATAATAAGCAACTAGTTGTTATTGAGAATTGGTCTGTAAAGTATTACCAAATTTGCACATTTTCATAGATTGTTTGGGATGATTCTGTTGATCAGGGATCACCAAACTTGTTCCTGGAGGTCTGGTGTCCTGCAGATTTTAGCTCCAACCCTAATCAAACACACCTGAACAAGCTAATCAAGGTCTTACTAGGTATACTTGAAACACCCAGGCAGGTGTGTTGAGGCAAGTTGGAGCTAAACCCTGCAGGGCACCGGACCTCCAGGAATGAGATTTGTGACCCCTGCTAGATGATTTAAACATGCATAAAATGTAATAAATTCCAAGCATAGACAAATACAATAAAGCAAAGATAAATGTGAAATAGACAGTGCTTTATGTTTTTTTAAATGTATAAATTACTCTAAAGTCTTTACTGTAAATGTAATTCAATAAATTATTCTTTATTAAACTTCCATTTGGTAAAATTGATTGTGCCTGAATGCATTAATCTCTGTCAGAACTTAAAAAAAAAACATGCAAATTATTAACTTTCACTCCATTAGTGTTAAACTCTGCAGTGACTCCATAAAGCTCATGTTCTGAACTGTGACTCTTGCTCCTCTATAATCCCAGCTCAGCTCAAATTGTGCGGCCCTACTGTAATTATAATTTTTTTGTGAAAATGAACAAATTGTTTGCATCTTATTGCCCCGTAGCATTTATTTTACCTAAAAACAGTCAAATGTATGTTTAAATACGTTTTTTGGGGGGTTTCAGCAGGCTGACTCATGTGTTTCCAATGAGCCTGTTGTGCACAAATGGAAGCTCATTTAGATTTGAAGTATTCCATCATGAGGTACTTGCTTCTTTCTATCAGTCATATCTTTTATGTGGACCCATTATGATTTTTCCACTCGGAGATGTTTTTGGGACACCCTGTGTCACTGTAACCAAATTAAATAGCCTGTGTAGTTAATGTGAAATGATGGCAAGCTGTGATGATCAGCAAACCCTATTGTCAGGTAGGCTAAAATGGTTTTATGCTTAATTTTGACATACTGTAGGTCATACAGAGCATAATAAAAGATGAAACCAGACAATTTGAACCCTTAAGCATACCTTACACACAAAAAATCCATAAAATAGCAGTTTTCCGTATTTTGTGATTCATGTTTTCATTTCCCCTCGTTTATTTATGCTTTTGATTTGCATTATGGGACCTGATGTTTCTTTAACTTGAAAAGTTCAAAAAGTGAGTTTTATTAACATTTTTAGTAGTTTAAAGTGATTTATTGTCTGGATTGGTGTTGTATATTTCGATACAAAAACCTTGTAATAAACAGTTTTACAGTTATTTTACTTACTTACTCCTCTATATATTATTCCTTATGCATTATATTATTTCAAACTACTAAAATGTCAATAAAAGTCACTTTGTTAAACTGTAGAGTTGACTTTTCAACATCAAAAGTCGACAGAGCAGAGATCAAGGTGCCGTAATGCAATTTACAACCATAATTAAATGAAAAACACTTGTGAATCACAAAATACAGAAAGATATATTTTACAGTGTGCTGTAGACCTTAATTCTTCCCTTGTGGACACATTTGGGCACAAATGTCTGAAGTGTGAATCCAATTTATTTTTTTATTTTTTTTTTACAAATGTTATATCATTGTCTTTGAAAAAGAAATCTATCAATTTATGTTTCTTTTGTATTTTTAAAATGATTTTTTAAATTATTTTTATCCCTCTAAATTACAAATAAATAAAAAAATCATTAGATTTAAGTATGGGGATAAATTACAGTATGAAGATGGACTTTTTTTGTTTAATCAAGTCCTCTTTTGTATGTATGTGTGTGCTCACATGGCAAACTTAAAAATAAGTAGCCAAGTCTTAAACTGCTCAAATTAAAGGAACTATTTAAAAAATCTAAATAAAATGTTTTTGCTCAAAAATGTCCTTAGGGAATATAAATATAATTAAAAAAATTACATTTACAGTTTTTCTCAGTCGCTTTGGTGCATTTCTCACAACACTATTTACATTTGCACAACAGTTATTGCATTTCTCAAAACAATTAGTCATTTGTGCACATCATAGTAGCAGTTTCTCATTCCTTCCAACAAATTGCAAATGCTTTTGGACACGCATCAATTGCTTTCATACAGCTCTCTGCTGTTTGTAACATTATTACTTGCTTATGTCATGTCAGTCAAAATAAACTAAACTTGTGGATGCTGAATAGTCATTCCATATAAAACTAATAGTCCTCATTTCATTACTTGAGTCATTACACACAAACATGTTGAACTAGTTGTCAAAATCTGTCAAGCTAATTTTATTTAAAAAATGTTAAATCTTTTTTTTCTGAAAATGTCTCCTAAATTGAACAATTTGATGAATGATTTACAGGGCTGTGTATGTTGTAGGTTCAGTTCCAATATGTACTGCAATATTGTTTACAGTTGTGCACAGCTCTACCCAAAGGAAGTTTATGTTTGTTGTAAATAAGGGTGTGTTTATTCTTTTGCACAATGCTGTGAATAAATTAGAATTGTAAAGAGCAAATGCAGTTAAAATGTGAAACATACATATTCAGTGTGTTGTACTCAGATACCTCACTAAATGCAGTGATGTCTAACTTTACTGTAGTTTTCAAAGGGCTGTGCAAATAGTATATAGTGCTGTCTGGAGCATTTTCAGGAAGTGTCACCAAAATCTGACTTTTTTGCATTGGAAAAAATGTAGTGAGTAAAGTGTCATCATGAAAACATGACAAAGCCATTTGACTATCTTGTTCATAAACAATGGTTCCAGGACTTTTCATCTTGATGACACTGACACTTTCATTGACATGAATACTTGCTTTTGAGGAATGAGCTATCTATTTTGAGCACGGGACGCGCTTTTGCAGGTTATCCACTAGGTTTTGCAGTTTGCACTAATTGTTATGAGAAATGCATTAACTGTTGTGCAAATGTAAATAGTGTTGTGAGAAATGCACCAAAGCCACTGAGAAAAACTGTATTGAAAATATTACTTAAAAAAATGCTTGCTCTGTTAAACATCACTTGAGGTGACTAATAATTTTGTCATCAACTGTATCTTTGTATATGGGAATATACAGTAGGGGGTACGTAGATGGATGGGTTGGTATTATATGGTAAATAAATCAGGACAGTAAATCAGTACAGGAGGAAAGTACATGGCAATAGGTAAAGATAGATAGATAGATAGATAGATAGATAGATAGATAGACAGACAGACAGACAGACAGACAGACAGACAGACAGACAGACAGACAGACAGACAGACAGACAGACAGACAGACAGACAGACAGACAGACAGACAGACAGACAGACAGACAGACAGACAGACAGACAGACAGACAGACAGACAGTCATTTATTTTTCTCCTGCTTAGTCTTGCTGTGAAGCAACAGAGCTAACCACTGAGCCACCATGTCAACCTAGATAGATAGACAGAAACAAAATATTGGCCAAAAATCTATTTGGAGCCGATATCACAAAAAAATGTACACAGAATCTGTTTGAAACCAGATCCAATACTCCTACTCACGTTTTTTTTTTCCCCTCTTTCTCATTGTCAGATGGTGGTGCTGATGGACCCCATGGAGGATCCAGATGATATTCTTCGAGCTCATCGATCCAGAGAGAAGACTTATATGTTTGACGTGGCCTTCGATTATTCAGCCACGCAGGCAAGTTCGTTCTGTGCTTGTGTTGTGCGTGTTTGAAAGGGTAGTAATGATTCAACCAAAGTTAAGATGCTTTGAAAGAGATCACTTTTGTGTGCTTATTGTGTGTGTTCTTACTCTATGATAAATTATGTACAATCTGTGTTTGAATGAAACAGTTTGAATAAAAGCTTCCCTGAAATACTCAAAGGCCTCAGTTATATGTGTTTTCTTGTGTGTCCTTTAGGACGAGGTGTACAGATACACCACTAAAGGCTTGATTGAAGGACTCATATCAGGGTACAACGCCACTGTTTTCGCCTACGGACCCACAGGTCAGTATACATATCATTCTTACCTAACTAGAGTGATTTTTTTTGCTATATATTTCTGGGGTTTAAAGAGGCATCCTCCTACTGAAGAAATGAAATGTTTATATGGTCAAAATATTTTATACAGATGCTATTTTTTTCTGTTTGTAATGTTGCAGGAGTGCTTTATATTATACAACAAACTTTTCAATAAAAAGTCTATACAGTTAAAGACTTAATTATTAGACCGCCTGTCAAATGTATTTATTTAATAAATGGTTCTGTTCTCAGTTATTCTCAAGTGCTGTTTAACAGAGAGAAGATTTATTGTATATGATATCTGTATTTATTTAATCATATTTTGCTAGTTTTTTTTGCAGGTTAATTAGGCAAGTCTTTGGACAGTGGTGATTTGTCCTGTAGCCAATCACAAAACAAAAATATTTACTCAGGGTGGCTAATAATATTGATGTTAACAGTTTTTAAATATTTTAATTTAATTTAATTTAATTTAATTTTATTTTATTTTATTTTATTTTATTTTATTTTATTTTATTTTATTTTATTTTATTTTATTTTATTTTATTTTATTTTATTTTATTTTATTTTATTTTATTTTATTTTATTTTATTTTATTTTATTTTATTTTATTTTATTTTATTTTATTTTATTGTTTTCTTCAGATGTTAATATAATGCTATACAACAGTGGTCCCAACCTTTTTATCACCACAGACTGGTCAACGCTTGACAATTCTTTCACTGGGCTTTTTCTCCTTAGCAAAGAAACTTTCCAAAGACATCTGTTCCTTACTCATTTTGCTGCTTGTGGGTTAAATTTGGGCGCTCAAGTGACCCAGATGTAAGTGAGGGAATACGGTCATTTTTCAAAATAACAGATTTTTCAAAATAAATGATCGTTCAGACTCAGATAATAAATAAAACAGAAATAATTAATGATTTCTTGTGCAGCCCGGTACCAATTGATCCACGGACCTTGGTTGAGGACCTCTGCTATACAATACTTTTTCTCAAATATATTTTACTTTATATTATTTCTTTTAATTTAATTAAATTAATTTTTTTCTATTTTATTTTATTTTATTTTTATTATTTTTATTGATTTCTTTATATGTTCATATAATGCTAAACAATGCCTTTTTTATTTCTTTTAATTTAATTTTATTTCATTTTATTTTATGTCATTGTTTTCTTCATATGAAGATCACTTAATATAATGTGAATATAATGTGAATAAAATGCTATACAATACTTTTTCCCAAATATTTTTATTTTATTTCTTTTAATTTAATTTAATTTAATATTTTTTTTTATTTTATTTAAATATATAACACATAATAATAATAGTATTTTTAAAAAAGCTTGCTCTGTTTAACATCATTTGGGAAATGTTTGAAAAATAATTACAATTTCACAGGCAAATAATTTTGTTTTCAACTGTATGTTTGTATACAAGAATATACAGTAGGGAGGTAGGTAGATCAATGGGTGGGTATTATATGGTAAAGTAAATCAAGACAGTAAAGCAGTACAGTAGGAAAGTACATGGCATTAGATAGATAGTAAGATGGATGGATGGATGGATGGATGAGTGGCCCTATGGCTAGTGTAGTAAAAATCACAGACACTCAGTCACGACTAGGGCACACAGATTAGCCTTATCTTGATCTTCTTTTCTGTTCTGTCAACGAAATCGCCTGCACTGTTTCCACAAAAAGACCACGCCACCAACTTTAGCACACCACGCTTTATAGATGTTGGCATATATAAATTCATTATGTGTGTTCATCTCACTGTATTTCATCACGTAAATCAGTAATGCATTATCATATTTCATCAAAACAAAACAATAAAGGCCTGTTGTTGTGCTGCTTTGAAATGAATCACAGTTCATTCCTGGAAAGCAGATGTCTGTACCAGCCTGCACTAATCTGTCCTCGGAGTGACTCTTACTGACTGTTCCTGTTCCTGGCCGTGGCTATATAAAGCTTAGAGGGTGCAAAATCTTAGCTCAGCCTGACGGGGATAAAAGCCACCTGTAAACATTATGTTTCATTGACTGTGACTCATCTCACACCTGTGCCTTGTGTTTACTTTACGTCACGCTGATGAGCAAATACTGCATGCTAATTGTTTACTATTATTTCACATTTATCACAATTATGAATCAGATTTCTGCAGGTAGGCTTGTTCTGTGTCAGAAATATCAGAAAGATAATCTAAATGCAATAAATTAAATACAGTTTGACATTTTATTTTATTTTATTTTGTTTTATTTTATTGAGATGTTAAAAAAATCCAATACAACACTAGATTACAAGGATTTGTTTTTATTTAATTTAAATTTTATTTTATTTTATTCTATTTTATTTTATTTTATTTTATTTTATTTTATTTTATTTTATTTAGATGTAAAAATAATCCAATACAATACTCGATCACAAGGATTTGTTTTTATTTTATTTTATTTTATTTTATTTTATTTTATTTTATTTTATTTTATTTTATTTATTTTATTTTATTTTATTTTATTTTATTGAGATGTTAAAATTATGCAATACGATACTAGGTCACAAAGATTTTTATTTTATTTTTAATTGAATTGAATTGAATTTTATTTAATTTTATTTTTTTGAGGTGGTAAAATAATGCAATACAATACTAGATCACAAAGATTTTTATTATTTTACTTTATTTATTTAATTATGTATTTAATTTAATTAATTTTTTTTTTTGAGATGTTAAAATAATCCAATACAATACTGGGTCACAAAGAATTTTATTTTTATTTTGTTTAATTTAATTTTCATTCATTCATTCATTTTCTTTTCGGCTTAGTCCCTTTAATAATCTGGCGTCGCCACAGCGGAATGCACCGCCAACATCCAGCATATGTTTTACACAGCGGATGCCCTTCCAGCCGCAACCCATCACTGGGAAACATCCACACTCATTCACAATAATACACTATGGTCAATTTTAGCATACCCAGTTCACCTGTACCACATGTCTTTGGAGTGTGGGGGAAACCGGAGCACCTGAAGGAAATCCACGTGAACACGGAGAGAACATGCAAACTACACACAGAAACACCAACTGACCCAGCCGAGGCTCGAACCACCGTCCTTCTTGCTGTGAGGCAAACGTGCTACTCACTGCACCACCGCGTTTTATTTAATTTTTTTTAATTTTAGTTTATTTTATTGAGATGTTAAAATAATGCATTACAATATGTGGTCACAACTTTTTTATTATTTTATTTTATTCCAATGTTAAAATAATGCAATACAATACAGGGTTACAACATTTGTATTATTATTATTATTATTATTATTATTATTATTATTTTATTATTGATTATAATTTTATTTTATTTTATTGTTTTTAGATCTTAAAATAAAGCAGTATAATATTGGGTCATACATGTTTTCATTTTATTTTATTTTATTTTTGGTTGTATTCTATTTCATTTTATTTTTTAGATGGTAAAATAAAGCAGTATAATATTGGGTCATACAGGTTTTTATTCATTTAATTTAATTTTGGTTTTATTTTATTTTATTTTCATTTTATTGTTTTTAGATGGTAAAATAAAGCAGTCACACAGTTTTTTATAAATTTTATTTTATTTTATTGTTTTTATTGTTTTTATATGGTAAAATAATACAAAATAAGACTGGGTCATAAAGTAATTTTTAATTAAATTTAATTTAATTAAATTTAATTTAATTTTTAAAAAAAATATTGCATACTTTATATGGCATTCTAAAAACCAGGCAAGTAATCGATGAAAATTTTTTATTGTGTTAATAAAGATTTGTATGTGTGTGTGTACAGGTTGTGGGAAGACTTACACCATGCTGGGAACAGACAGAGAACCTGGCATCTACGTTCGAACATTAAACGACCTGTTCAAAGCTATTGAAGAAACCAGCGATGACATGCAGTACAGCGTCTCCATGTCCTACTTGGAGGTCAGAATTTAATTTAATGCTAACTAGATTTTGTTTTATTTTGATATTTTCATGTTGTGGCTCGTTAACTTCCCTAATGATAATGTCACCCTTCGTCCATGCAAAACTAATGCAAAATCATTCAGTTTTAAATATAAATAAATGGTAACAGCTTAAGTGTTATGTGATAAGACAATCAACAGGCTTGTGAGGAGCCACTGAAATCCTGTGTGTTTATCAGCTCTGTTTGCACGTAGGAGGGGTAAATCTTGTCAGATTAGCGACTGTCTCGGCATCTTTGATTAGACTGATGTTGTATTGATACTAGAAAGCTTGTTCTCCCACTGAGTTGTGATTGGTTTGTCCAAAGTTTACTCAAAACAAATGCGTGCATCTCTGATTCCTCACTATCATATCCAGGCTAGGACACATGGTAACATTCAAGTACACAGAAAAAGGAAAGAACATTCAAGGTCTCTACAAAAGGCCAGAAGTGATGTCGAACACGGATATTGCCGCACTTTAACTTTTATAAAGGAGAAATAACACACTGTCAAGTGTAAGTGTCAGACACAATAGAAATGCTGCTAGACAGACTTTGATTGACAAATTGGGCAACGAGACTGTGGAGGAGAAATGTGAGACGGACAGAGAAAAAAAGGAAAGAGAATTGAAGTGGTGCTGCTGTCAGCTCAAACATATGATCTCAAATGCACACGCATCACCAAAAACAGCACACAGCTATTGAATTTGAAGGCTTAACTTGAGGCCTGGGAGATAAAAATGCTTCCTAGAGACCAAAGTTTCATAAAGACTAAAAGAGTGAGCCGTTTTGACTTAAAAGTCCTGTGAAGTGCTTTGAAATATGCATTTTTAATTCAATGATTGATGTAATCTCAACTAAAAAATGAAGAGAGGGTGGGACATACAGTAGAGTAGCCTTCCCTTTAAAAAAAAAAAAAAAACATCCAATAGTGTTTGGTTATTTATCACTGCTATTCCCGTGAGAGTGGTTAAGATTAACTGAAAAGTAAATGAGAAGCGTCTTGGAAAATGGGCAGGGCATGTCATATACTCTAAAGCAGGGGTGTCAAACTCAGATCCTGGAGGGCCGCAGCCCTGCACAGTTTAGTTCCAACCCTGCTTCAACACACTTACCTGCAGGTTTCAAACAAGCCTGAAGGACTCAATTAGTTTGATCAGGTGTGATTAATTAGGGTTGGAACTAAACTGTGCAGAGCTCCGGCCCTCCAGGAACTGAGTTTGACACCTGTGCTCTAAAGCATTTGATTGGTTCAGATTTGAGGAGAAACTGAAGTATGAGGTGACGTGAAAAAAATCGTTGATCCATTTAGGCGAAAGTGACAAACTGCAAGCTTTGGATATTTATATCAGTTTCATATTGTCTAAACGCAGATTTTGCTCACTGTTTTGGAGCCCACTAGCTTATAGATAATCTTACAACTAGGGCTGGGTGCTTAATCTAAAAGTAATCGTCATTCAGAGAACCTATTATCAATTAAATTTTTCCAGGTCGATTTTTTTTATTACTTTCCCTACAGTGTGTGGAGTCACGTGACCCCGCTCTGTTAAGGCTTTTTTAAAGGCTGACTTATACTTCTGTGGCCACTTTGCAGCCACATCTGGTCTCTGGTCGAGGACGATGGACCCATTCTTGAGCCTTACTTTGCACTACATTGACGATGACTGGAAGCTGCGGCAGAGATGCTTTGAGACGGCATATTTTCCATTACATTAAAATTATTATTTACATTAAAATATTTGTTTACAGAAGATTCAAGAAATGCAATGTTTAAAATATTATTTACAGAATATACAACAGTTATTTTAATTAGAAAATATATTATTTTCTACTTTTAATATAAAAAAACATTGAAAATAATTAATTGTGTTTCCAAAGGTGAAGTGCAAATTATTTATTTAAATTATTTTTTAAGAAAAAAGTGACTGTTGGTTTTAGGCAATGTGTGTTTTAATGTCAGTTGTTCAATGTTGATGTTCAATAAATAACCATATATGGTAGATTTAGATATACAGTTGCAATCAGAATTATTGAACCCCCTTTGAATTTTTTTTTCTTTTTTAAATATTTCCCAAATGATGTTTAACAGAACAAGGAAATTTTCACAGTATGTCTGATAATATTTTTTCTTCTGGAGAAAGTCTTATTTGTTTTATTTCGGCTAGAATAAAAGCAGTTTTTAATTTTTTAAAACCCATTTTAAGGTCAAAATTATTAGATCCTTTAAGCTATATATTTTTTCAATAGTATACAGAAAAAAACATCATTATACAATAACTTGCCTAATTACCCAACCTGCCTAGTTAACCTAATTAACCTAGTTAAGCCTTTAAATGTCACTTTAAGCTGTATAGAAGTGTCTTGAAAAATATCTAGTCAAATATTATTTACTGTCATCATGGCAAAGATAAAATAAATCAGTTATTAGAGATGAGTTATTAAAACTATCATGTTTAGAAATGTGTTGAAATTTTTTTCTCTCCGTTAAACAGATATTGGGGGAAAAAATAAACAGGGGGGCTAATAAATCAGGGGGTCGAGTAATTCTGATTGCAACTGTAGTAGATATAGTAGATAGTAGTGTGTGTTTCCTTCAATTATTTTAAAATCATGTAATGCACCCTTCATTCAAAAAGCTCTCACTTGTAATATGTGAGCATATTTACTGTACAAAACTTATCAGTGAACTATGAGGGCAAAAAAATAAAATGAATGAATAAAATAGTCGTTCATTAATCATAATCGAGTTAAAATGTTCAACTAATCAAGATTTAGATTTTAGGCCAAATCGCCCAGCCCTGCTTACAACTGACAGACAAAAACTAACATCGTTTTTTTTTTTTTTCTTTTTATTATTTTACAGGACCTTTAAACAACCATCAGAGAACATTGGAAACTATTTATAGCATCATAGAAAACAACTTAATGCATAGCAATCTAAAAAAAAAATGTAGAATAAAACATTTGTTATTCTAACAAATTTTATACAGTTGAAGTAAAAATTTGTATTAAACTTCTACAAATATTTCCCAAATGATGATTAACAGGGCAAGGAATTTTCCACAGTATTTACTATAATATTTTTTCACCTGGAGAAAGTCTTATTTGTTTTATTTCAGCTAGAGTAAAAGCAGTTATCAAATGTATTTAATCATTTTTAAGCTCAATGTCATTAGCCCACTTACAGAACAAACCACAGTTATACACTGAGTTTGTTTACATGGACACCCATAATTAGATTTTAATACTATTAAGACAATACTCTGATTAAGAGTCTACAATGTAAACAGCGATGTTTGATTACTTTAATCAAACTAAAGTCATAATCGAACTAAACAGAAATTGAATTAAGACATGTGTAGTATGACAATTTTAGTCATACAGTACAGACATGTAAACACCGCAATTTAAACTATTACCATCATGTAAGACTTTTCACCAAATTTTGTGACAGGATAGTCTATACATACACTGCTGTTTGAGACTATTCTCTGCACTTACCAAGTCAGTGAAAAACCACAGAGGAGGTTTTTTCCCCATACGGCGTGCAGTATCAAATTCCATAAAAACCACACAGTTTTTCATACTTCCAGCAGTTCATACTTGCATCCAATATCTCGTTTGTTACGGTGGGCATGCATGAAATGTTCCTGAATGAAAGTGAAAGTGCCAAACTGCAGTTAAAGTCGACAAATAAAAAATGAAACACCCTAAATTACATGATGCAATGCGTTATTTGAATTACGTGCTATAACATGTAAAACAGGATCATGAAAGGAACATTCAAAACGCAACTCATGTAAACACCTTAGTCATATTATTGTCTTGTTCAGATTAAGGCAAATATTTGATTACTGATGTCCATGTTAACCTAGTCAGTAGCTATGTTTCCATCCACCTATTTTTATGCTCATTTTGGATATGCGCATAAAAAACAGTTGATGGAAACACCACGATGCGCATAAATTTTGAAAATGCGCATAAAAAACATGCGCATAACTGAGCAGGATAAACTTTTTATTCAATAAGAAAAGATGCACATAAACTACGATGGAAACACTTTTACCACACAAATCCCAGTATGCGCATTAAAAAAGGATCCAGAATCAAGAGCATCTGTGCTCCTCGTCTGACACCTTCAAACGCCACCGCGCATTCACTGCGTGTCAAGGCAAGGCAAGGCAAGTTTATTTATATAGCACATTTCATACACAGTGGCAATTCAAAGTGCTTTACATAAACAGGAATAAAAAAGACAAGTATAAGAAAAAATAAAAATAAAAACAGATAATAAAAAACAGATAAAAACAGAAAACAGGTTGTAAAAAAATGAAAAAGAAGGGAAAAACGTAAGCAATTTGTCGGACGTAGCACAGTGCTCATTCAGTAAAGGCACAGCTAAACAGATGTGTTTTCAGTCTGGATTTGAATGTGCCTAATGTTGGAGCACATCTGATCATTTCTGGAAGCTGATTCCAGCAGCGAGGGGCGTGGTAGCTGAAAGCCGATTCACCCTGCTTTGACTGAACTCTTGGAATTTCTAGTTTATATGATCCTAAAGATCTGAGTGATCTGTTAGGCTTGTATTCGGTAAGCATATCTGTAATGTATTGAGGTCCTAGGCCATTTAGTGATTTATAGACAAGTAATAATACTTTAAAGTCTATTCTGAATGTAACTGGGAGCCAGTGTAGAGACCTGAGGACAGGTGTGATGTGCTCTGATTTCCTGGTTCTGGTCAGAATCCTGGCCGCAGCGTTCTGGATGAGCTGCAACTGTCTGACTGTCTTTTTGGGAAGGCCTGTGAGGAGGCCGTTACAGTAATCCACCCTGCTGCTGATAAAAGCATGAACAAGGTTCTCTAAGTCTTCACTGGAAACAAAGCATCTGATTCTTGCGATGTTTTTGAGATGATAGTATGCTGATTTACTTACTGCTTTGACATGACTATTGAAACTCAGATCTGACTCCAGAGTCACACCAAGATTCTTGACCTTATTTTTTGTTGTTTGACCCTTAGTGCCAAGGTACGCATTCACCTTAAGAACCTCATCTCTGTTCCCAAACGCAATGACTTCAGTTTTCTCTTTGTTTAACTGAAGAAAGTTTTGGCACATCCAACTGTTCATTTCATCAATGCATTGGCAGAGGGTGTCAATAGGGCTGTAGTCATTAGGCAGTAAGGCTAAGTAGATCTGAGTGTCATCAGCAAAGCTGTGGTAGGAAATTTGGTTCTTTCTCATTATTTGGCTCAGAGGGAGCATATAAAGGTTGAACAGGAGAGGTGCCAGAATCGAGCCTTGTGGGACTCCACATGTCATGGGTGTCCACCTCGACCTATGGTCACCTATACTGACATAGTAACCTCTCCCTTCAAGATAAGATCTGAACCATTTGAGGACTGTCCCAGACAGCCCAACCAAATTTTCCAGCCTATCCAGCAGTATGCTGTGATCGACAGTGTCAAATGCAGCACTAAGATCGAGCATTACCAGCACTGTTAGTTTACCTGAATCTGTATTTAGGCGGATATCGTTGATTATCTTTATAAGAGCGCTCTCTGTACTGTGATGTGCTCTGAAACCAGATTGAAAATTGTCTAAACACCCCTTGGAGTTTAAGAACGTGTTAACCTGGTTGAAAACAACTTTTTCAATGATTTTGCCAATGAAAGGGAGATTTGAGATTGGCCTGTAACTGCTCAATAGTGTGTTATCCAGATTGCTCTTTTTCAAGAGGGGTTTAACAACTGCAGTTTTAAGTGAATTTGGAAAAATCCCTGACAGAAGTGAAGCATTTACCACTTTTAGGAGATCCTTTTCTAAACAGTTAAACACTGTTTTGAAGAATGATGTGGGGAGCCTGTCAAGACTGCAGGTTGATGTTTTCATACTTTGCACAATCTCCACTAAGATTTACCATTAATTGCCATGAAATCAGACATAATGTCTGATTTCTTAAGTTGTGGTTGAGTTTGTCTGACTTCGATACACTTTGGCTGATTGGATGAGCTGATTGCCTTTCTGATATTATTAATCTTATCAGTAAAGAAATGAGCGAACTCATTACATTTACTTTCCGAGATTAGTTCACTGGGAATCGTACTGGGGGGGTTTATGAGTCTCTCTACCGTTGCAAAGAGGAAGCGAGTATTATTTAGATTGCTGTTTATAAGGCTTGAAAAGAAAGTCTGCCTAGCCGTTTTTAGTTTCACATTAAAAGCATGAAGACTGTCTTTATAGATATTGTAGTGGACTACTAGTTTCGTCTTCCTCCACATACGCTCAGCTTTTCTGCACTGTCTTTTCATCATTAGAACTGCTGTTGTTTTCCTCCAAGGCACATTTTTCATCCCAGTTCTCTTCCTGACTTTAACAGGAGCAATGTCATCTATGACATTCTTAACTTTAGAGTTAAACAAATCAAGGAGAGAGTCAACAGAGTCTGCAGATATACTTGGTGCGAGTGATATGGCCTTCATAAACTGCTCACTAGTGTTCTCATTTATGTATCTCTTTCTGACAAAGACAGATCTGTCTTTAATGGCTGGAGTGATCAATATATCAAAGAAAATACAGAAATGATCAGATAGTGCAACATCCTTAACAACAGTCGATGAAATGTGTAGACCCTTAGTTATAAGTAGATCAAGAGTGTGTCCACGATTGTGTGTGGGTCCTTGAACATGCTGAGTCAGATCAAAAGTGTTGAAAACATTCATGAGTTCTTTTACAGCATTGATTTCTGGATTATCAATGTGAATATTAAAATCCCCAGCAATAGTAAAATAGTCAAACTCAGAGGTTACTATTGATAACAACTCTGTAAAATCATCAATAAAAGTTGGAGAATATTTTGGAGGTCTGTAGATAATGATCAGTAAAATGCGTGGAGCACCCTTTAGTGCTATGCTCAGATATTCAAAGGACAAATAGTCACCAAATGACACTTGTTTACACTCATAGACATCTTTAAATAGGGCAGCGATGCCTCCACCTCTTCTATTAACTCTGCAAACACTCAAATAATCAAAGTTTAAAGGAGCTGTTTCATTCAGAACTGCTGCGCTACAACTGTCATCTAGCCAAGTTTCATTTAAAAGCATAAAATCAAGGCAATTTTTGTTGATAAAATCATTGACTAAAAGTGACTTATTGTTAAGTGATCGGATGTTTAAAAGTGCTAACTTAACAGTTGTAGCTGTTTTCCCTATAGTAGTCTCAGAATTACATTTAATAGACACCAAATTTGAATGATTTGGTGTTATCGCTGTCCTTGTGGGATGCGTCAGCCACAAGTCCACTCAGGAAAGTCCTGTGATCATCCGGACACTTGCTAGATGTGCGTGTGCCATTTGGGTTGCGTTCAGTAGCACACACAGCTGATGGATGATGGAGAGAGAAAAAGATGTTGTCCTTTAGCACTTTTCCACCAAGTTTGTTTGGATGAAGGCCGTCTGATGTAAACAGTTGTCTTTGGTTCCAGAAGAGATTGAAGTTGTCAATAAAATTCAGTCCTTTCCTGTTACATGTTTTCTGCAGCCATGCATTTAGGCCAAGAAGCCGTGAAAACATATTTGTCCCTCTTGCAGGGAGTGGTCCACTGATGAATGACTGAATCTTCAATCTTTCAACTGTTTCCAAGAGCTCACAGAAATCTCTCTTGAGCAGTTCTGACTGCTCCTTCCGAATATCATTCTTCCCCACATGAATGACAATCCGTTTTGCATTCTCATGTTTCCTTAATATGTTCTCAAGCTCTTTGTTTATATCAGAAACTGTTGCATGAGGGAAGCAGTATGTCATTGTTGCTCTGCTTCTAAAATGTTTGATTATTGAATCTCCAACAATCAATGTTCTTATCTCGGCTGTGATCGGAGCAGAATGCCGCTGTCTAGTCGGCCTTGAGCCTCTGTTCCGTGTAGAATTAGCTGCTGAGTCATGCGATCTCTGTCTGACTGCATTTGGGGATTCTTCAACCATATTACTCAAAACTTCATATCTGTTCTGAAGCTGTATTTGAGTCCGAGCTGTATTTGGGGTAGAGCACGCTAATGCAGTAGCGTATGATCTTTGTGATCTGACCCCGCGAGTACCCTTTGGTCTCGCGCCTTGTTTTTGCCATTTGTTATCACGTTCATTTTCAACAGTTTTACCCAAAACAGTAGCTGGAGTAGATTTATGAGACTCACCGACTGTATAATGTGAGGGTCCACAATAAAGCGGTGCTGCGTGATCTGGCAGTTCTGGTCGGATCGCAAGTAACTTTGTTTCAAGGACTGCAATCTTTTGTAGAAGTTTGTGGCAGTTTGTGCAGCAGGGAGATTCTAAATCAATACGCTCCAGAGGCATTTTCACAGCCGTGTTTTCCCGTCTCAGGAATGTAAGCGGCTGGTAGCGGGAGGATTGTTTAGACGATAATTCCTCTCTTGTTGGTAAAGTTGTATTCCAGAAAGTTTGTAGATTCGATGTTGATCTTCAAGCTGTGTTGTTTGAGCACTGTGCTGATAGGCTCAAGTTAAAATTAGAGTATAAAATATAAAAGGAAGAGTGCGAGGAGCGGAGCAGTAGGCAGAAGCGTCCGAACAGTAGCAAAGCAGGAAATAACCTTTCAGGATTGCCTTCTAAGGCCCAAGTCATTTGTTAAATGAAGAAAAGATTGACGCAGCTTCTCCTACTGCAGCAAATTCAGTTTTTACTGTTGATATTTGGCGCCAGTTAATCAGGAAGTGATGATTTTGTTCGCTTTGACTCGTTGGATGGAAACGCTGCTTTATTAGCGGGTCTTTTATGCGATAATCCAATTTTGCGCGTAAAGTTAATTTGCATTTTTGGACGGAAACATAGCTAGTGATTTGCCTAATTACCCTAACCTACCTAGTTAATTTAAGCCTTTAAATGTCAGCCTTTAAGCTGAATCTTGAAAAATATCTTGTAAAATATTATGTCCTGCCATCATGGAAGACAGAAATCAGTTATTAGAAATGAGTTAATAAAACTATTATGTTTAGAAATGTGTTGAAAAAATCGTATCTCCGTAAACAGAATATATACAGAAGAGCTAATAATTCAGGAGGGAAATCAACTGTATATTTTAAATATGCTCATAAAATTTCATGCACTCACACACTTTTAATACTCAAGCTTTTGAACATACAGTTTATGTTTGACTTCTTTAGGTTAAATGGGTGTTTGGGAACTATGAGTAACTCACTCCATCCACACACAGAAAGAGCAACCTTCAGTAAACAGCACAATGCTCTCCTGTCCTCTGCTTTTCTTACACCTTCACGTTAAAACTCCTATTTATTTTGGGCCTTTCAAACACTCAACGGTATCCTTCCCTCAAGAGACAGCCTTTTTATTCTGGGCTTCTGTGGTTTAGGTTCAGACCTCCCGGTTCGTTCTGTCACTTTTTTTTTGCTCTTTCCATCCACCTATATCTATAGCAGGTTTTCTAGTCTTCATCAGTCAATGGCGTCTTTTCATACAGTCAGAGTGACCCTAAAATTATCACATGCTTACAGCAGATCACAGTGACCTCAGTGACAGCAGTGAAATATTACGTTCGGGACGGACTTAAATTAAGCACTTTTGAGGTAGGTGCTCAGGATGTGGCCTTGTTCTAAACCGGGTTGAATGAAGCTTATTGAAAATATTCTGAAATATGAAATCCCACAGTCTCAATCTCTCCACTAGCATCCTGAAAACACTGTATATAACAGTTTAAGCTATAGATTATGGATTGAATATTATAAGCTGATGAATTGGGGGAACAGTCTGAGAAAATAATCGAATTGCAATATGTTTTGATCAATATTGTGATTAATTTAATGTGGAATTTGTGCAACACTTTTATGTTCTTTATTATTCAACAAAGACAAGCAATAGATCATTACAGTGTAATCAAAACAATATATCAATAGCTATCAAATGTATCTTCATAAAATAAATATCTTAGACTTAAGCCATCATAATTTCAGTCACACTTTACAATAAGGTTTCATTAGTTGATGAATTTAATAACATGGGCTAATAATGAACAATGCTAACACAGCATTTATTAATCATAGTTCAATCCTTACTAATGCATTATTAATATCCAAATTCATGCTTGTTAACATTAGTTAATACATCGTGAGTTAACATGAACTAACAACGAACACCATTAACTAACCTGAACATGTAAAACCCTTTAAGTGCCACCTGAATTTTTCTTCTAAACTGAGCAATTTGTTCAGGCTCCTGTGTGTGGATATAGTAATTTGACTTTTAAGGCAAAGAATAGGTTATTTACATTGTTTTAAAGTAAAATAACTGAACATAAACACGGAAGGCAGAAAAAAAATGCTCATTTTAGATCAAAATTTCAGATGGCACTTTTTTTTCAGGTTTTCGCATCTGAGCTCTTCATATGCACTACCGGTCAAAAATTTGGAGTCAGTACGATTGTTAAATGTTAAATAAAATAAAATTGTGAAATGTTATTGCACTATAAAAGTTGTTTATAATTGTATTTAATAATTTATTCCAGTGATTTTAATGAGGAAATTTTTGCTTCATTACTCCAGTCTTCAGAGTCACATGATTCTTCAGAAATCACTCTAATATTCATTCATTCATTTTCTTTTCGGCTTAGTCCCTTTATTAATCCAGGGTCGCCACAACGGAATGAACTGCCAACTTATCCAGCACATGTTTTACGCAGCGGATGCCCTTTCAGCTGCAACCCATCTCTGGGAAACATCCATTCATACTCATACACTACGGACACACCGGAGCACCCGGAGGAAATATTTTGCTTCCCCATTGGCGGATTATTTTGCTTGTTTTTTAGGAAAAGCACTTAAAGGTGCTGTATGTAAGTTTTTGACTCTTCTAAAGCATAAAAATACAATAATATGTGTGCAGATATTTAAGAAACATCCCAAGTGAACATACTTGTTTAACTGACAAACAATGCTGAAGTCAGATATTCTGCTTTGAAAATGTTTTTTTCCGTGCCGGAACGATGTCTTTGTTTAGGTAATTTTCACATGCACATGCCAGTTTAACCAATTATAATTCAGCACCCCGGGTTGCCTTGTTGGAAAACAGCATATTTCATTCATTCATTCATTCAGAAAGACTCTGAAAGCATACGTCCATGAGCGAAATGCTACAGTGTAGTGCAAAGTATCAGATGTCAAAATGAGACAGATTCAGTTCCACATGACGTTAATTAGCAAATTACATAAATATTAGGAACGTGAGCAGGTTACATCGCGTGTCCTAACAACACGCTGTGACGAGATTGTTATGAGTGATGAGCCATTTGGCTGTTTGCACCACAAAACACGGCAAAAATTTAAATACAACCTTTCAGAAGCACAGAATATGCACTCACTCACAAAACGGTAAGGTTTAGAATCCATTTAATACATGTTAACCCTCTTTAACATCATTAAAGGTGAAGTGAACTTTCTGCTTTCAGTATATGGTAATACACGTCATGTAAAATGCATTCAAACTCGCATTGTTAGCATTTAGCACTGAATAAAGCACACGAGGCTTACCTGAGGTGATCTGTCATAGGTTTCTGTTGTTCAGCTGTGAGAAATAGAAGCCGCTTCTAATATATCAATTTGAGGTGTTGGTTAGAACCAAAACTCCTTTTAATATGGAGAATATTCCCTCAATCGCGTGTCGTTGCTTTTATTTAGAACACAGTTTAAAATCCCTTAAACTGGCAACCCGGCGTACCTTTATTATGATTCAGGACTGCAATACCTAGTTCAACCACTGGGTGTCAAACTTACATACTGCACCTTTAATTTTGATATATTATTTCTAAAAACAAGACAATATTATTCACATGTCTAAAAATGCTTCTTGATTTAAGAACCAACCCAAATACAAAATCTCTAAGAAAGAAATGCATTTCACTATGATTTTCTTATCACGAGATCACAGTGTAATCACAGCATTTGAAATTGAATATCAATTATTTTTATTGAGATTTTTGTAACTGTTCACCTTTAATGTTAAACATGTCATTTGTTAATGTGTATTGGGGGTTCTAACCTAAAAAATATCAAGAGATGAATGCATGTTCATGTGATAACATTCAAAATGCACCATGCTGCGCACTAATAGTCATGTTGTCAAATCCCCTCTCATATTTCACCAATTACACCAGTTGTCCTTGTGCTTGCCTGGTACTTTGCAATGGAAAGGTCACAGATTGCACTTTCTGATATTGATGCACAGCGAGTCCCCACAGATAATGGCATCTGTCAGATGCATGAATGTAAATGTCAAATGTGTAAATGTTCATACATAAACAATGACGCTAATCTTGAAATCTAAGCATGCTCTTTAATCTGTTGCATCCTTGTGTTGCAGATCTACAATGAGATGATAAGAGACTTGCTGAATCCGTCATCTGGGTTCCTGGACCTGAGAGAGGACTCAAAGGGAGAGATACAGGTGGCGGGAATCACAGAGGTCTCCACCATTAATGCACGAGAGGTTAGAATTGTTATTAATAGGCATGTCACGATATCTATTTTTTTGTTGTATGATATATTGCACCAAATTATATTGCGATAAACGATATTATAGTCATTTTAAGGCCATTTTATGCTACTCATTATATGATGCCAGAATGACAATATAATATCATCACAATGCAAGTACACACTTCCAAAGAGCACAGATTATTTCATTCTTCATTCAGAATTGTAACAGAGGCTGCGATATCTGCTACTAGATCTGTTTTCAATTGTCAGACACCCACATAAAAGCTACTATAGTCATTTATAGTACTAAATACTAAAGTAAATTATAGTATAATAAGTGTTTTTTAACCATACTGAAGATGACACCACCAATAGAGATAGAGAGATGTTGCGCAATCAGCTAAAATGTTTCTAGAATTGTTTTTTTATGAATGGGCGATATACTATATATTGCATCACCAAAAATGATTGAGGTCATGTCCATGTGTCGTGCAATAAGTCGATATGTTGATTATTGTGACAGGCCTAATTATTAAGGCATCATGTTGCAAACAGAATACTTAAGGAATTTAAAGGGAACATTTGATTTACTTTTTTTATTTAGTTACCTGTGTAACTTTTATTAGTTACACCGGTTTCCATCAAGTGAACTACAGACAGCATTTATTGCTCGGCAATACTTGTGATGTAGAAGCATACATGTGATTAATCATTGTTTTGTGAGTCCAGTGGTTCTTGAGATTAAAAATAAGAAACATTTTTACTAGATTTCTGTGTATTTTCACAGCAAATCCCAAGAATCGAGGCAAGTAATGCCATGAATTTTGAGAAAAAAAAATCATAGGGCAGTCATTTTAGGCTGAAGATATCAAAAAAATCCTGCAAAATCTTGAAGGGACTGATTAATGAGCCACTATAAACACTGTACAAAATTCTTGCTGCCGTAAATTTTCTAGTCATCTCAATTTACATTAATCAAACTGACAAAAAATATTAAGTTTAATGTTGTTTAACTTCGACTAAAATACTTGAAACCTTATTAACTGATTAGAATAAGTTGAAGCAACATAAAATACTTGTTGTCTTGATTTTGTGTCATTCATCAAAAAATCAAAAAATATCAGCAGATAGGAAAATATCTGATTATAGCGATGTGAATATAATTTTGTTACATTATTGCACTTAATGATATTTTTATTCACCTGTATTTATTTCTTACGAAAGGCACGTTAATAGTGACATATAACACTCAAACCTAGTCTTAAGAAATTAAAAAAGAAGACATACTTAGAATGTATTGTCCTTATTCTGCAATGTGGAAGTGTGCTCATTTTCGCGATTGTTTTAGAACTTCCGATTCAGTTACCTATGGGAGAAATGACTAGGAATAATAAAAACGGTCAGAAATGACTAGGAATAATAAAAACTCGTTTGTGCTCTACAAACGAGTTTGTTCATGACAATACAGACAAAGCAGAATAATATGATAAGAAAAAATCAGTTTGCAACATCAAGCAGCACAATGAGCTGTTTTTAATGTCTAAAAATGAATGGAAGTGAATGAGACCGGACGTCTTGAGCCAAAAAGATTCAAATGGCTGCACCCGCTCATACGCAAAAAAATAAGATGAATAGATAAAAAATAATCTGTTGATTTTATCTTGTTTTAATGCTACACTATCATTCAGGTGTCAAAAATAATGCTCTTTTTCAGCAGTAGTTGAAATTGCTTTAAATTGAAGATGCTTTAAATTGATAACAAAAAAATATTTCTGCTCTGAAAATTCCTGCATTTTTTTTACTAATTTGTATTTTTATTTTGATAATAATAAAAGTAATAAATACACCAAAATATTCAATTAGATTGCTTTCTCAAAAGATTATGCCATCGAAGTAATAGCTCCAAATTATTCTGCTTTGACCCAAGCTTAAGACCCACTTGTTCAAAATGGCTTTTATTGCATAGTTGCACTGGCACTTTTCTCTGTTTAATGTTTTGCTGTATTTTATTGATATTTCTTGAATTGTTTTTGCATTATTTGCTTTTGTGTTGTATTATTTGTTCTTACTGGTGTAAAGCACTTTGGTCAACCTTGGTTGTAGTAAGGTGCTATAAAAATAAAGATTGATTGATTGATTGATTGATTGATTGATTGATTGATTGATTGGTTGATTGATTGATTGATTGATTGGTTGATTGATTGATTGATTGATTGCTTTGCTATAATTTGATTTAATAGTTCGCAATATTACTTTTAACTTTTTTTTTAAATAAGTGCATAATTTCTCAATATAAACGCACATGCATACACCTAGATATTGATTTCTTTTCCGATCTGCAATTTTCCCATTCAGATCATGGAGTTGTTAATGAAGGGAAACAAACAGAGAACTCAAGAGCCAACAGCAGCCAATCAGACGTCTTCTCGTTCTCACGCTGTGCTACAGGTGGCCGTGCGTCAACAGAGCCGATGTCGAGACATCCTTCAGGAAGTGCGATTTGCACGACTCTTCATGATCGACCTGGCAGGATCTGAAAGGGCTTCACAGGTATGATTTGCAGCTGTTAAACATAGCTATTTGTCTTTCAGAAGTTACGTAAAAGCACAGTGGGTGAGTTTGGTCATGTGTGCGTTAATTTAAAATCACTAATATCAAAGCTATCAACCTTTCCAGTTACATAAAAGCTGGCACAGTTGGCGCCAAATATATTCAGAGTCATAAATCAGCCAGTGACGTGGGAACAATTCCAAGAGTGATTTAACTGAAGGGAAATAAAGCTAAAATGTAAATATGTATTGATTTATTCAGTGCATGAGACACCTCCATTTAAGTGTTTTTGATGAAAGACATGTGAATCATGCTGTAAATTGTAATTTCCACTCTCTGCATGAAACTGTATTACACCAGTGAACACATTTAGTACATGCCATGCATTTGCTATGGAAACGGTTAATAATGTGAAGGGCACCCAGTGGGTTTAAGCATGCATGTGACAGGCACAAAAGCAGATCACTTTGTTTCTGGTTATGGGGGTATTGTTGCTCAGAAACATGAGTGGCTGTTTGTTCTCTACTGACGAGGAAGACAAGCCTGTTGCACAACTATTCAGAAAATGAGACGTTATAGTGCGCCCCCTGCTGGACGCTCTAACATACTTTCCAACCTGCATAAACAGTTGACGTCAGAATTATTAGCCCTCCTGAATTATTAGCCCCCCTGTATACATTCATTCATTCATTTTCTTTTCGGCTTAGTCCCCTTTATTAATCCGGGGTCGTGGAATGAACCACCAACTTATCCACCACATGTTTTACGCAGTGGATGCCCTTCCAGCTGCAACCCATCTCTGGGAAACATGCATACACACTCATTCACACTCATACACTACGGACAATTTAGCCTACCCAATTCACCTGTACCGCATGTCTTTGGACTGTGGGGGAAATCGGAGCACCCGGAGGAAACCCATGTGAATGCAGGGAGAACATGCAAACTCCACACAGAAACGCCAACTGACCCAGCCGCGGCTCGAACCAGCGACCTTCTTGCTGTGAGGCGACAGCACTACCTACTGCGCCACTGCGTCACCGCCCCCCTGTATATTTTCCCCAATTTCTATTTTTCAACACAATTAAACACAGTAGTTTTGATAACTCATTTCTAATAACTGATTTCTTTCATATTTGCCATGATGACAGTAAATAATATTTTACCAGATATTTTTCAAGAGACAATTAGCTTAGATATTCAGCTTAAAGTGACATTTAAAGGCTCAACTAGGTTAATTAGGCAAGTCATTGTATAACAGTGGTTTATTCTGTAGACAAGCGAAAAAAAATATTTGGTCACACTTTATTTTGATGGTCCATTTGTTGAATTTAGGGTACATTGCATCTACATGCCAAATAATTTTCATTAGATTGTAAGTAGACTGTTAGGTTGCTGTTAGAGTTGGGGTTAGTGTAAGTTGACATGTACTTGCAAAGTTTCTAATAGTCAGTTAAATGTCTGTTGAAGGAGCAGTATCAACAGATATTAAGCAGACAGTCTACTAGTACTCAAATGGACCATCAAAATAAAGTGTTACCTAATATTGCCTTTGCGTGCTAATAATATATAAGTAAAATGATTTAAAAAAAAATAAAAACTGCTTTTATTCTTTCTCTAGAAGAAAAAATATTATCGGAAATGCTGTGAAATGTATTTGCTCCATTAAATATCACTTGAGAAATATTTGAAAAAGAAACAATATTTCACAAGAGGGCTAATAATTTTGCTTTCAGCTGTAAATACTCATGGTGCCTTGAATTCTATACCTAACACTATGCACTGTCTAGTGCAGTGGTTCTCAACTCCAGTCCTCGGGCCCCCCCGCCCTGCACATTTTGTGTCTCTCTTATTTGACATACAAGGATCAGTTCATGGATCTCGCTGTTAATGAGCTGATGATCTGAATCAGGTGGGTTAAGTAAGGAAGACATACAAAATGTGCAGGGCAGGGGGGCCCGAGGACTGGAGTTGAGAACCACTGGTCTAGTGTATGAACTTTAGAAGATTTTTTAGTCACTCATCATCAAATTAACTATGAAAACATTAGAGACCATCTGGATGTATGATTTACAGGGGATGTATTGGAGTAAAATGTTAATACATGTTTTGTTCTGGTAAGGTCTGATAACATTTTGTCCAAATTTCAAATATAAATATAATTAAAATTAGAATTGGTCAAAATATTTTTTTTATACTTATTGTGATTAAAAATCAGGGTTATTCCACTCAATATGCTTTCTTAACTCATTGCTATTGTGTTTTATAAAAATAAAAAAAATATAAAAAACATGACGTCTTTTTTTTTGTAGTTTTGCCGAATTGTAATTTTAACCTCTAAATGACAAAAAAGGTTTATTTTCAGTTTAGATGAAATATCATCAGTAGTTCACAGAACAAAACTAGTGCTTGGCAAAGATTCATTGCATCCAAAAAAATAAAAGTTTGTTTTGTCATGATATATATATGTGTGTGTGTGTGTGTGTATTGTTCAAAGTATATAATTTATATACTTTATACTATACTTTATACTATACTTTTATTATATATTTTATTATGTATATACGATACACACACATACATAAAAACAAAACTATACATAACAATTTTGTTAAATAGATATTTATATTCATTTTCTAAACATTTTAAAACAGCAATGATGTAACAAACCCTGTGTACATGCGAACTTTGATACCTGCTCTGAACCACTGATTCGAAACAAAAGATTCGTAAAGGTGTCAAAGCCTCATGAAGCAGTGCTTTAAAAGCAGCCATAACTAACTTTAACTTATTGGTACAGTATATTACCCCTGATATAATTTTTACTTTCAGACACAGAACAGGGGTCAGAGGTTAAAAGAGGGCGCTCATATCAACCGTTCTCTGCTCGCCCTGGGGAACTGTATCAACGCTTTGAGCGAAAAGAATGGAAACAAGTATGTAAACTACAGAGACAGCAAGCTGACGCGATTGCTCAAGGTACAATGATAAGAATCTTCGTCAACACAGATAAACGTGAGGTATACTGATAATGGGATTGCAGTTTTCTTATTGGAGTATCTTATTATGTCTTCAGGATTCTCTAGGAGGAAACAGTCGGACGATGATGATTGCACACATCAGCCCTGCGTCTCTGGCCTTTGAGGATTCACGAAACACCCTGACCTATGCCGACCGTGCCAAAAGCATCCGCACACGGGTTAGTTAGTTAGTTAGTTAGTTAGTTAGTCAGTCAGTTAGTTAGTCAGTCAGTCAGTTAGTTAGTTAGTTAGTTAGTTAGTTAGTCAGTCAGTCAGTTAGTCAGTTAGTTAGTTAGTTAGTTAGTTAGTTAGTTAGTTAGTCAGTCAGTCAGTCAGTCAGTCAGTTAGTTAGTTAGTTAGTTAGTTAGTTAGTTAGTTAGTTAGTTAGTTAGTTAATTGAACACATGATAAAATAAAATAATATGATAAAATAAAATAAAATGAATCAAACTACTGATCAAAACTTTGGGTCAGCTTTTTAAATTTTATTTATTTATAATTTTTTTTTAATAATAAAATAGTTTGGTAACACTTTAAACTAATGGTCCATTAGTTAGTGTTGGTTAATGTATTTACTATTATTAACTAAGTATGAATAATCTTGTAAGGCATTTATTAATCATAGTTCAACATTAACTAATGCATTATTAAAATTCAAAGTTGTGCTTGTTAACATTAGTTAATGCACTGTGCGTTAACATGAACTAACGTTATTTAACTTAAATAACATTAACTAATGTTAACAAAGATGAATAAATATTGTAATAAATGTATTACTAATTGTTTGTTCATATTAGCAAATAATAGTAACTAATGGACCATTACGTTTTAACAACAGTTTTATTTATCAAGGATGCAGAAAATTCATTAGAAGTTTCTGGTAAAGACGTTTTTATTTCAAATAAACACTTTTTTTTTAAATGAAATAATTCACAAAAGAAAAATAATCACAATTTCCATACAGATATTAAGCAGCCCAAATATCTTTACTGTCCAAGCATCCTTGATCAACAAAATGATCAATATAAATGAATCAAATCTGTATTATTATTGGTATTATTTTATGTATAGTTACTCCAAACTTGTGAATGTGAATATATACAATTTTATGTATACAATATGTAACAGAGCTGTTATATTTTGCACCTGTTACTCTTGTACGTGTACAGGTGAAGAGAAACCTGTTGAATGTGTCCTATCACATCGCTCAGTACACCAGCATTATATCTGACCTGCGCAGTGAGATTCAGAGACTGAAGAAGAAGATTGCAGACCAGGCCAGCAGACAAATCAACCCAGACAGAACAGACATCCGCCATGTGCAAGGTAAAATCCTGTCTGTAACAACCCGAATGATGTTTACCACTGAATTCTATTCTATTCTATTCTATTCTATTCTATTCTATTCTATTCTATTCTATTCTATTCTATTCTATTATGATATGATTTTCAGTTTGATTATTCTCTTTTTGAGAGTTGTATTCTCCTCTAATGGGATATTTCTGTTAGATTAGATTATTTTCTTATTTATTCGTTCTGTTCTATTCCTTTTGATTCGGGATATATTTCCTGTTTGATTCTGCTGGTTTTGGGAATTGTTTTGTTTTCTAATAGGATATTTTTGTATTTGTTTGTTTTCTAATTTATTTTACTCTAGTAGATTACTTTTACTTTGATGCTCTTTTTGAGAATAGTTTTATCTTCTGTTGTTGCGTTTCTGTTTGATTAGTTTATTTTCTAATTTATTATATTCTGTTCCCTTTTACTCTATTCTATTCTGTTCTAGGTATTTTTCAGTTTGATTCTGCTCTTTTTGAGAGTTGTATTCTCTTCTAATGGAATATTTCTGTTTGATTAGATTATTTTCTGATTTATTTTATTCTATTCTATAAAACAGTTTATGTAGTAAGTTGCAGCCTTTTTACACTCATGTAACATGATTGCAGATTTAAGTTTATGCATCATTCTATTTGATTCTCTTCTATTCCAAACATCAGAAATATGTACCTGTTTTCTCCCAGGAATTTATATTTTCTAATTTATTTTATTCTAGTAGATTATTTTTAGTTTGAAGATGCTCTTTTGAGAATAGTTTTGTCTTCTAATGATACATTTCTGTTTGATTAGTTTTTCTAATTTATTCTATTTTATTCTATTCCATTCTATTCTATTCTAGATAATTACTGTTTGATTCTGCTCTTTTTGTATTCTCTTCTAATGACATATTTTCAGCCTGGTTTCATGAGGAAACTATTTTTCGTTTTGTCAGTTTAGTAGCTAATTTGTAAATGTATGATTTTAAAAAAGAAGGCATGGCACCCAACCCCACTCCTAAACCCAACCGTCATTGGGGGATAAGAAAATCAGACTAAATTGTACAAATTAGATCGTACAAATTTACACAAATTAGCCACTAAATCAAAAAGCAGATAATTGCCATGAGATCATGTTAGTATTTCTGTTTGATTAGTTTATTTTTTAAGTTCAATTCTATCATATTGTAAAATTGTTCAGATTTGATTATTTGCTGATTGTTTCTAGTCTACTCTAATATCCTAAATTACTTTCTATTTCCTGTTTTTTTTGTTTGTTTGTTTGTTTTTTCTACTATTTTCGGTTTAATTATATTTACAGTTGAATTTATTCTGCTCTATTTTTATTAGAATTTAATGATTAAACTTTTATATAGTTTATTGTTTTTTATGATACACTTTTCAGTTGTATAACATTATTATCTGTTTGATTGAGTTTTCTCATTGATTCTATAGTAATGTATTCTATTCAAATAGATTACTTTCAGTTCGATTAGGTTATTTTTTTGTTTAATAAGCTTATTTGTTCTAAAATATATTCATTCATTTATTTCCCTTTGACTTAGTGCCTTATTTATCAGGGGTCACAATGGCGGAATGAACTGCAAACTATTCCGGCATATGTATTACGCAGCGGATGCCCTTCCACCCAAAACCCAGTACTGGGAAACACCCATACACTCTCACATTTACACACGCACTCATACACTACGGCCAATTTAGTTTATTCAATTTACCTATAGCGCATGTCTTTGGACTGAGGGGGAAACCGGAGCATGAAATCTTCTGACATATTCCATTCTTATATTTTATTTTACTCTCTTCTTTCTATTCTATTTTATTTTATTATCTTCCAATAAATCACTTTCTGCTTGAGTAGATTGTTTTCCAATTGATTAGATATCTTCAGTTTTATGCTATTATAGTCTATATTAGAAGGACTTTCTGTTTGTGTATATGCTAGTTTATGTACTTCTATTGTGTTTAATGTCTTAATGAGTAGTCTCAGTCAGATGTGTTTTCCTCTGTTGGCTGTAGCGGAGGTGCAGGCTCACTCCTCTCAGCAGAGCCGGGCTGAGATGGACCAACTGCGGGAACAGCTGATCGATGCCTTCAGACAGCAGATGGACATCAGGAAGCGTCTTATGGAGCTGGACAACAGCAACATGGAGATCCAGATCGACACATCCAAACACCTGCTGACAATCGCAGAGTGAGTACACACACACACACACACACACACTCAATTAACACTGAAGCATTACAGATGATCAGAAAGTATTTGAACACTGAAGTCAAAAACTGTATTTTGAACACTTCAGTTGTTTTTAGCATTTCTGATTATACTTCTTTTTAATGTTTTATCCTATTGTAGTGTATTTGTTTTACATAATTGGTTGATTTGTTATATAATGCTAATATTCTCTGTGTCTAGCTGGGAGCAGGAACGCTTCAGGAGAAGAAAGAAATGGCAAGGGGAGAGGAGGAAGGAGAGTTTTAATAAGGATGAAAGCGAGAAAGACTCTGACTCTCCAGAATCGTTGCCTGACAGTACTGAGACACAAGAAGTGGCCATTGCCAGAGAGAATCTCGTCACACTCATGGCCGAGCAGAAGAAAATACAAAAACAGAAGGTAATGTTGTTGCCTGCCACTAGAGGGCGAAACAACACCTTAAAAACATAGTTCTGCAGCAGAGGATCATACCTGAGAAACACTGAGCATAGGCACTTTTATTTTGGTGTTTTCTGTTTTCATTTTTAGTTGATTTGTGTTTTTATTGTCTATACAGCTTATATTAACTATTCAGGTGTTTTATTTTATTTTAGGATTATTGGCTATATACACACAGCTATGGGAAAAATGAAATATATATATATATATATATATATATATATATATATATATATATATATATATATATATATATATATATATATTGTCACATATCACATTTATTTTCACTTGATTTTTTTTAGTATGTAATTTTCTTTAGCAGAAAACTATATTTTTTCTCCCCAGAACAAATGTTTAAATTTTTTTTTTTCCACCATTTTTTTTAGAAATCTTCTAAAATATGCGTATGGTGGTTTCTGAAATTTATATTTTTTGTTATTTTGACAAATTGTCATTTTATGCAAATAAGCTCTAAATGACAGCATTTAAATTATATAAAAATTACACTCTACTCAAACATATAAATAAATGAATGAATGAATGAATGAATGAATGAATGAATAAGTACCTAAATAAAATAAGAAATAACTTAAAGTTTTTGTTCAGATGTAAATAAAAAATTTTGACAAATAAGTATTTGTTTATAATATTTGTTATTATTTTATGTTATCATTATTTGTTATCATATTTGTTATCACTTTATGCACCACAGCGTTTAAATTGTACAAAAATTACGTTCTACTCAAACATAGAAATAAATGAATTAATTAATTAATCCCAAATGTATTCATACCCCTGGCAAATTCTGACTTCAAGTTTTTGTTCTAATGTAAATAAAAACTGAGAAATATTTGTTTATAATATTTGTTATTTGTTGTCATTTTATGTCATCATCATTTGTTATCGTATTTGTTATCATTTTATGCAAATAAACTTTAAACCATAGCATTAAAATTGTATAAAAATTGCACTCTATTCAAACATATCAATGAATGAGTGCATGAATAAATGAATGAATGAATGAATGAATGAATGAATAAATGAATGAATGAATGAATCTCAAAAGTATTCATACCCCTGGCAAATTCTGACTTATAATTTTTGTTCAAATGTAAATAAAAGCTGAAGCTAAAAAATATTTGTTATTTTTTATAATTTTATGTTATCATTCGTTATGATTTATGCAAATACTCTCTAAATGACAGCATTTAAATTGTATAAAAATTACACTCTACTCAAACAAACAAATAAATAAACAAATGCATGAATCAGTCAATCAATCAATCAATCCCAAAAGTATTCATACCCCTGGCAAATTCTGACTTAAAATTTTTGCTCAAATGTACATAAAAAGTTTTAACAAAATAATTGTTTTGTCATTTCTGGTCAAACAAAAAACAAAAACTTGCTAGTTGATTAAAAGTAACTTTAAAAGTTGTAATTTTCAAAACATTGAAACAACATGTTAGTGTGTGCATTATATACTGTAACAGTTCTGTTACATACAGCCCGTTTTGAAAATGAATATTTTTATCAATTTCTCAGTGAATATAGGCAATGTATTTTGGTGCATTTAAACAAAACAGATTCATTAAACAGATATATTTATTAAAATAATATTTTAGTCACAGAACATCTGTCGAAATGGAAAGATATTACAATTAAATTCAAACTACAACATTTCAACAAAATTGTATATATTTTTGTTTCTCTTGATTTTTGCTAATTTTGAAAATATTATTTAATATTTTTCCCTAACATATAAATTTGGGCTACTAATATTTGAACCATTATTGTAAGTTATTTTGTTAGAATAACTCCAGATTTGGCTTTAGTACTGACTAATCTAATGTACATGCACAAATATAATATTGTAAAGCTTCCTATAGAAAATAATAATTTAAATGAGAGATTTGTGAGGAGTGTACTCATATATGCTGAGCTCTGTATGCATATATATATATATATATATATATGTAACACACTCACATGTTTTTTTCTGTGTGTGTTATATAATTCAAATTTTAGTTTACTTTATTAACTGTGCCAAGAATAATACGTTCCCTCTCTGTTTTGGCCTGAAACATCTCATCAGTGGGGATAAATTGTATGTGACTGGCAGTGTTAATAAAGTCCCTGCTCACAGTAATGAACTCACCGTCTCCTCTGTTCTCTTCAGGCCGGGCTGGAGCAGCATCTGGCAGAGCTGAGAGAAAGGGCCCGGCGTCTGGAAGAGCTTCTGCCTCGCCGCGTGAGCTCAGAGGAGCAGAGAGAAGTGCTCTGTCTGCTGTGTAAAGTTCATGAACTGGAGATCGAGAATGCAGAGATGCAGTCCAGTGCGCTGCTCAAAGACAACGTGATCCGGCAGAAGAACGTGGTGGTGCAGCGTTTCGAGCAGCATAGGCACCTCTGCCATGAGATCATCCAGCAGCAGAGGCAGTTTATTGATGGTGAGTCATTCCCAAGAATAACCTCAGCCAGAGAAAGTGCTCCAGATGATGCAATGGAGTGGGTTTTGAATCAAGCAGAAGCAAAATAAAAGTAGAATTGAATAAATAAATAAATACAATAAAAATAGGTTATATTTAATAATATGAAGTGTTAAAATAATTAAACATAATAATTATAAAATGTCATTGTAATTAGTAAATTCTAGAAATACATATGTAGTAGGAGTGCTACTTTTTAAATAATAGTACACACAATTGTACAAAATGTACATGTTCTTAATATTTGATTGTTGATTGATATACAGTTGAAGTCAGAATTATTAGCCCCCCTGTTTATTTTTTTCCCCAATTTCTTTTTAACGGAGAGAAGATTTTTTCAACATATTTCTAAACATAATAGTTTTAATAACTCATTTCTTATAACTGATTTATTTTATCTTTGCCATGATGACAGTAAATAATATTTTACTAGATATTTTCAAGACACTTCTATACAGCTTAAAGTGACATTTAAAGGCTTAACTAGGTTAATTGGGTTAACTAGGCAGGTTAGGGTAATTAGGCAAGTTATTGTATAACTATGGTTTGTTCTGCAGATTATCGGAAAAAAATATAGCTTTAAGGGGCTAATAATTTTGACCTTAAAATGTTCTTTAAAAAATAAGAACTGCCTTTACTCTAGTCGAAATAAAATAAATAAGACTTTCTCCAGAAGAAAAAATATTATCAGACATACTGTGAAAATTTCCTTGCTCTGTTAAACGTCATTTGGGAAATATTTAAAAAAAGAAAAGAAAATTCAAAGGGGGGCTAATAATTCTGACTTCAACTGTATATCTAAAGTGCAATTGAATTTACTAGTCTGAAGCCTTTAATGTAACATTATGTGCAAATAAATAAGGTAAGGTACATTTTAAAACTTTACAATACAGGACACGCAGTTAATACAGTAGATTTACTAACATGAACAAACAATGAAGAATACATTCATTGAACTATTTATTCACAACATTTGTTAATAAAAAGGCAGTTGTTCTTTGTTAGTTCATGTTAACTAACATAGACTCAAAATAAAATATAGACTGGCTACAAAATTCTTTTAATTCATTTCAAATGTCTCCTGGTTGCTTAAAATTAGTATTGAATGCAAAAAAAAAAGAAACTAAATACATGGTCTTTACACGATCCAGATTATTAATACATGATTTTAAAATTAAAACTTTAAATGGCACAGAGATTGAAAAAGTTGCATCTTATAAACATTTAGGTGTCTGGCTTGATAATAAGTTGACTTATAGTTTTCATATTGATAGCCTTTTGAAAAAATTCCAACCAACCATAGGTTTTTATTTTAGTTTAAAAAAATGTTTCTTCTTCGCAGCTGGAAAACGTTTAGTTGAGAGTACACTTCTGTCAGTGTTGGATTACGGAGATATACTTTATATGCCTTTATTATCCCTTTATTAATCCGGGGTCGCCACAGCGGAATGAACCGCCAACTTATCTAGCACGATTTTACGCAGCGGATGCCCTTCCAGCCGCAACCCATCTCCGGGAACATCCACACACTCATTCACACTCATACACTATGGACAATTTAGCCTACCCAATTCACCTATACCGCATGTCTTTGGACTGTGGGGGAAAACGGAGCACCCGGAGGAATCCCACGCGAATGCAGGGAGAACATGCAAACTCCACACAGAAACGCCAACTGACCCAGCCCAGCCGAGGTTCAAACCTGCGACCCAGCGACTTTCTTTCTGTGAGGCGACAGCACTACCTACTGCGCCACTGCATCGCCCGACCTTATTACAGTCAAGGAGAAAACAACATATGTTAGTTTTTATTTTTAAAGCTTAAGTTGGTAAATGACCACAGTATATATCTAATTTGTTGGTGTACTGTTCAAATACTTACAATACCAGATCAGCAGATATAATCTTACTTAAGATGCCATTTTCACGCAGAGTTAAGTCAATCTGCATTCTCTAAGTGTGCTCCATATGTGTGGAATGAGCTTCACGAAATAGACCTTTTTCTTGGCTGCTGCATGGAGGGCGCCATAGCGACCAGCGTCTTCCGGTAGAATGTTTAGAACTTCCGTTTACAGTGTTTACAACTGGTAAATTGCGCTCCTAAAATGGGTTTCAAGAGCGTTTTGAGTAGATTATGGAGTGTTTTTGTGACACACAACTTTGAAAGGTGTGTGTTAAAGCCGTTATAATCTGTCAGTTGTGGTTCAAGCGCGAGAGAAAATACACACACACACACACACACACGCACGCAATACTTCACTGCATTATAGAGCAAACCAGATAACTGGCAAGAAACTTAACAGGTGTGTAAGTCATGCAATTTACAAAAATGACCAATAAAAGTCTGTTATTGATACTCTGCTGGCTGATTTGCATGTTGATTCTAATCGCGAGCCGTTTATTCATTTAGTGTGTTGTATTTACCACAGTTTGTGTTTTTCTGTCATTTCAAAACGTCACTTTATTTTCACTTGGTCACAGTTATTAAATCAGTGTGTTAGTGGGACAGTACAGTAGGCTACGTGTGTGTGTCAAATATTTATGGTGAATTACATTTGTTTGGGCTGGTTATATATTTGAAATAAAGAGAAACTGTTAACTTTAGCGATGACGAGGCTTCATTTAAACAGCACAAGATGCCGTCTGACAACGAGGGGAAAATGCCTCACAGCAGTTGTTTTCCATCCTATTAGATCGCATTTTTTAAATGATCAGTCCAGGAGGTGGCGCTGATCGACAACAGTATTAGTTCAAAGATGATAAAAGCAAGTAAAATAGATTAAAACTGATCAAAGCTGTCCAAATGTGACTGTTTATAAGCAAAAGCTGCCTACTGGAAGTTCTTAGCATTCTCCTTGTGCATACATGCAAAGCATAATGGTTAATTTTGCGTTTAAGAAAAAGGTCTATACTATATGAAAATGAAATCCATACCATCTATCGCTATATTTAAAAAGTCTGTCTGTTTAGAACATTCATTCATTTTCTTGTCGGCTTAGTCCCTTTATTAATCTGGGGTCGCCACAGCGGAATGAACCACCAACTTATCCAGCACGATTTTACGCAGCGGATGCCCTTCCATCTCTGGGAAACATCCACACACTCATTCACACTCGTACACTATGGACAATTTAGCTTACCCAATTCACCTGTACCGCATGTCTTTGGACTTTGAAACCGGAGCACCCGGAGGAAACCCACGCGAACGCAGGGAGAACATGCAAACTCCACACAGAAACGCCAACTGACCCAGCCCAGCCGAGGTTCGAACCTGCGACCCAGCGACGTTCTTGCTGTGAGGCGACAGCACTACCTACTTTAATAATTGATTATGGTTTATACTATTTTTGTGTGTGTTTATGTGTTGTGACATGTATTTATTAATTTTTTAGTAACTCTGTCCTATGCTGCCTGTCTTGACCAGGACTACCTGGTAGAAGAGATATTGTATCTCAATGGGACATTCCTGGTTAAATAATTAAATAATTATTAAATAAATCAATAAATAATTTAATTAATAAATAAAACATCATGAGCACAGCGTTGGATGTTAATAATGCATTAGTAAATGTTGAACTGTGATTATTAAATGCTGTACTGTAATGCTGTAATGCATTGCTTATTACAAGAACATGAAAATACATTAACCATGTGTCCTGTATTGTAAACTGTTACTGTTTTATCAAAGGCAATTACAATTCTAAACAAGTTTATTTAAAGACGGAGCCACAATTTGTCCTGCAAAACACTGTTTAATAAAAACAAATAATGCTGGCAGTTCATTCTGCTGTGGCGACCCCTGATAAATAAGTCACTAAGCTGAAGGAAAATGATTGATTGAATGCATAGTTTTCTTCCCACTGTACAGAAAACGTCCCAAACCATGCTTCTTCTTCTATTTTCTTCTTCAGATCACAGTCTGCTGGTTCCTCCTCATCTGCAAGAGCTCTATGAGATGTACATGAAGGAAATGGATGAGAAGAACTTGGACAGAGTTGTGGCTCTTGATAAGTTTACCATCCGTACCCTCAAGGTACGTCATGTAAGTATAACATAATAATAATAAACACTTTTAAAGGCAACATAACAACACCATTGCCTGTTTTTACTTAAACCAAATTACGTCTTGGAAAAGCATCAGTTTATGACAGTAAACTAAGATATACAGTTGAAGTCAGAAATAATAGCCCCCCTGTATTTTTTTCACCAGTTCCTGTTTTAATGGTGAGAAGATTTTTTTTTCAACACATTTATAAACATAATCATTTTAATAACTCATCTCTAATAACTGATTTCTTTTATCTTTGCCATGAAGACAGTAAATAATATTTTACTAGATGTTTTCAGGATGCTAGTATTCAGCTTAAAGTGACATTTAAAGGCTTAACTAGGTTAACTAGGTGAGTTAGAGAATGGGTTTAAAAAAATAAAACAGCTTTTATTCTAGCCAAAATAAAACAAATAAGAAAAATTATTAAAGAAAATACAGTAATTATTTATAGGAAACAATTCCTCTGTTAAACATCTTTTTAGAAATATTTAAAGAAGAAAAAGAAATCAGAGGAATTTGGACTTCAACTGTATGTTGACTTTAAAAGCTACGACAGGACATGAAACCATCATATACAGTAGAAACATATTTTCATCATTTTTCTGACATGTATTTCTCTCTAGGAGGGTTCCCTGCCCAAAATCACCCTCCCCAGCAGAGGTCGAGACCCCTTGCAGGAGCTGGATTCAGACCAGGAGAGTGTTCGCACACTGGCCTCAGACAACAGACAAGGCCGGACCAAACTGAGGAGACACACACTACCTCCCATCCTCCCAGAACCTGATGGGTAACAATTTTTTTTTATTTGCATTTGTGATTTTAGACAGAAATATGCCCATGTAGAAATCTGATGCTAAGAAATATATGCAAATTACATATATGACATACAAGTATTTATGTAGATTTTGCATATACACTCAATGCAACTAATCCTTCATTCAATTTCCTTCGGCTTAGTTCCTTTATTTATCAGGGGTCGCCACAGCGGAATGAACCGCCAACTTATCCAGAAAATGTTTTACACAGCTGATTCCCTTCCAGCTGCAACCCAGCACTGGGAAACATCCATACACTCTCGCATTCACACACATACACTACAGCCAGTTTAGTTTATTCAATTCACCTATAGCACATGTCTTTGGACTGTGGGGGAAACCGGAGCACCCGGAGGAAATTTGGCCAAAAATAAACACATTAATAAAAGTTTATATGTACATATGTGTTATCTAATCGTTGAAAAAAAAAGTGGGCAGTTTTGCAATATTTCGAAATATATATTTGTATATGGCATATTTTAATACGTGAAATCCAAATATGAACTTCCATGTCATATGTGTAATTTGCATATATTGCCATTTATCAGATTTTTATGTGAGGTGGATTTTTTTGTATGGAAACATGTAATGGCCAGAAATATTTAAGTTTTTGTCAATGTGATCTTGAACCGATCTGCTTTCACAACTGCACACAGAGAGCGAGTGTTTAAGAGCAGTCACAAACAGATGAAGAACGCTGTGGTGATGACTCCTCCACCCATTCACATCAACGGCCAGGGCAACAGAGAGGTGAGATACTCACACTTACAGATTACTGTGCTAAAATTTCAGTGAGTCAGTGTCAGTAAGATATTTATTTATTTGATTGTTTATTTAGCTCATCAAAAGTGACAGTAAATACATTTAAATGTTTCAGATCCAAATTTCTAATTCTGTTTCAACTTCTTTTAAACTTTTCATTCTTCAAAAAATGAATACATGAATAATAATTAAAAGAAATCACAGAAATAAAGCAGAAAAGCTGTTTTTACATTATTTATAACACTTTGAATGTTTGAATGAACATGTTACCTTTAAATTGCTCTTAGGTGATCCTTGTATATTATATATTTGTTTGTTTGTTTGTTTATTTTATTTTTATTTATTGGTTATTTATTTATCCATTCATCCATCCATCCATTTATTTTTTTAGGTATTTATCCATCCATCCATTTATTTATTTTTATTCATTTGTTATTTTTTTATCCATCCATCCATCCATTTATTTATTTATTTATTTGTTATTTATTTATCCATCCATCCATCAATTTAACCATTTATTTATTTGTATTATTTTTAGCTATTTATCCATCCATCCGTTTATTTATTTATTTAATTATTTATTTATTTATTTTTATTTATTTGTTATTTATTTATCTATCCATCCATCCATTTATCCATTTATTTATTTTTTAATTTTTTTTAGGTATTTATCCATCCATCCATTTATTTATTTTTATTTATTGATTATTTATCCATCCATCCATCCATTTATCCATTTTTTTTAGGTATTTATCCATCCATCCATTTATTTATTTTTATTTATTGATTATTTATCCATCCATCCATCCATTTATCCATTTATTTATTTTTTTATTTTTTTAGGTATTTATCCATCCATCCATTTATTTATTTTTATTTATTTATTATTTATCCATCCATCTATCCATTTATTTGTTTATTTTTTTACGTATTTATCCATCCATTTATTTATTTTTATTTTTTTTTATTTGTTATTTATTTACCCTTCCATGCATTATCCATCCATATTTATCCATTTATTTATTTTTTTATTTTTTTAGGTATTTATCCATCCATCCATTTATTTATTTTTATTTATTGATTATTTATCCATCCATCCATCCATTTATCCATTTTTTTTTTAGGTATTTATCCATCCATCCATTTATTTATTTTTATTTATTTATTATTTATCCATCCATCCATCCATTTATCCATTTATTTATTTTTTTATTTTTTTAGGTATTTATCCATCCATCCATTTATTTATTTTTATTTATTTATTATTTATCCATCCATCTATCCATTTATTTGTTTATTTTTTTACGTATTTATCCATCCATTTATTTATTTATTTTTTATTTATTTGTTATTTATTTATCCTTCCATCCATTATCCATCCATATTTATCCATTTATTTATTTTTTTAGGTATTTATCCATCCATCCATTTATTTATTTTATTTTTATTTATTTGTTATTTATTTATCCATCCATCCATCCATCCATCCATTTATTTATTTATTTGTTTTAGGTATTTATCCATCCATCCATTTATTTTTTATTTATTTTGTTTTATTTTATTTATTTATTTTTCATTCATTCATTTTTTTTTTTTAAATGTGATACTTTTATTCAGCAACGATGCATTAAACTAAAACCAATCGCTTATTAGTAGCATTCAGTATTCAGTAACTTATTATTGTTTTTATTACAGTTGATCAAATATGACAGAACAGCCATTAATAATACAGAGTTGTATAAATCTTGTTCTTTTGAAACTTTTCTCGATAAAACTAATATAAAACAGCACAACTGTTTTCAACATTGATCATTGCGATGTTATATAACATAATTAATACCAACATTTTGTGATCACATAAGTAAATTACATTTCAAAAGATATTAAAATACAATACAGTTATTTTACACTGTAAGTAATATTTCATAATATTGTTGTTTTGCAGAGTTTTTGATCTAATAAATGCAACGTAGGCAAATAATAAGATACTTCTTTTAAAAACATCATCCACCCCAAACCTTAGTTTACAATGGTAATTTTCACACAGAATAATTCCTTGTCAATATATTCAGGAAAAGTGTGAACATTCTGTTTGGTCTCCATTTGAATAGGTTTCTCAGTACTGCAGTGTTTTTTAACTGAGCATACTGAATAAATAAGCGGGTCTGACACTGTGCTGCTGTACCTCTGCAGCTGTTGCCATCTGTCCTGGATGAGGCTCTGAGATGCAGTCATCTCAGTCACAGTATGAGCAGCCATCTGGACTCCTCACCTGAGAGCAGTGAAAACGGCACTGACGCCCCGCTCACACCTAAAGGTAAGAGCTCCACACACACACACACACACACACACACACACACACACACACACACACACACACACACACACACACACACACACACACACACGGCTCTCTGGAGGACTTCATTCTCATCTGTCAATCAAGGCCTCCTGTGGGCTGTTGTTTCTTGCAAAAACTCTGTTCTATATTGGGAGCTTGATTTTTAAATATAACTTGATCGTCTTCTCTTCAGAAAATGACATTTAAGAGTAGGTTATTCACAGACTAACTCCTTAGAGTGCAGTAGTTGAGGTTTTCGAAATTTAAAGATGTTGTCCATTGGCATGCATGAGGATTTTTAAAAACAAATGATCAATTATAAAAGAACTACATTACCCATGATGCTGTACAGAAAATTTCACCAATCAGAGAGTCATATAGTCAAAAGATCTTTAGCTTCACCTATATTTGTGACAGACTATATAAAGTTGAGAAAGAATTTAAGATTGGACTTTTTGCAGAAGAACTACATTAACCGTGATGCTGTACAGAAAATTCCACCAATCAGAGAGTCAGTCATATTGTCAAGTCAAAAGATATCTTTAGCTCCGCCTATTCTTGTGACGCACTATAAAGTTGACGAAGAATTTAAGATTGGTGGACTTTTTGAAAGAACTACATTACCCATGATGCTGTACAGAGAATTATCCAATCAGAGTGTAGTATTGTCAAAGACAGTCAAAAGAAATCTTTAGCTCCACCTATTCTTGTGACACTATAAAGTTGAAGAAGAATTTAAGATTGGTGGACTTTTTGAAAGAAGAACTACATTACCCATGGTGCTGTACAAAAAACTATCTAATCAGAGTGTAGTATTGTCAAAGAGAGTCAAGATGTCTTTAGCTCCGCCTATTCTTTTGACACACTATAAAGTTGAGGAAGAATTTAAGATTGGTGGACTTTTTGAAAGAAGAACTACATTACCCATGATGCTGTACAAAAAAATATCCAATCAGAGTGTAGTATTGTTAGACACAGTCAAAATAAAATCTTTAGCTCTGCCTATACTTGTGACACAAAGTTATGCAAGAATTTAAGATTTTCAGAAGAACTCCATTACCCATGATACTGTACAGAAAATTCCACCAATCAAAGGGTCATATTGTCAAATATAGTCAAAAGAAAACTTTAGCTCTACCTGCTTGTGACACACACTATATACAGTTAAGCAAGAATTACTTTTGGTGGAATTTTTGCAGGAGAACTACATTACCCATGATGCTGCACAGAAAATTCCACCATTGAGAGAATAGTATTGTGAAACATGGTCAAAAGAAAACTTAAGCTCCGCCTGTTCTTGTAAAGCACTAGTTAAGGAAAATTTGAATATTCTAATTTTCATATACTAATTAAAAAAAATTAATTAATAAAAAAAAAAAATAATATATATATATATATATATATATATATATATATATATATACACACACACACACACACACATTTATTTTATTTTTATTTAAATTAGTAATGTTGTGATTCTTTATAAAGCTTGTTGGTTTGGTTCATGACTTAATTTTCTAAATCCTAATGTGTCCCAAATTACATAAATATGTCCATTTTTGTGCTGGGCAAAGATTAATTGTGATTAATCGCATCCAAAATAAAAGTTTGTTTTGACATAGTTATGTATATATAAATACACACATGTATGCATATATTTGAGAAAATCTTTATTTATATATAAAATATATGAATACAAATTTGCATTGTATAGTTTTGTTTCTATGTACAGTATGTGTGTGTATCACACATACATAATAAACATGAATATACACACACTTGTATCATTCATTCATTCATTCATTCATTTTCTTTTCGGCTTAGTCCCTTTATTAATCTGGGGTCGCCACAGCGGAAATAACCGCTAACTTATCCAGCACATGTTTTATGCAGCGGATGCCCTTCCAGCTGCAACCCATCTCTGGGAAACACTGACACACTCTCATTCACACACATACACTACGGACAATTTAGCTTACCCAATTCACCTTTACCGCATGTCTTTGGACTGTGGGGGAAACTGGAGCACCTGGAGGAAACCCATGCGAACACGGGGAGAACATGCAAACTCCACACAGAAACGCCAACTGACCCAGCCGAGGCTCGAACCAGCGACCTTCTTGCTGTGAGGCGACAGCACTACCTACTGCACCACTGCGTTGCCCACACTTGTATTATGTCAAAGCAAACTTTTATTTTGGATGCGAATAATCTTTGCCCAACATTGATCCATTTGTTTAGTCATGCTTCTAAAATCTCCAACCCTGTTTCCTTCCAGAGCGACAGCAGATTTTAAGAGGAGTGCAGAACATTGCAGTAAAGGCTGCTCGACGCCGCTCTAAAGTTCTAGAAATAGACGCACTCCGGTTGCCTCCGCCACCGTCACCCTTGGACCCTAAGAAGCACAAGAGTAACCTGTCTCTGAGTGAGGCGCCCCCTAAAGGCCCGGTGCTGCGGCGCGGGAGACAACCCAGCCCAGAGCTACGCCACGCCACCTCCGATGACAACCTGTCCAGCAGCACAGGGGACGGTCCCGCACCCAATGGCACATGGACACGGCCACGAAACCGTCAGGCAGTCAGGAACACCGGCCCGAGGGAGCAGGACTTTGAGGGTCGCAGACGCAAGAGGAGGTCTCGATCATTCGAAGTTACAGGACAAGCAGTGAGTTTTCAGATAAAGATGATCGATCATTTACATATTTGTGTTAATTGATTAGTGAAAAATCTGGCAGCGCCATGTTTTATCTTAAAGTTAATAAAATAAGTAAAAAATTAAGAAATTGTGTTGTGACATTAAAGGGGACCTATTATGCTAAAATTACTTTTATAAGAGGTTTAAACACAGTTGTGTAATTACACTTGATAAAAACAGAAACAGAAACACTTTGCAGTGTTTGTGTCTTCAGAAACACTTTGATAGACATTTTGCCTTTGTACGTATCATCAGAGGAAGCCCCGCCCATTAATGATGATCTCTTACTCGTTAGCATAGGACTTTAGTCTTGTTTTGCCACTATGCTGACACATAGGCATTTGTAGCTCCACCCTCTTTTGAAAAAGAGCACAATCTCATTTGAATTTAAAGCGACAGTCACCAAAACAGCACAGTTGGTATCAAAGTCTAAAAGGGTCAGTTTCAAAGAGTTATAAACAGTGAAAAAAATAAGACCATTGTATTGGCCTACTGTATGAAGCAAATAAAACAAAACACAAAGTCACATTATTTATTTCGGAAAATGAATAAGCAGTGTCTCAACATCCGTATGAAAGCATCTTTGACCCGACTGCTCTTCAGCGCCTCCACACCTTGATGCTCATGACAAGAATAGCATGTGTAGTTATCTTTTTTTGAATGAATGATATTTTTGCACTTTTACACATAATAATCCATGATCACATTACACAATACTCAAACCGCACGTCAAAATAACACATTGTCAATATTTTTTGAGACCCTACAAAATTTCACAAATCATGTTTTCAGGGGAGCTTGTGCCTTACAGTATTTAGGGGAGCCCCCGTAGTTCGCACCCTGGTTATAAAACAGTATTTGTTTGTTATTTTGAAGTCAGAAACTTCATAGACATTATCTAGGGACATCAGAGACTTAATTTACATCTTGTAAAAAGGGACATAATAGGTTTCCTTTCTAATATTTGTAGTAAGTGTTCGAGTATGATTTTTTTCTTCTTCTAAGATTTAGAAAAGGTTTATAAGAGTTTGTTTGATCAGAAATACAGCAAAACAGCATTACTGTGAATTATTGTGATGTTCAGAAATCATTCTAATATGCAAAGTTGGCGAAAATACTCTTGCTTATCAATGTTAAACATTGTATTGCGTTATAAATAAAAGCATTTCACATATTTTTCTAACATTATACGGTAAAGGGTTGATTAGTTTAATGCACTGTGAATACAATATTAATTTGTAAGAAAAAAGTAAACAAGGCCAAACCAAACTTTTGGACAATTGTGTACAAATATAATAAGTTTAAATAAAATGTGATTTCATTTTTACTTTATAGAGATGCCAGTAAAAGAGAAAAAAATGCATGTAAATGTTATAATTCAAAAACAATAAATGATCCTACAATAGCTTTCTTGCCTTTGATTTAAGAGTGAAATATGACCACCAATGCACATATTTCTTATTTATTTACATTAACTCAATGTATTTTCAACAAACTTACATTTTTCTCCATCATACAGTTGTCTCAGGCGAAGAACACCAACCAGAGATTTCGTCCCCTGGACAGCACTTCTGATCCCCATCTGCACATTAATGGTCATCCGCCAGCTCCGCTCCTGCGGCCCCAGCACAGAGCACAAGCTCAGCTTACAAAAGCTCGACCTTCTCACAACATCCACCAAACAGGTAGAAAAGCAGAAGAATGAATTCACAACCTGACCAAATGCAACAAAGCTTTATGCTTTTATAAAACCTATTATGCAATTTCTTCCCATTTATTTTCATTGATGGTTTTGTTTACATTTAATTGTTATGCACTAATTAATACATACTAAACACGTGTTTTTATGCATTTTATTTGATGTGTTTTCAGTCCCAAAAATGTTCTTGGCATGTAAACGAACAGGCAAAACACACAGTTGAAGTCAGAATTATTAGCCCTCATGAATTATTAGCCCCTCTGTATATTTTTCCCCAATTTCTGTTTAACAGAGAGAAGATTTTTTCAACACATTTCTAACCATAATAGTTTTAATAACTAATTTCTAATGACTGATTTCTTTTATCTTTGTCATGATGACAGTAAATAATATTTTACTAGATTTTTTTCAAGACACTAGTATTCAGCTTAGAGTGCAATTTTAAAGGCTTAACTAGGTTAATAAGGTTAACTAGGCAAGTGAGGGTAACTAGGCAAACCGTTGTATAATGATGGTTTGTTCTGTAGACAATCAAAATCAAATATTGCTTAAGGGGCTAATAATATTAACCTTAAAATGCTTATTTAAAAAAGCTTTTATTCTAGCTGAAATAAAACAAATAAGACTTTCTCCAGAAGAAAAATCATTATAGGAAATACTATGAAGAAGTCCTTGCTCTGTTAAACATCATTTGGGAAATATTTGTAAAAACAATTGGACTTAACTTTCGTTCTCCACAGGATCGACAGCAGATGTCACTTCCTCCAACCTGCCGTCCCACCTCATCAAGCGTGGTCCCCAAACCAGGCAACTTCAGCCTCTGTTGTACGTCACAACCACAGGAACAGGAGGCCAGCGCACCCGCAAACACTGAAGAGGGCCATAATCTCTGGCCTGAACATAGACTGTCTTCTCTTAACCCCAGCTTCAGCACTATACCCCGTCAAAGTGCCCCTATTATGCTCTTTCCTAATTCTCCCAGGTCTCTCAGGTTTACATCCATCAACGATTACAGATTTATCTCTTTTCTAAGCATCTGAAATGAATAGTTCAAGGAATCAATCTGTCTAAGCCCCGCCCATCTTAGAGTCTACTCTGCTCTGATTGGTCAGATGACCCAGTTTATTTTGAATGGTTGACCACTTACAGTGTATGTCATGAATCAGACGCCCATTACTATATGCTGAGGTTTTCTTAGCACTTGTAAACAGTTAATAGTAGCTAATGAAAAGCATTGAATAAATTCTGCAGATGTACGCACGAATTTAATACTGGAATAACATCCAGAAATTTCATGCAGTTCAGAATCTGCTATATCCATCACAACCACAGGAACAGGAGGCCAGCACACCCGCAAGCACCGAAGAGGGCCATAATCTCCGGCCGGAGCATAGACTGTCTTCTCTTAACCACAGCTTCAGCACTATACCCCGTCAAAGTGCCCCTATTATGCTTCTTCCCAATTTTGATTTGGAGGTCTTCTAGGTTTACATCCATCAACGATTACAGATTTATCTCTTTTATAAGTGTCTGAAATGGCCTGTTCAAGGACACTGTCTCTCTAAGCCTCGCCCATCTTATAGTCAACTCTGCTCTGATTGGTCAGATGACTCAGTTTATTTTGATTGGTCGACCACTTAGAGAGCATGTCATGAATCAGATGCCCATTACTACATGCTGAGGTTTCCTTAGCACTTGTAAACTGTTAATGGAAGCTAATGAAATGCATTGAATAAAATATGCAGATTCGTGCATGAATGTAATACTGGAAGAACTTCCAGAACTTTCAGGCAGTTTAGAATCTGCTATGTCCATCACACTGAAGAGGAGCATAATCTCTGGCCGGAGCATAGACTGTCTCCTCTTAACCCCAGCTTCAGCACTATACCCCGTCAAAGTGCCACTATTATGCTCTTTCCCTATTCTCCCAGGTCTCCCATGTTTACATCCATCAACGATTGCGGATTTATCTTTATCTCTTTTCTAAGTATCTGAAATGGTTGGTTCAAGGATCCAATATCTCTAAGCCCTGCCCATCTTAGAGTCTACTCTGCTCTGATTGGTCAGATGACCCAGTTTATTGTGATTGGTCGACCACTTACAGAGTATGTCATGAATCAGACGCCCATTACTATATGCTGAGGTTTTCTTTAGCACTTGTAAACAGTTAATGATAGCTAATGAAAAGCATTGACTAAAATATGCAGATTTACTCATGGTTATAGACTGGAATAACATCTGAAATTTCAGGCAGTTCAGAATCTGTGTTCTGGGAGACAATACAATACGTTGATCTTTGTAAATTTGCAGATGTTTTACCTTCACAATAAGCTATATTACACACCACACATATCTGAAAACAGCATAATTGGGGCACTTTAAAACATGAAGAGACCAAGTGGAAGGTTTCTTTTTGTTTTTGTCCAAATAGAAGGACCGTACCATGAGATGAATGACAGAAGAACATGAATGAAATGTTTCTGAATGTATCAAAGACAAATTTGTATGCTAGAATGCACCTATTCTCTAAACACAGGCGACTTGATATGTCTGCTTTTATTTTTGTGGTCCATTGGCTTCTTTAAGTGGCAAAAAATAGCTTGTCATGAATTCAATGGCCTTGACTTATTGTGAAAAGTTCCCGCAGTGGCATGCAAACGCACTCTTTTAAAGCCGAGCCAATGTGACGGGGGATGAATCCTGTCTCGGTTGCCTTTCCAGATGGTTGAATATTTCTATCAGGCCTTAAAGTGACAACTGAAATTCATTAAGCAGTTCCCAAAAATCATATGTAAATGTGCAGAACTGATGTGGTGATGCTTGTTTATGCGACTGAGAAATGGAATATACCCCTGATGTTCCCCAGGGAGCAATATAAACTTCACAGATTCTGTGGTTGTGAAAGTATTGCTCCCTCAGGCCTTGCACAAATGAATGTACTGTCACATTGCTTATGATTCAAATGTCTGGCTTCTGTGACCGTTCCATTTACTGATGTCATTTTGTGTTTACTGGTGATAATAATCGATGTATATTTGCCTTCACTGTCATGCAGGTTTCAGCGTAGCTGTTTTCTCTAAAAATCCTTTTGGGTTTGTGTTAGTTATTAGTACCAGACAAAAGGGGGCATATTAGTCCATATCCTCAGTGGAATGTTTTAATCAGAAAAGGAAGAAAAAATTATAAATATATATATATGGCTGCCTTTTCTTTGAAAAGACTGTATTTTTGTTTTGTTTTTCATAATTATACATGCATAGACACTTTTTCTACTCTTAATTTTATACCTTGTTTTGTAACCAAATAAATTTGATTGACAAAGTTGTGGTAGTCTGTTCATTGGGTTCGTACGGGTGCTGGAAATCCTGGAAAATGCTTGATTTTTAGTGTAGTGTTTTCAAGGTTAGAAAAGTGCTTGGATTTTGGACAAAGTGCTTAAACCTGCTTGAATTTAAAATTGCAGGGCTTGAAATTGCGACCGTTTTGATTGCATATGTGCCCCAAATGTTTTCTATGCAAGCTCAAAATATGTTTGGGAACATTTGTGTGAGTGCATAAAATTGTTGCAGTGTGACCAATTTTCATTGCAAAATGTTATCCGCATGCATGTATTTAGGAGACGTTCACGCAGAATGCATATTTGCACCTAAAAAACGCCAAACGCAGCTCTCAGAAATAGTTTAACCTCTTAACTGTCACCATTTGACAGGTGGGACATTTGCATACAGTTACAACAGTATGTTAGTCCTAACCTAAAGTAATATTGACAATAATAAAAAGTAATATTAATGAAAGCTTACCAACTATGGTTTCCATATTTGGTGACTGATTTTCAAAACAGTTAACATAGGAACAGTTTATTAACTTGCAGCAAGAATATTCTCGGATTCATAAGGATTTAATTTGTTTAAATATGACATTAAATATGAATAGCAATGCACATGAAATATCATGAACGACTGGTCGTGAAAGTTTGGTACTACACCCAAGCACAATCTGACTGTAAGCTCATTTTCTGAGATGCCAACTTTAGGTAGAAAGAGACCAAACTTAAAAAGATACTTCATCTAATAACTGAACTTTTGCTCCAAAGGATTCAACAATTTAAGTTGAAATGTCATGATGTGTTTTTTTTAAATAGCACAATGGATTTAATAGTAAAAAGTACATCCAGCATATATAAACGTAATTTACTGTGGTTGTTAGGTGCTGGAAAAGCATAAAAATGCACCTTGAAAGTGCTTGAAAAGTGCTGGAATTTGAAGTTGGAAAAGGTGTAAGAACCCTGTATATGTCAGTGTGTAGATTATATAGTAGTAAGGACAGTATTTCTAGGTAAAACAGGTATTATAATACAAACTTGAAACACATTCCTAACTGCATTCCTGTGTTATCTGCACACTGCAGTGTAAACAGTATTATTTGACTATTTTGGGACTCAGTGGAAATCAGCACTACGTGTCAATATAACAGTGTAAACAGGTTTCAGCTTTCCACTGACTAAGCAAAACACTGCACAAATCCCTACAATGTACAGTAAAAGCATATACACTCACCGGCCACTTTATTAGGTACACCTTACTAGTACCAGGTTGGACCCACTTTTGCCTCCAGCACATCCTTCGTGGCATAGATTCAACAAGGTACTGGAAATATCCTCAAAGACTTTGGCCCATATTGACATGATAGCATCAAGCAGTTGCTGCACATCCATGAAGTGAATCTCCCGTTCCACCACATCCCAAAGGTGATCTATTGGACAAAAATATCCCCCACACCATTGCACCACCAGCAGCAGCCTGAACCATTGATACAAGGCAGGATGGTTCCATGCTTTTATGTTGCTGACGCCAAATTCTGACCCTACCATCCGAAAGTCGCAGCAGAAATCGAGACTCATCAGACCAGGCAACGTTTTTTCCACTCTTCTGTTGTCTTCTATTGTTGGTGTGGTCCTCTGTTGCTGTAGCCCATTTGCTTAAAGGTTGGATGTGTTGTGCATTTAGAGATGCTCTTCTGCAGACCTCGGTTGTAACAAGTGG
>LR812530.1:43820862-43938362 GCA_903798195.1 Danio kyathit
TTATTTGAGTTACTGTTGCCTTTCTATCAGCTTGAGCCAGTCTGGCCATTCTCCTCTGACCTCTGGCATCAACAAGGCATTTGCGCCCACAGAACTGTCGCTCACTGGATTTTTTCTCTTCTTCGGACCATTCTCTGTAAACCCTAGATATGGTTGTGCATGAAAATCCAAGAAGATCAGCAGTTTCTGAAATACTGAATACCAGCCTGTCTGGCATCAACCACCATGCCACGTTCAAAGTCACTTAAATCACCTTTCTTCCTCATTCTGATGCTCGGTTTGAACTGCAGCAGATCGTCTTGACCATGTCTACATGACTAAATGCATTGAGTTCCTGCCATGTGATTGGCTGATTAGAAATATGCGTTAACGAGCAGTTGGACAGGTGTACCCAAAATATTCGTTTTAAATTGTCTGCAATATAACATTCTTTTATAAATATTATTTTTAGCTATTCTGTAACTTATTAATTACAGTGCTAAGTATTTTTTTTATTTACATATTAATTTACATATTTTATTACAATAATTGTATATTTTATTCGAAATGTTTTAATTAATTTTTACTCATCACATTTTAGATCATTCATTCAAACCCTTGTATTATTATTTGCACAATATTACCCGCTTTAATATTTAATACATGCATACATACTGCACACAGCAGCTGCGGCCAGATGTGTTGTGATGACGTCAATCACAAACTAAAAGACCAATCCGCGCAGTCGCACAAGTTCTGAGGCTCGGTATTGGCTCCCTAGGCACCGACGAATCCCGAGTCCCGTAACTTGTAGGGCTGCACCGATTGGCTGACTGACTGGTCGGTCCAGCTGATGGCAGAGGCGCAAGTAGTGTTGACAACGCCGCCCTGGATCTCTTCTGTTTTTATTTATTTCCCAAAGGGTTTTTATTTAGAAACAACAAAGCGAATCTGGAGGAAAGGAAAGACATGTCTTAATGTATTTCATACGTAAGTGCCCTTCCTTGTTTAAGCATGAGGGAAAGCTGTTAGCCAGTTAGCGTTAGCTGTCAGTGTTTACACACCGATAGCAGCGAACAAAACTCACAATTGCATCGACAATTTGCACGTTTGGCTCTAATATTGTATATTCAGTAGAATAACACACTGGTAATCTACATTAAAGAAAATAGGAAGGTGCGAAAGCCCAGCCTAGTCGTTATTGACCTGCACCGCGCGCGCTTGCGAGCACGCGCAACACGTCGGGTGCACCCGACCTTCTGCACGCGCAGAAATATATATATATTTTTTCTGCGTAGAAATTGCAGTTTCACTGACAGTATATCTTGGTATTTTGGAGCATTGAGATAGAGTTGGTTTTATATTCGCGCATTCGTTCAGTGACAACTTGTGACATGCTCCCTATATTGTTTGCCATGGTTTTTTTAATATTCGGTTTGAAATAACATGCAAGTATGACTTCAATACAACATCAGCACTATTTATTTGAATGTTGTTGTACTCTGATAGTCATTGGCTGCAAGGTCATTACAAAGAATACTTTTTTTAAATGTGATTAAGGAGGAGGTCCGAATGTGTGAATATGAAGCCAACTTTACCTCAATGTTAGCAGCACCCTGCCGTACCTTACACGCTCATATATCTTATGCATTATTATCTTCTCTAACCTTTGGACTCACCCTTTCCACGGTCTTGGGAACTTTGCACGCAGTCAATGTTTATTTGTGATAAAGCTAATTACTTCATTCATTCATTTTCTTTTCGGCTTAGTCCCTTTATTAATCTGGGGTCGCCACAGTGGAATGAACCGCCAACTTATCCAGCATATGTTTTACGCAGCAGATGCCCTTGCAGCCGCAACCCATCACTGAAAAAGTAATTACTTCAGTCTTATCTTAATATTAACGTTAAATGTGAATATGAAGTATTTTAGGGCATTTCATATTCCAATTTAACGTTAATATTAAGATATTAAATATTTCAAGGCATTTCGTTTTGTATTTTATACTAGTAGCCTACTGGAAGTCCAACACAGTCCTTGTGTTCACTGCTTAATGGAAATATTTTTTAAATGATTATAGCTTGATATGGGCAACGCAGTGGCGCAGTAGGTAGTGCTGTTGCCTCACAGCAAGAACGTCGCTGAGTCGCAGGTTCGAACCTCGGCTGGGCTGGGTCAGTTGGCGTTTCTGTGTGGAGTTTGCATGTTCTCCCTGCGTTTGCGTGGGTTTCCTCCGGGTGCTCCGGTTTCCCCCACAGTCCAAAGACATGCAGTACAGGTGAATTGGGTGAGCTAAATTGTCCATAGTGTACGAGTGTGAATGAGTGTGTGGATGTTCCCAGAGATGGGTTGCGGCTGGAAGGGCATCCGCTGCGTAAAATCGTGCTGGATAAGTTGGTGGTTCATTCCGCTGTGGCGACCCCGCAAGGGACAAAGCCGACAAGAAAATGAATGAATGAATGAATAGCTTGATATGCAGGACAACCATAGTTATTTCATATTAGTCACTTGCTAAACTTTAGTCTCATTTCACTAAATAAGTATTGCTATAAATGTAAGATCACTTATTGTACTGCTAAATCTAAATATGTATTTTCAGTGTAAAAAATATGTTCTTTTCATTGTTAAGTTAAACACAAAGTTAAACACAAAAAAAAAAAAAGCTGAGCAGTTCCAGCGTTATGGATATGACATTTGCAGTAAAGTTTCAAAACATTAATTCACAAAGAACGCATATGTTAGCATTATATTGAAACATCAGTTTATATTTTCCAAAATTACTAGCCAGAGTTATGGGAGAAGGAAAATATCAATCTGTAAAAATTTTTTTTATTTTAAATGAGGAAAATACACATGCGTTATGGAAGTGCCAAAAAAAAGTCTGCGAGTTTTCAGTATACAACATACTTTGTAGAAATTCTGTGAATTAAACTGCAAAACCCAAAAGAAATAATGATAATCAACAGAATAAGAGTCGGCTCTCTATAGTACAAACATGATTCATTTTATTTGACTTTACATTTTTTGCATTTATGAGGAAAAAGCTTCGTTATGGATGTGACGTCTCCATTATGGGTGTGACAGGTGTGAAATTAGCACTTGTGTGATTTTGATAAATCAAATATAATTGGTTAAACATTAACAGAGACATTTTTTGAGTATTTTTATAGCACTGTTAAAGCCACAGCCATATCACCCTGCAGCCCAAGACCGGTTACTCACTGAAGCTAAGCAGGGCTGAGCCTGGTCGGTACCTGGATGGGAGACCACATGGGAAAAATAGGTTGCTGTTGGAAGTGGTGTTAGAGAGGCCAGCAGGGGGTGCTCAACCTGTGGTCTGTGTGATGTCTAATGCCCCAGTAAAAGTGAAGGGGTCACTACACTGTCAGTGGGCGCCGTCTTTCGGATGAGACGTTAAACCAAGGACCTGACTCTCTGTGGTCATTAAAAATCCCATGACACTTCTCGTAAAGAGTAGGGGTGTAACCCCAGTGTTCTGGCCAAAGTCCCTCAATCGGCACTTACCCATCATGGCCTCCTAATCATCCCCATCCACCGAATTGGCTCTATCACTGTCTCTGCACTCCACCAATAGCTGGTGTGGGGTTAGCGCACTGGCGCCGTTGTCCTGTGGCTGCCGTCGCATCATCCAAGTGGATGCTACACGCTGGTGGTGGTGTGGAGAGACCCCCCTCATGATTGTAAAGCGCTTTGGGTGTATGGCCATACACATTAAATGCGCTATATAAATACACATTACATTACATTACACTGTAAAATATTTGCTTGCACAAAAACGCAATAACGGTTTCGCTATTTTGGCCAAAACTTAATATTTTTTCATGGTAAGGTTGACATGTGCATGGAATTGCTCTGCTGTATTGTAATGTCAAACGAAAAACAAAAAAGAAAGTCTGGGCTTTGCAGCATCTTTTTTGACATGCTGTCATGTGCATTGCTGACTAAACAGTATAAATAATGATTTGTGAGGAACCATAAAGATAAAAAGAACAGATGTGTAAAGCAAATAAATCTGATTTGGATTGAGAAGGTTTTGATGTGTTTTGCAGCGGTGTCTGATCCATGTGGCAGTCAGCTGAAGCATGCTGGAAGAATGCAGCCCTTAACCAGAAGAGATGCCGGAGTCTGGCATCAGACGAGGAGCCTGCTCTACAAAAACCTGCTGATCAAATGGAGGACCAAACAACAGAGTCTCCAGGTGCCTTTCATCTGCCAATCACTTGCCTTCTTTTTTCCTCCTGTAGGTGCGAATCTGTTGCACCATTAAAGCTTTTGCAAGTTTCTTCAATGCGCTGGTATTCAACACCCTATGAAGGGTGAACAATACAGCATACGCTTCTCAAGGAATGCTTTAATCTATTAAAAATGCAATCTGTTATGTCACATTACTCAGTGAGGATTTTTCCTGTTGAATAAGGTATTCTTCTTATTATTTAAACTGATATGAAGCATTTTAGCATAACTAATATATATAGGGCTGTGTATTGGCAAGGGCCTCACGATAGAGCTGCACAATTAATCGTAAAAAGATTGCGATCTCGATTCAACCCCCTAGACCAGAGGTGGGCAAACTACGGCCCGCGGGCCATATGCGGCCCGCTGAACACTTTCATCCGGCCCGCGAGGGAGATTTTAAAATGCTGCTTCTGAGTAATGGTTTGGTTTCAGAACTAGTAAATTAATTATGTAATACAAGTGAACGCCATTTGATGGCAGTATTGCACGCGGTACAGTTAGCGCAACCAGTAGAATTAGAACACACTCGGATATTAAAATGCACTTTCACGCAAAATGCGCTTCTTTTTTTTTTTTTTTTTTTTTTTTAAATTGTAATGTGTGTGCGGGTCGTCGGGGGAACCGGGAGGGGGAACAAGCATGCTAGTGCGAGTACGCCCTTAGATTCTTCTTCCGTTTTATCTCATAGTTTTATGATTGATATGAGCATATTAATACAAGCTCAAATGAGATTGTTGTGATTTTGACTCAAATTGTATAATCATTGCTGGTTAAATGTGTTCATTTTTGTCATAGAATATACTTTCCATGCATACATCCACTTTAAAAAGTTCTTTTATCAAAGATTTGTGGTTTCATCAAGTTCATGATGATTGATCTCTATATTCTACATTTGACTGAATAGTAAACTTTAAGAATTATTTTTAATGTGTTAATACGAGATTTTTTCAGACAATATCTTTTCTATTATCCACGGTAAAATTATTACATTATTATTATTATTATTATTGATAGTATTATTATACTTTATTGTTTTATAATGATTAATAAGTAAATATAAATAGCAGTGCAAATTTATTTGACTTGTAAATTTGACTCAATTATAACTATTAAAAATAATCTGTGACATGATTCTGTCCGATATTACATATTATTCCATGCATACTGCCACTATAAATAAAAGTTATTTTTTTAAGGATTTGACATGTGGCCCTTCACTTGGTTTGCAAAACTTGATGTGGCCCTCGGGTCCAAAAAGTTTGCCCACCACTGCCCTAGACGATCTTAAACCAGCATTTATACGATTCTGCCAATCATATTTTCAAGTTCTGGAGAAAAGCAAAGGCGGCCGCACAAGTCTTCACGCTGTTTTACATACAATGTTCAGCAACGTGGACACCTCCAAATGGCGTTGAACGACTCACATACTGTATTTATAAGGTATAATTCACCCACAAATGTCATTTCTGTCTTCGTGTATGATGAAATGATGTATTCACGGCCGCGAAAACACACGTGACGTGAGCTGACCGTGTCGTGAGCTGAAACCACAGAGAGGGCGGGCGCGCGCTTGTGAATGATGCTCACTTTAGTGAACAGAACTTGCATAGGCTGTGAATAACAGGTAATTAAATTGTAAATAACATTCAGTTTGTGGCACTGAGCGATCGTTTGGGAAGTCTGAACCGCACTTACCAGTGAAAATGAAACCGAAAGCAGGCACATCATTTAAATAATCTAATCGCATTTTAGAGTTATGATTGCGACAAGCATTTAATGTTTTTTTTTTCATAACGAACACGGAGTGTTGCGCATGAGAATAAATGTTTAACAGTGTCAGTATACCTACTCCAGCCTTTATAATGTTGAATATAATGCAAGAGGGAATCTGATAATGACAAATGACTCATTTTACCAGTAGAAAAAAATGGTCTAATAATGTTGCCAATGACAGATTGCAAGCATATGTCTCAAACACAATAATTCAACATTATGCAGGGCTCGAAATGAACTTTTTTACTTGGTAGCACCGGTGCTCCCAACTTTAAAAATTCAGGAGCACCAGAAAAAATTCAGGAGCACCAGAAAAAATTTAGGAGCACCCACCAAAAATGAATGAGCACAACTGCAAATTGTATATTAAGGGATTTATTGTATTTGAAAACAACATCAATCAGGACTAACAAAAACCAGAAACGACTATCTAACTAATGCTGTTATGACTTATTGATATTCGTGCAATAATTCCAAAATGAATGTCTAATAATTATAAAATATTATTAATGATGATGATGATGTCAATAATACTTACAATGAATAACATTTCTCATTATCATGCTGCCCTAAATGTGCATGAATGCGAGTTATGTACTGTAAAAGGTCCTGCTGTTACTTTATGAAAAATAAATTTATGGTTTGCATCAAACAAAAATGAAGCATTGCAGTAAGAAATATTTATTTTGTACTATTGTTTTTATATGCATGTCAATTTAATAAATAAGATTTCTGCTACAAAACAGATTATACATAAAAGATTATAATAAATCATTCAATCTAATGCTGAAAGCTGCAAAGCAGTCATCAGTAACTAAATAGAAAAATAATATACATCTCAAGAAAGAACGGACAAAAGAAAGGAAGAAAAGTCTCACTTCTAACACTCTTTAAAAGTTTTGGTTTCGGTTTGTGTCTTTTTAAATGCTCTGTCTAGTTATGCACTGATTTTCATGCGCTGTTTGTGGAAAAAAGCAGGCGAGTCAGCCGACCCATTATATGAGGGGGCAGAGCAGGATTCTCGCGATGACCACCGGCGCAATACCGTTCTTTGTTATGAGCCATAGATTCAGTTTAAACTTAGTAAAGGTGAGCTGCTTTGGTGATGATGTGTACAGTGTTAGATTTTACATTTAGCGGACATTTGCGCTGAACACGCAGTGAATGCAACGCATCGATATTCGGGCACCTTCTCCAAAAACACTCGATTGATCTCGGCTGGCGCACTTATGAGCTCCCTGTTATCTGACAGCAGAAAGCCTTGAGTGATTGACAGCTAATATGAACCAATATAGCGGCAAGGAAGTCCGATTCAGCACGTTTTTAGAAAAAAATCGAAACAATTCGCACTACAACCACTATATGCAGTCGCACAAATGCTCACAAATATATTATGAGGTCGCATAGATTCGATTTCGGGCGCATATGCGACCAAAATGGTCGCAATTTCGAGCCCTGTTATGAGTTATGAATAGTTGTATTCTGAAATAACTATAATAATAGCCGACTCATATTAACCTTTATTTTACATCTACAGAATCGTGAGAAAATCGTGATCTTTATTTTAAGCAAAAATTCGCGATTCTCATTTTAGCCAGAATCGTGCAGCTCTCCCTCACAATATGATACATATCACGATACATGGGTCACGATACAATATATCACGATATATTGCAATACAATAAATATTGTGATATATTGCAATAGTTTGTATTAGTATGTGTGTCACATTATATTGACAACTTGATAAAGTCGGCAGACAAATTAAAATTCCAATTCCAATTTATTTTCCATCCATTCCAATTCATTAGAACTGCACAGTGTGATTGAACAGAGAACTATATATATTGCAAAGCTTACAAATGGCATTTTTTTGTCTAATGTTCAGTACTCCCTGGTATAGTGTTAAAACCAAAGTGCAGCCACACGTCAGCTCTAATAGCTGGAGGCACCTTTATATTTTCCGTCATGCTCACTCTTGCTTCTGATAAAGTACTACTTGGCGTTTTGTTGATCGCGAGTTAGCGACATCTACAGGAGCGGAGGAGGAGGTCGTTTAGCACAACTTGAATCGATACTTGAGGTTGGACTATCGATACACTATCCTAAAAGAAATTATCGCGATAGTTAGATGTATCAATATTTTTGCACAGCCCTACTAATATAGTGTACTAAATAAAATAAAAAACACCTGATGTTTGAAGCTAAATCGGAGTGGGTTAAAATAAATGCAGTATCATTATCTTACTTTAACATCTAGATTAACAGGTCTGTTAGTAAAGTTAGTTGACTTCTTTGCAATCCTGTAACTCAATAAGTATTTTCTCTGTCTCAGTAATATTCTCTCAGACTTGGGTTTTCAGATTATTCTTGTGGTATCTTACTTTTTAGAAACATTTGGCTTAATGTGACAATTTTAGAAGTTGAAAACTAAATGTAGGTCACTTTGCATGCATTTATTGTATATTTTTGTATTATTATTTATTTTAAAAAGGCATACCAGAAGAACAAATAATGTTGAAACCTTCTATAAAAACAACTGTATGATGTAAATGTAATAACCTTTTTAGATTCTCATTCCTAATAGAAAATATATTTGTATATATATATATATATTTAAAAATCTAATTTTTAAGGCCTTATTGAATGCAAAGTAGTGATGATGATGACCAACTACTTTGGTAGATAATAACCGATTTTTAAGCAGCTGAAGACAAATATCGTGACGATAGTCTTCCAGCGTCTAATTACAAAAACAAAATGTAAAGAAAAGCAAGAAAATGAATATTTATTTTCCCAAAATCATTTAAAGGGCACCTATCATTCAAAATCTACTTTTACCTATTTACCCTATCTAGCCTAATTAACCTAGTTAAGTCTTTTAAATGTCACTTTTAGCTGTATATTAGTATCTTGAAAAATATCTAGTAAAATATTATTTACTGTCATCATAGGAGGTTGAAAACAAGGACAACTTTAAAAAGTTTGTGTATGTCTGTATGTGGAGAAAAATTATGGAACAGTCTGGAACAGATTCTCAAACGATGTCAGGATATTAATCAATTTAAAAAGATGTATAAATATATATTATTAAAGGAATATAATGATGAAGGTGATTGGTAAAGGATCAAATGAGAAAGGTGATGACATTTTAATTAATGCCTGTTTGCACTTGCAGTACTATGTATTTTTTTGCGGTCTATGTTATAAAATGTAAATGTACAAATGGAATCAAACATATAATATGCCAAAGGTGCCAAAAGGATGAAATATGTCTTGTGTAAAAAGATAAGTAAAAGAAGAAATAAGTTTAAGTAATAGATGAATGATGTATGTGGTAATGGGGTGGGAAAATAATAAGCTTTTGCTTCATCCCGCTCCATTTTTGACCATGCTGATATGTATTTTGTGTTAAAGATATTTTATGTATGATATTTCTGTTCGAAAATAAATAAATCAAATCATGACAAAGATAAAAATAAATCAGTTATTAGAAATGAGTTATTAAAACTATTATGTTTAGAAATGTTAAACAGAAATTGGGGAGGAAAAATACAGGAGGGGATAATAATTGAGGAAGGCTGTTAATTCTGACTTCAACTGCATATTCTGCCTCACTAATGTAAAGTCACAATAACCCAGGCTTTATAAAATCACAGCACTTAGCAGTGTTACTAATGTACTAATTCTACTTCATCTGGATGAAATCCTCTTCCATCCACTCTGGAGACTCTTCACAACAGATTTCCAGCAGATTTATTTATTTTTAATCATCATTTTCTGTTCTAAATAGGCGAAACACTCCACAACTCAAGGCATTTCCATTTACTTTCTTGCGGTCATGTATCTTTTATGTAAGGTAACTTTCTTTAATGTATTTTTAATGGCTCTCTGCTTCTTGCCTGTATTGTTAAGGGCCGCGTAAGAGTCTTTCAGAATTAAAAGGCTGTTAATGGCTGTCCGACCAATAGTTCAGGCCGTTAATGCTCTAGTACTTTTAAACCAAATTTGTAAAGGGAAGCTTGTCTTGAACCATTATGGGCTAGCAGTCAGAAATGGAGCAAAATGAATTGTTTGTGCAGTAGTCGTGGTTGGGATCTTTGCCAACAAGTGTCATCTCTCTGTATTGATTTTCCAGGGGGTGTAGATGCTATATACAACACAACTTGTTTCAGCATGGAGTCCTTGGCTATACTGGACTTTATTTATGTAGGTCAGCCTTAATTCAGTTAGTATTAAGGCTGTACTGACATTGGAAAAATCTGACATTGCGATATTTTGTTTTGCAGAGATGTATATTGCGATATGAATATGATTTGTATAGCTAAATTTGTAAAGATTTTATTAATTTAGACCTACTGGGATGATCAAGTCTTTTTCTATGCAGTGCATCTGCATAAATAATAATAAATTACAATCAAAAATAAATAAATAAATAAATAAATAAACAGTGCTTTATGGTTTTCTGAGAAGTCTAACAGTATTCAAGTACAGAAATTGACCAATCAGATGTAAAATAACATGGTCATCATTGTATAAATAATAAAAAAAAATGTAATAATATCTTTGTTTTACTCTTTAACAAACCATATAATCCTTCGATGGGATTATTGCAAATACACACATTGCGATATCCATGCAATATATTGTTCAGCCTTTGTTAGTAATGATTTATCACTGTGAGGCATAAAGTATTACTACATAAAGATATATTACTCTTCAGAAGTTTGGGCCCAGATTTAATTTTTCATTATTGTTATAATCAGCAGGTCTGTATTCATAATATACATTTTTAATATTGTATATATTTGACTTTTTTTCTAATTAAGTCTTTACATGCATATGCTTAAACTGGTTTTGTTAAATCATCTATGTATGCGTTCATGTAAACAGGATAAACAGTGTTGCTTTATCAGCTTAAGGTTATAAATGCAAGATGTTGAATGAGTCGCACTAGACTTTCTCATGTTTATTCATCAAACTGGCAAGATAAGTGGTTTTGGTAAAGGCTCTTTGACCATAAAACATGTTTCCATTGCTTTAAAATAAATTTAAACAACTCTCTTACTCAGAAAATATATCTATGGATATTTTCAATAAGGTTTCTCCTGGGGAAGTATTAGAGTTTTTGACAAATGTGAATGATAGATTTTATGAAACATTTATATATTTGTATTTATTTGTTTTATTTTAGTAATTTTCTTTTATTTAAAGAATTTTTTTTATTTAATTATTCACTTATTGTATTTACATGTATTTGTTTTTATTTTATTCATTTTCTATTTATTTATTTATTTTATTTAATCAATAATTTTTTATTTATTTATTATTTAATTCATTTATTTCATTATTGTTTATTCATTTATTTTATTTATTTGTTTATGGGTTTATTTATTTATTTGTTTATTTAAATTTATTTGTTAAGTAATTCTATTTATTTATTCAAATAAATTAAATTACATTTATTAAAAATTTATTTGTTTTGTTTTTTGTTTTATTAATTTTCTATTTATTTTATTATTTGTTTATTTATTTTGTTGAATCAATTATTTTATTTTATTTATAATATAATTAATTAATTTATTTGATTTTATTTATCTTAATTAATTTATTTGATTTATTTGTTTATGGATTGATTGATTTGTATTACTCATTCATTCATTTATTTATTTATACATGTATAGTTTTCTAAATTGCTGGGTAAATTAACTAAAATTGTATTTTTGTATTATAAATATTGTAAATATTTTTTATTTTTGGTTTGCCGTGGCATAAAACAGTAAATAAATAAACAAGCATAAGTTCATAAACAGCTTAAGCATAAACACTTGACAACTAAGATTTTACTCTGCTTTTTAGCATATTCTGTCAGCTTATTGAAGTACATTTGGACCGAATTCCAACATATTTGTGTGAACTGTTCTTTTTAATTTTTGAAGTCAGTTTGACTGATGCAAGTATTGATGACTAGAAAAGATTTGATTCAACAACAACAAAACAATAGGCAGCAATTATTATTATTAAATATATATATATATATATGTGTGTGTGTGTGTGTGTGTGTGTGTGTGTGTGTGTGTGTGTGTGTGTGTGTGTGTGTGTGTGTGTGTGTGTGTGTGTGTGTGTGTGTGTGTGTGTGTGTGTGTGTGTGTGTGTGTGTGTGTGTGTGTGTTTTCATTATTTTTAGAGTGTGAATAATTTTACAAAGAGTTACACTTTCTCCTGATTTTATTTTTATTAAATTTGATCATTTTATTCAAAAAAAAAAAAATCAAAAAGGTATTTTTTTTTCTGACTGTTTGCAGTATTTTTTGAATAAACAAACTTAAAAAAAATACTTAAATTAGAAATAATAATGTATGATACCTTTATCATACATTATTACTTCTAATTTAAGTATTTTTTTAAATTTTATTTTTATTTTATTTTTTTAAGTTTGTTTATTCAAAAAATACTGCAAACAGTCAGAAAAAAAATACTTAAATTAGAAGTAATAATGTATGATATGTGATAAAGCATTATCACTGTTAGTATTTTTTAAAAATGTATCAGACAAACTGACTCTCTCATCTCAAGAGATGATAAAAGCATAAATGAATGTTCTCATTTAATGCAGACATAAGATAAGCAGTACAATTTTAGAAACTTTAAAACCGAGAGCCGAATGACTGTGCAAGTTTCCGTCATTTGGTTTTGAATGCTATATTTAGCATCAACATGACTCTCATAACAGATGGAGGTTTCTGAGTTGTACGCTCATGTTTTGTATGATGGAATATAACCAGATGTTTAAAAATATATTTGTGCCAACATGATTTACTTAAAATGGTCTTAATGAAACTCCTATGACCATTTTTGCAACAAACATTGCAGCGGACCGCCTACAGGCACATTAAAAGCTAAACCCATGTCATGGTCTTGCAAATAAACCCAGAGGGATGATTGGAAACACTCTCTGGCAGTTCTGTGTTTATGGCCTCCCTAAGGCTGTAAACCAAGAGCTGTAGCTTTAAGAACATGACACTATGATTTTTTTTTTTATCTCCTGGATTACCTCTGGTTTATGTAATCTATGCTTTAAAAATATTTTAGAGGATATTTAATATATCATATAATTTATAGTTTATTAGAGGATATTTTCTTTTTAGTTTTTATTATTTTATATTAATACAAATAATCATTTTCTATTTATAATAATAATAATAATAATAATAATTATTATTATTATTATTATTATTATTATTATTATTATTAAATGGTTGGTTATTTCATTTTAATTAATTTTAATGAATCATTAATATTCATAATTGGCACTTTATTGTTTTTATTTTATTTTTAAACTGTATTTTCATGATTGAACATGGCAGTATCCTTTTTTTTTATTTTACCTTCATGAATTGCCTCGCGTTGCCCTAATCTATGCTATTTTGGAGGATGTTTTAATTTGCTTTTTTGTAAATATAATTATTTTATAGTTACAAAACAAATCTTTTTTTTTTACATTTCAATATGTTGTTGTTATTATTAGTAATTAGTTAATTTTTTAATTTGTAATTAATAATTAAAGTTAGTTATTAATATCTAATATCTATTTTTAATGACTGTAGAACATGACAGTAAGGCCCAATTCCAATTCTATTTTTGTACCCCTACCCCTACCCCTAGCCCTTCCCCTTCCAATTGGCCCTTACATCCAAGGGTTAAGGGGAAGGGCTTCAAAATTTACCCCGAAGAATTGGTACAGCACTTCAGCACCTGCACATGCCATCATATGTCATCACGATCTCTTGCTTCATATGAGATCAGACGATCGCGACTGCTGTAGTTATTCCAGTTATTGTAAATAAATTATGTTATTTTTGGGTATTTATCTTTAGGAATCACTGAAGGCATATGTTATGTTATCATAACGATCTAATGTGGCAATAAGATCGTAGCTGTACTGTGTATTTACACAGTGGCCATATTCATCTATGTAAACACACCAAAACAACATTAACATTATAGCAGACACTGTAAAAAGCTCATTCTCAGCCACTAGACTATTCTGACAGGGTATTCGAGTGTCAGAATGTTGTGGGACTGCTGTACAGGAGTTATGATTATGGATTAAAAATCGCAAAATTTAGCTGACTTTTTTTTCTAGCGTTTTTTTTTTAAAAGAATGACGGTAAAACACGAATGTGGTTATGAATATATTAAAACATATGTTTGTTTGTTGTAAAAATTCGTAATAATGACAAAAAATACTAATTTGTGGATCTACTTACTTTCGGGTTCAGCAATACTGCCGTTGTGGCTGGTGTATTCTGGGAAATTTTCTTACCCCTTGGCTTTGAGTGTGGTCCTGAAAAATCTTTGTTGGAAGGGCTATTCACCCCTTCCCCTTAGCCCTACGCCTTCAAGCTAAAGAGAATTGGGACACCCCTACCCCTTGGCGTGAAAACGAGGGGTAGGGGTAAGGGGAAGGGCTTAGGGGTAGAATTGGGATTGGGCCTAAGTTTACGTAATCTATGCTTTGAAAATATTTTGAAGTATTTTCTAAACCATAGATCTCAAACTCAATGCCGGGAGAGCCGCAGCTCTGCACAATTTTTCTCCAACCCTAATCAAACCAAGCTGGTTTAGTAGTGTCTAACAGTCTTGAACACCTTGATTAGTTGGATCAAATGTATTTGATTAGGGTTGGAGCAAAACTCAGCTGAGCTGAGAAATCCAGTTTGAGACCTGCTCTAAACGCTTAAAATCATTTGTTCACATTCAATTTGTTTATTATTATTCATTAATATTTTAATTAGCACTTTCTTGCTTTTATTTCATTTTTAAATTGTATTTTTCATGACAGTAGAACATGGCAGTATGCCCCCCCACCTAATTTATGCTATTTTGGAGGATGTTTTTAAATTTTTTACAAATAACCTTTTTTTACATTAATATTATTATTATTATTATTATTAATTGGTTCATTATTTAATTTGTAATTAATTATTTAAGTTAATAATTAATATCTATAATTAACATTTATTGCTTTTATTTAAACTTTAAAGCATATTTTTCCTGAAGTCTTGCTCTTGGTCTGTCTGTGTGCAGGAGCTGATCTTGCCTTTGCTCCTCCTGGGTCTCCTCATCCTCATCAGCACCCTCAACCCTCATGTCTCCTACGGCAGCATCAGCACCAAGGAACTGGACTTTGAGCGGGAACTGCCAGTCAAAGGCCTGGGTTACACCCCCATCAACAATTTCACCAATCACATCATGGAAGAGGTGGCACGTGAACTGAGTAAGTCACATCTGTTGCTTGTCTGTCTTCAAATATCATTTTCTATTAGTAAACGTGTTGCCAATTCAGGCAGCATTTACAATTTTTTCAAAATGTATTAATTTATTTTTACTTGATTTTGTCTATGACTTTTGTTTGTGGTTTTTTGTTTTTGTGAAGCACATTGGTCAACTTGGGTTGTTTTTAATTGTGCTATATAAATAAAACGCCATTGTCATGCTCCTTTCCTACTAGCTTGAACTGGTTTTAGTTCAGAGCTAGTGCTATTGACCATTCAGAGATTAATTGATTCGGCTAGAGAGCCTTCTGAGTGCAGGTTTACTTTTCCATGAGCCAGAGAAACACCACAGAGCAAAGCCAATCTTCCCTAGCAACAGTAGTGCGGAAGCCATGTATGCCCAGACAATAAGCTATTTTTGACCCAGGATCTTCTGTTGCATGGGTATCTGTTTGACCAGAAAATGTTGTCAAAATTAATGATTTTTCTTTTTATTCTAAAAAGCACTAGAATATTAAGTAAAAATCATGTTTCATGTAGACATTTTGTTAATTTCCTACTGTAATTATATCAAAACTAAAATGTTGATTAGTAATGTGCATTGCAGAGCACTTCATATAGACTACTTTAAATTTTCTCAGTGTTAGAACTTTTTATAATTATTTTGTAATTTTTTTTAAGCCCTCAGATTCCAGATATTCAAATAGTTTTTGGCCAAATATTGTTCTATCTTGTAAATCAATGGAAAGCTTATTTGTAATGTATATATCTCAAGTAACGTATAAATCTTAATATCCGAAATTTGACACTTATTACTGGTTTTGTGGTCCAGGCACAGATTTGACAAACTTAAAAAATTAGCAGGAGGGCTAATAATTGTGATTTGATTGCTAATATATATTTTTTCCCTTTTCAAATATTTCCAAATGATATTTAACAGAGCAAGGACTTTTTTTTCTTATTTGTTTTATTTTGGGTAGAGTAAAAGCAATTTTTAAAAAATTTTCAAAAACCATTTTAAGGTCAATATTATTAGCCCTCTTAAGTAGGGATGTAACGATTCACTGTGAGCCTGTTAAAAATTGATTCAAATATGGGACAATTCAAATCAGTAGAAATGTTGAATGAATCACAATACATGTTTAAACAGAGGGGGCGCTGTGCTTACAAGCGCAACTCGCTTTACCTGCACACCAGCGGTGAGCAAGAAGTGTGGCGGTAGAGTTAAATGACAGCAGTGAAGTGCGCCAGACAAACACAAACTGTGTGCAAATACTGCAAAAAGACGTTGACTTGACACTAACAGAACAATGAATATGATGCAGCACAGTCAAAAACTACTGTCACAGACGTCTATACGTAAAAAAAAATATTAATAAACCAAACCACGCAGACCGGATGATTTGCAGCTCTGCTTACTCCGACAAGTGCTACGGAGATCATCAGTGTTTTCATAGCGAAAGTGTGAAGCTGATTTTCAGACTGAAAGAGGAAGTTGTACTGTTACAGAAGCAGGTATTAGATTATTTTTACTCTCTCCTTTTCAAATTAGTTTATGCATATTTTAATAATTTGAAGATATGCTGATATTTCTATTTAAAAATGTAAAATCCCAGCACAGTCACAGTTTTAGTTTGTTTATAATAATGAGTCTTCTTTAGTTTGTATTATTATTTTAATTATTATTTTTTTTTTAAATAGCAATTTAGTTATGACAGAAAATAAATTATTTGACAAAGAAATGTGCAGCATTTAGGAAAAAAATGAAAGGGCTCTTCACCTTAAATTCGTTTCAAATAATTTTGTTAAAAGATCGTGACTGAATCGTATCGTGAGATTAGGATCGTGATTCGTATCGACTCGTGAGTCAGGTGAATTGTTACATTCCTACTCTTAAGCAATATAATTTTTTTGATTGTCTACAGAGCAAATTACGTTTATTAAATTTATTATATTTATTTAAATATATTTATTTTTTATATGCGATACACACACATACATAGAAACAAAACTATTTTGTCACTTAGATATTTAAATTTATATAGTTTGTATTATATATTTATGTATAAAATAATAATAAAATAATAATTTTCTGAAATATATGTTTGTGTTTATTTATATATACATGTTTGTTAAAAAACTGATAGGATTGTTATATATTGTTTATTTAGTATAGCTTTTGCCATGAATATAGCAAATGCTGCTGATATGGCATTAAAATATAAATAAATACATGTGTATATATACAGTTAAAACCAGAAGTTTACATATACTCTAAAAAAAGGAACATAACCATTTAAAAAAAATGTCTGATGATAAATCATACTAAACGTTTACTATTTTAGGTCCGTTAGGATTACCTAAATCATTTACATTTGCTAAATGCCAGAATAACGAGAGACTTTTTTTAATTTTTTTTTTATTAATTTCTAGACAGTCAAAAGTTTACATACATTTCCTTGGTATTTTTTTAGCTTTGCTTTTAAACTGTATCACTTTGCTCAAATGTTTTGGGTATCCTTCCACAAGCTTCTCACAATAGTTTGCAGGAATTTTGGTCCATTCCTCCTGACAGAATTGGTGTAACTGAGTCAGATTTGTAGGCTGTCTTGCTCGCATAAGCTTTTTCAACTCTGCACACACATTTTCTATAGGATTGATTTCAGGGCTTTGTGATGGCCACTCCAAAACATTCACTCTGTTGTCCTTAAAGCACACTAATTTGGCAGTATGCTTAGGGTCATGGTCTGTTTGGAAGACCCATTTGTGGCCAAGTTTTAATGTCCTGGCTGATGTCTTGAGATGTTGCTTCAGTATTTCTACATAATGTTCTTTCTTCATGATGCCATCTATGCTGTGAAGTGGACCAGTCCCTCCCGCAGCAAAACAGCCCCACAACATGATGCTGCCGCCCCCATACTTCACAGTTGGGATGGTGTTCCTAGGCTTGTAAGCTTTCCCCTTTGTCCTTCAAATGTAACACTGGTTATTATGGCCAAACAGTTCAATCTTAGTTCCATCAGACCACAGGACATGTTTCCAAAAATGATTCTTTTTCCCAGTGTAATTTGGCAAATTGTAATCTGGCTTTTTTGTTGATTCTGGCTTGTTGATTTTCCCATGCTGTCACACAAGGAAGCAGTGTGTTGGAGGTTTTCCTTAAATACTTTTCTACAGTTGTGCCTCCAATTAACTCAAATGTGGTCAATCAGCCAATCAGAAACTTCCAAAACCTTGACACCATCATCTGAGTTTTTTCATCATTAAATTTAGCATTCGCAGCATCATAAAGTTCTGGAGGGACTGCCTAACACAACTGCTGCCAGTTTTTCTATTTTGGCATAAAGTAGGAACCATGGGTGTTATTTGCGAATCACTTTTCCTTATTCACAGCCGGTGCATTGCGTGTCAAAAAATCAAAGAGCCGATTTGAAACTGATCTGGACGCTCAAACTGATAATAGTATTTAAAGTCGGCCATTTGTGTGTGTTTTTGTTTATGTGGTATGTTTGTGTGTGCTTTTCCTCAGCTATGAATGAGCATTTAGACATGTTCTCCACCGAGGCCGATTTGGAGAATGCCAGTCTCTATGAACCCGAGGGCTATGTTGGAGTGGTCTTTTTGGATTCGATGTCGTATCGTCTGCGATTCCCGTACAGCCAGCTTCCTCTGCCTAGTGACTTCACTGAATCCATAAGTGAGCATCACACACACACACATAAACCACTGATTTCATTAAATTACAGCAGTGGCAGCTCCCTGTTTTGCTGCTGCTTTGGTTAATTGGCAAACTCCTTTTTAATGCAAATGACATTCGCTTTGTAACTGTTTGATCTATAATGAAAGGAGCTGTTGAAGAACTAACACTCTTGAGTGGTGTTTTTTTTTTTTATTTATTTTTTTTTTTATCTCTGATCCTCAGCAAGCTGTTACACCAACTATGTCAACTGCCGTGCCGCCAACTACTGGTATTCTGGATTCATACGACTACAGTCTGTCATTGATGCTGCCATTATACAGGTTAGAAAGTACTGCATTAGTTTAAAAGAATTATTAGTATTTAGGGACTTTACAACACTGTTAACCTCCTAACTGTTGCCGTCTCGTGTTTGGGGCATTTTTCTGTACATTTTTTGGATTGCAGCATTATTATTATTTTTATTATTATTATTATTATTATTATTATTATTATTATTATTATTATTATTATTATTATTATTATTTCTAAACTTGAATTTAATATTTTATTAATATGCATATAATATCACCTAATAATTTTAAAGTGTTAATTATTTATAGTGTTAATTCCAAATGTGGGGTAACAGTTAAGGGGTTCAAATAAAGTTAATATTTTATTTTATTTATTTTAATAATTTAATAATGTTTTTTCAGCTTTGTTTTTCTGTTCATTATAGGTCATAGGAACTTTTTAGCCAGGGAATTTTAATTTGGCTTAAAATAGGAACCTTGAATTCAATATTTTATTAATATGCATATAATTTGTTAAAGTGTTAATTATTTAAAGTTTGAATTGCAAATGTGGCGTAGCAGTAAAGGGGTTCAAGTAAACTTAATATTTTATTTTATTTTATTAATCAAGCCAATGCTGAATTAATTGAATCAAAACAAATATTTTAAAAATTAAAACTAAATAAACTTGATAAAATAATTTAATAGCATAATTCAATAAAATAACATAATAAAATATTTATATAAGAACTCTAAACAAATCATATGAATTATTTGCTGGTATCTTAATCAAGGTAACATTTCCATGTTGAATAAATGTATTATTTTGTTATAAACTTTTGAATGATCATGTTTTTTTTTTTACAAACAGTACTAAACCTCTCAACTGTTTTCAACATTGGTAATAAAAATGTTTTTTGAGAGCCAAATCAGAATATTTATGTGACCCTGAGGGCTAGTTTATTTCAGTGTTTACTTTAAAATGTAGTTTTTTTTTTTATATAAATTACAAATAAATGCAGTCTTGGTGGATATAAAATACTTCAAAATGTTTTAAACTTTGGTGGTAAACAACAAATAGAAAAATTAAGCATTATAAATATTGTTTTACATTTATAACAAAAGTTATAATATGCCATCCTTGCTACATTTAGCAGACCTCAAAGGACATTTATGGTGCATCATCATAAACTGGATCTGCTCAGATTGTATATCAGATTTAGGCATTGAATTCTAATATATACAGTTGAAGTCAAAAGTATTAGCTCTCCTTTTAAATTTAAATTCTTTAAAAAATATTCCCTAAGTGCTGTTTTTCCCCCAACACAGTTATAAACAACAGTTTTACTAACTAATTTCTAATAAGTAACTTATTTTGTCTTTGCTACGATGACAGTACATAATATTTTACTAGTTATTTTGCAAAATACTAGTATGCAGCTTAAAGTGACCTTTAAATGCTTAATTAGGCAAGTTGGGATAATTAGTCAAGTTTTTAGAAAACAGTATTTTGTTCTATATTATATTATATCATATAATATGATAATATTAACCCTAAAATTGTTTTAAAAATAATAATAAAAACTGCTTTTATTCCAGCCAAGACTTACTACTTTTTTGCAGTATTTCCTATTTTATATATATATATATATATATATGTAATAATAGGAAATACTGCAAACATTTCCTTGCTCTGTTAAACATTACTTGGGAAATGTTACGACTTTAAAGTTCAGCTCTAGGGTAGGGGTTAACGAGGTAACATTTTGATGTCATTTGTAATTTTAGTGGGGAGTTAGTGGTAAAAAAGCAAGACAACAACCAAGTAATGCAAAAATAAGTGAATTTGTTTACAAAAGTGTAAAGTCAAACAGCAAAATATTATATACAAGTTGGAATCTCACAAATGAAAATAAATCAATTAATGTATGTTATTAAAGGGGGAAAAGTGAATTTCAAGTGGCGCCAAATAAAGGAAAGCAATATAACAAAAAACCCAAATCTAGCTGAAAATTACCCTCTAAATTACCTAAAAGAAAATAAATAAACAAAACATCTTCAGTGTATGTCTAATACTACTCTTCTAACAAAAATATACGTGGAAAGCTTACAGTGGGTGGCGCTCACTTCTAAACTAAAGTGTTTAGACAGTGGAGTTTTCTGCGTGTTGCGAGGTTTATGTCATTTGACATCTTAACTCCTCGATTTTAACTGGAATTCGGACACAGAAGATCAGGGATTGTGAAATACGCACATACAAGACAGTAACAGCGACCAAAACTGAAACGAAGTAATGATGATTACAGGGAGTAATGAAGATTGACATCTTCACAGACAAATGGGAATTTGGACTGGGAGATCCTAATAATTTTGCCCTAAACTATATATTTTTAGCAATGCAACTGAAGGAGACTGCTGAGCCTTTTCCGATCCTCAATTCCATAATAACCGCTTCATTTTTCTGCAGCTGAAGACCAAACGTCCGGTGTGGAATGAATTAAAAGTGCGTGCAGTGATGATGGGACATCCAGGTTCAGTGGAGGTCCAGAAGTTCCCTCAAACACTCATTTCCATCTATTTGGTGCTGGCCTTCACACCCTTCGTCTCCTTTCTCATTGTCAATGTGGCAGCTGAAAAAGAACAGCGGCTGAAAGACACCATGGGCATGATGGGATTGTACGATTCTGCCTTTTGGTACGTTTTTTTCAATTCATGAATAAAATTGTAATGCATGGCAAATTTAAATTATATAAAAACGTTGAGTTTGTAAAATAATCTTTTGCTGTCTCCAGGCTTTCATGGGGCCTTCTCTATGCCGCCCTAGTGACTACCATGTCCATTCTAATGGCTGTTATTGCGACCTGCACGCCCCTGTTCTCCAACAGCAATTTCTTTGTCATCTTCCTCCTCATTTTCCTCTATGGAATATCCTCTGTAAGTCTTCCGGTGGCAGTCTGAAAACTAGAAACTCAAAGCTTCAGATGAAAGCCATTTAAATGCCTGTGCACTCGTTTGGCCTCAGGTCTCCATTTCTGCCTGCTGTGGAAGCAGTCTTGTTGAGTGACAGGCTAATCTGCCTTCATATTGAATACGTTATTAGTTTTCATTTTCGTTTTGCAAGGCTAAATTGCTTTTCAGCTGTGATGGTTTTCTTTTGCGTCAGAAGGGTGTGACTGTACTGGTAAAATAACTGACTAAATGCAAATCGCTCCTTTGAGGTTTGGATACATTGATGAATAAATGCTATATATAGTTGAAGTCTGAATTATTAGCCCTACTGAATTATTAGCCCCCTGTATATTTTTTCCCCAATTACTGTTTAATGTACAATGTCAACAAATTTCTAAACATAATAGTTTTAATAACTCATTTATAATAACTGATTTATTTTATCTTTGCCATGATGACAGTAAATAATATTTTACTAGATAATTTTCAAGGTACTATTATTCAGCTTAATGTCACATTTAAAAGCTTAACTAGGTTTATTTGGCAAGTTAGGGTAATTCGGCAAGTCCTTGTATAATGATGGTTTGTTCTGTAGACTATTGAAAAAAAAAATTACTTAAGGGGGCTGATAATATTGAAATGGTTTTAAAAAAATACAAAACTGCTTTTATTCTAGCTGAAATAAAACTAATCAGACTTTCTCCAGAAGAAAAATATTTTAGGAAGTACTGTGAAACAATTCCTTGCTTTGTTCAACGTTATTTGGGAAATATTTGAAATAGAAAAATGATGTGAGGGCTAATAATTTTGACTTCAACTGTACATGTAACATTCAATCCATTACGTTTGTGTCAGCAATACAGTGTTTTAGAGATGTATCCGTAATGAGGCTTTCTTATGTTTATTTATTTAGCTGTTTAATGTCTTAGAATATTTCAGTTTCAGTTTAAAATATCTCATGGTTTATTTATCGTGCAATTTTTGGATTTTGTCCAATTTTATATGAATTTGGTTTAGTCCATGTGAATTTGCTTCACATATACATTGTGTTTTTGTGTGTGTGATTTATTGTTATTATTGAGACTAATCTAGCTCCATAGACAATACGTTCACGTCTGTAATAAACTTTTCTTTTCTTCTTTTATGGTGTGGAGGAAAGTGCATGTGTATCAGTATTAGGCATGGGCCGGTGCTCTAAAATATGTTATTAATAAATGTCTAGGTTATAAACTAATGCTTCCCCCCCCCCATTACACACAGTATATTTTATTTTTAGAAACATTTAAAATATTTTGGAACGATAAACTTGTCAGGCTAAATAATTCAAATGAGTCATTGACTTCTGCTCTCTTCATTAGTTTCAAAAACACAGATTTCTTCACAATTTAAAACTGCATCTTTGGATATCTTTTCTGCTGGAGATACTGTTGTCATAATAAAAAAAAAAAATTAAAAAAGGTAAAAAAATAAATAAAAAATCTTACACACAGTAGGAATGGTATAGCAGAATATTTTGGTGGTTTTAAAACCTTGACTTTTCCAAACAGTGCTATACCTTGAAAACGGTTATCGTCCCATGCCTAATCAGTATATTAGATCCGTCAAACAGCATATTTTGGACATTATGGCAACTTGAAGTACTAAATCAGGCCCTGCCACTTTAGGAATGAATTGTGCAAATGTATGATATTGTGATTTGGGGAAAAAAAAATTTTTGAGGTAGTTCACAAATCGTGTTTTTGGAGTAAGTTTGCTGATATTATTCAGGCTCAAAAAGGAACTTTAGAGTTATTTAAAGTGTAAAAACATACTAGGATACTGGTAAATGTTACCAGAAGAGGTCTATGTTTTTATTTAATGCCAATGGACCCTTTTCACAAGACTGTCTTGACACATTTAACAGTCTTTAGCATCTTAAATCCTTAAAAGTTTTTAATATTTAGATTTTTTTTTTATTTTTTTTTTATTTAATGTATTTACATTTATATGCATTTATTTATGTATGTATTATATCATCTTTGCGTCAAATGACAAAAAACTAATTGCTAGTAATGCGAGGTGTTTCTAACACAGCGTCTATAGGCAGGAAAGTAAATTTGACATTTTCTCTTGTCTCGTTTCTCTTCTGGCTGCTGTTATCAGGCTGCTTTTCCCTATTTCTGAAAGTCTTAATATTTTCCTTTTATTCTTTTAACAAATAGGATTGTAAAAAAATCATTTGTTGTACTCTCCTATTTACTGCGTTCTAAGTTTACCCAACTATGACGATTTCCGAAAGACGGAAATGTGAAAAGAGTCCAGTGTTTGGATTGTGAAAACTGGCATCTGTGTGACAGATTGGGGAAGTTAACACAAAATGAGGGATTTTCTTATCATTTTATTTTAAGTGCACTGACTTCACACTTTCTACAAAACTCAATTTTTTTTTTCCACTTCTCAATCGTCCAGATTTTCTTCTCCTTCATGTTGACCCCGTTGTTTAAGAAGCCCAAGTTTGCCAGTACGGTGGGCTCGATGCTGACAGTGGTGTTCGGCTGTCTGTCGCTCTTCACTGTGTTGATGAGAGATTTCCCTCAGTCTGCTGTGTGGCTCCTCTGCCTTCTGTCCCCCAGCGCTTTCTCTATCGGCATCGCCCAGGTAACACACAAACACACTCTATACTTTATTAGCAGTTTCCAAGGTTATTTAACTGCCTGCCAAGAAGCGCAGTAAAATCTGACTAACACATCCGTAGTATTTCCCTTAGCAATTTTGCCATGGATATACATATGCGTTCAAACTATTTGATCTGCACTTCTTTTCATTTTTTTTTTTATTTTATTATTTTTTTAAGCAGTGCTCAACATAAATGAATATATTTTTATCCATTTCTTACTGAATATAGATAATATATGTTGGTGCATTTGAACAAAACAATTTATTAAATTGATATATTCATAAAAATAGTATTTTAATCACCAAACATCCTTAGAAATAAAAAGATAATACATTTAAATTCATGTTAAATATTTGAAAAAAAAAAAAATTATTTAACATTTATTTAACATTTTTACCTAACATGATAACGCTCCAAAATGAGTACACCCAAATTTATAAGTTTTGTTAGATTAGCTCCAGATTTGACTTCACTACTGACTAATCTAATATGCACAAATAAAAAATTGTAAAAGCTTCCTATAGAAAATATTAATTTAAATGATATATAAATTATATATGTTGAGCACTGTAAATAAGAATGGGGTACTTTAATTCAACAAGTATGCCTTAAAAGGAAAGTTCACCCAATGAAATTTCAGTCATTCTTTACTCGCTTGTTTAAAACCTATTTAAGTCTCTTCTTTTGAACACAAAAAAAAGATATTTTAAAGAGTGTTGGTAGCTGACACCCATGAATGAGGTAATTCAATTTTTTTGGGTGAACTATCTCTTTAAAATGTTATTTTTAATTATGTGTTCTTGAATGGATTTGGGGGAAAATGTATAACTGTTTCTACCAAAATTCTAAGCAGATCAGAGGATTCAGGGATTAAAGATACAGTTGATGTCAGAATTATTAGCCCCTCTTTGAATTTTTTTTTCTTATTAAATATTTCCCAATATTTTTCTTCTGCAGAAAGTCTTATTTGTTTTATTTCAGCTAGAATAAAAGCAGTTTTTAATTTTTTAAAAAACCATTTTAAGGTCAAAATTATTAGCCCCTCTAAGCTAATATTTTCTTCGATAGTCTACAGAACAAACCATCATTATACAATAACTTGCCTAATTACCCTAACCTGCCTAGTTAACCTAATTAACCTAGTTAAGCCTTTAAATATCACTTTAAGCTGTATAGAAGAGTCTTGAAAAATATCTAGTAAAATATTACTTACTGTCATCATGGCAAAGATAAAATAAATCAGTTATTAGAGATGAGTTATTAAAACTATTATGTTTAGAAATGTGTTGAAAAAAATCTTCTCTCCGTTAAACAGAAATTGGGGGAAAAATAAACAGGGCGGCTAATAATTCTGACTTCAACTGTACTTGCTGTATGACTTTAGTTATGTTATTAAAAATGCAGACAGATTTGTGTCATAAAAATAGATTTTACTGTATAACACACAATGTTTGTAAAACAATTGCTTAAAAATATGATTAGTTAACTAAAAAAAAAACATTTGGGGAAATAATATGTTAAATTAAATTTGGGAGGATAATAAAATATTTTGGGCAACGCAGTGGCGCAGTAGGTAGTGCTGTTGCCTCACAGCAAGAATGTCGCTGGGTCGCAGGTTCGAACCTCGGCTGGGCTGGGTCAGTTGGCGTTTTTGTGTGGAGTTTGCATGTTCTCCCTGCGTTCGCGTGGGTTTCCTCCGGGTGCTCCGGTTTCCCCCACAGTCCAAAGACATGCAGTACAGGTGAATTGGGTAAGCTAAATTGTCCATAGTGTATGAGTGTGAATGTGTGTGTGTGGAAATTCCCAGAGATGGGTTGCGGCTGGAAGGGCATCCGCTGCGTGAAATCGTGCTGGATAAGTTGGAGGTTCATTCCACTGTGGCGACCCCGCAAGGGACAAAGCCGACAAGAAAATGAATGAATGAATAAAATATTTTATTGTGCACTAAATAATTAGAAATGTTTCCTCAGCAGTAATGTTTTTTAAGCAGTTTCCAAGGTTATTTAACTGCCTTCCAAGAAGCGCAGTAAAATCTGATTAACACATCTGTAGTATTTCCCTTAGCAATTTTGCCATGGATATACATATGCATTCAAACTATTTGATCTGCACTTCTTTTCAATTTTTTTATTTTATTATTATTTATTTCTTATTTTTTTCTGCAGTGCTCAACAGATGAGTACACCCCATTTTGAAAATGAATATATTTTTATCCATTTCTTACTGAATATAGATAATATATGTTGGTGCATTTGAACAAAACAATTTATTAAATGGATATATTCATAAAAATAGGATTATAGTAATGACCGTTGAATTATAAATGATATTTTTCAGTTGAAGCTATAATTTTTAATTATAATATTCATATATTTGTATTTATTCCTAACTGAAATATTACCTTTTGGCATAAAAAATGTCTAAATTTGCGGTAATAGTAAAAGATTTAATTGGGCACTAAATAATCAGAAATGGTTCCTCAGCACCAAATCAAGTGGAAACTGAATTCTGGACTAATGGCTGTTGAGGTAAATTAGAAATAGTTGATCTTTAAAAAAAATAAAAAATTGTAATTTTTAATTATAATAATTCTTATTTGTCACTTAATTATTCCTAAATAATTAAGTAAAAATAAGACTACTTTCAAAAATATTTTTAACAATCAACTCAACCAAAATGTGTGGAATGAATGGTAGTCTAAGTAATTCATTTTACTAAACAATAAAAACACAAAGTTCCCTCAAATAAGTTTCTGTTGCTGTTTGTGTGTGTGTATTTGTAGGTGGTGTATCTGGAAGCTCAAGGGGACGGCGCAGTGTTCTCATCTCTGGGCAATGGTCCTCACGCGCTCTATGTTCCACTGGTCATGCTGTTTTTGGACTGCATCCTCTACCTGCTTTTAGCCATTTACCTGGACCAAGTGCTACCAGGTGATGACTAGAGTTAAATCATTTCCTATAAATGGTTCGGTATCACCGAACTGCTCAATGTATAGACCATTTTGAGGTATGTAAACAATAACAATGGTCCTTACGTATTTCCTGTTTAACATTTTTAGTTTCCATAGCTCCTGAGAGTCCTATAAGGTCCACATATTGATGAATAACATTATGACCGCTGTTTTAATGTTGAGATATGATTGAGTTGCCTCTTGTTACAGTTATTAAAATAGTTTGACAACAAGCAGGAAATGTTCATGGGCCAAAGTGCAAAGTTCATATAATACAAAGTACAGCTTTATGAATGTAAATACACGTATATATATGTATGTATGTGTAATTTTTATTTATTTACTTTTTTTTTAAAATCAAGATATTAAAAACCTTTAAGGAATAAAGATGCTGATTACCATCATCACTATCTTGTGAAAAGGGTCTATTAAACCAGGTATTATTTCTTAAAATACTTTTTAAGAAGACCTGTGGTTCAGTTCTAAAAGCTACAAATATTTTGAAAAGTATAACTACATTTGCAGATGCTGCTTCAGTAAAGCACATGTTGTTTGACTATGCTACATTCTACACCTAAGTATCTTTTTAGTTATTTTTATGTTAAATGGAGGCGTTTTTGTGACCTTCTCACATTTATGGACATTTTTTCCTTCAGGCGAATTTGGCACAAGACGCTCAGTGCTGTATTTTCTAAAGCCATCCTATTGGTCCAAGCGGAGGAAGCGCTATGTGGAGGTGAGCTCTGTGTATGAGGGCGAAGTGAACGGGACACCTACAATCGACGAATCGGTGGAGGCTGTTTCTCCTGAGTTCAGAGGCAAAGAGGCTATCAGGTACAGACTCCATTCTCAAAATGACCAGTGGCCTCGAAATAATGATTTTCAGCTATTTTAGATCATTTTAAATGAATCTTTTGAGTTTCAAAAAAATAAAATAAATATATATAATTTTTTTTTGACAATTCATAACCCTGGCGCTTTCATTAGTTATGTTTTTATGTATTTTGTTTATTATTATTATTTATGATGGTTCATTTAGCTGTGGCGACCACAGATAAATCAGGGACTAAGTCGAAGGAAGATTAATGAATTATTATTTTATATTATTATTTTTATTAGATTTAATTTGTGATGGACTTTTTTTGTAATCAACGCATCTTTATCTTCAAACTACAGTGGCCACTAAGTACCACTAAGTCTTAGCCTACACAAATGATGTTTTATATTTGTTCTAGGTTTTTGCTTTATTATTAAATGGGTCAACGGTGAGATTTCCCATTTTTACAAAGGTCATTTCATGTTGATAGAAAGCATATAAAATGCAAGCAAATTACCTACACTGATGTTTCAAATAGCTTCTCTGATAATAAAACAGTAAAATATGGGGGAAATAATAATGTTCCATTATCATCATTCATTCAGTGTAACGCATTTATGGGATGTAAATATCAGTGTTATGCATTTAAAAATCAAACAACTCACATATTATTTTATATATTTAAATAAGTACAGTACAAAATGTGTGATCATACTAAATGTCAGTTTTAAAGAATTAAAAGCTTTGTATAGTTGACATAGGTAAAACCTACTGGTTTTGAAGGATAGTGGCTGGTTGTAAAGATTTGAAAGGACACGATCATATTTGACAAGGTTCAAATTAGGGCTGCACAATATATCGTTTCAGCATCGATATCGCAACGTGTGTATTTGCAATAGTCACATCGCAGTATCTGCAATGTTGAGTCAGAATTATAGTTGATCAGCAATGAAGACACTGTAGTTATTTTACATTACATTTGATTATTCAATTAATTTACCTGAATATCTGACTTCTGTTCGACTCTTCGGAAAACCATAAAGTCTTATTTCACTTATCTTTCCTCTGTATTATTTATTTTATTCCTCCAATTTGCTTGATTCACTCCGCTACAAGATTATTACAATCATTCATTCATTCATTCATTCATTCATTCATTTTCTTTTCGGCTTAGTCCCTTTATTAACCCGGGGTTGCCACAGCGGAATGAACCAACTTATCCAGCATGTTTTTACGCAGCGGATGCCCTTCCAGCCACAACCCATCTCTGGGAAACATCCACACACACTCATTCACTACGGACAATTTAGCGTACCCAATTCACTTGTACCGCATGTCTTCGGACTGGGGGAAACCCACGCGAACGCAGGGAGAACATGCAAACTCCACACAGAAACGCCAACTGACCCAGCCGAGGCTCGAACCAGCAACCTTCTTGCTGTGAGGCGACAGCACTACCTACTGCGTCGCCATTATTACAATCAATGATTTAATTCGAAATAGAGCTAATAAAGTCATCTGCTGAAATTGTGTTCAATATCGCAATATAAATCAGAGAAAAATAAAATGTCATTTTTGAAAAGTTAAAATTTCCAAATGTGTGCAGCCCTAATTAAGATATTTCTTTATTTCAGTATATGAAGTATTTCTAGTTTTAGTGGGTGTCTTCTTTTAAATCATTGTTCACATTTTGACCAAATTTATTTTGCACCTTTGCTGTTGTGCAGTGATTTAGGGAGCAGATTGAGAAAGAGACCAATGTTTATTTAGATTTGATGTGGTAAAATCCTTCAAAGCCTGGGTAGATTTGTGTTTTGAAGAGAGCTGGCCAGCAGCCAGAATGACCATTTAATATCCATCACAAGCTTTCAGTGTTTATATTTTTATTCCTGTTAGGATCTGCAATATCCGAAAAACTTATAGGGAGAAGGATACCAAAGTGGAGGCTTTAAGAGGTGAGACTTCCCACCTTTAATCTACTTTCATGTTCAAGCATTATGCGGCCTCTTGCTCAGTATTTATGTCTAAAATGATCCCTGTGTATTGCTGATTAAATGTTTGTTAAAGGGAAAGTTCACCCAAAAATGAAAATTTTACTCTCCCTCAAGTACACTAGGTTGACTCATTTGCATTTATTGAATAATGATTCACCACAAACGTGTAATTACTTTTAAGCTGTTCTCATCATAAAACATATTTTATTAAAATGTCAAAGTTTACTTACAATTAGACTTTAAGATTTTTATAATCAAAAAACTTTGGATTATTTTTGAAAAGGTATCACCAGGAGGAACTTTAAGTTATCAAATATTAAATTGAAAAATCATATTTAACTTTTAATATATATTTTTTGTAAATTTTATTTATTTATTTTATGTATATATTTGTGTATCATCTCTTCTTGAAGTATGAAGTTGTTCTTATCATGTAAGGTTATAATCTATATTGATCTTGCCATAAGTTGCTGATGCCGCTACAAATAAATAAACAAACAAACTCGTGTGGTTTCAAGCCTTTATAAATTCCTTTCTTCTGTTGAAGGAGATATTTTGAAGAATACGAAAAACCTCTAACCATTGACTTCCAAAATATTTTGTTTTCCTTATTTAGGTTTTCAGCTAAAAAAAGTAAAGTATAAGTAAATCTAGATAGAAACATTTTAAACGCAAAGGCATTTGCAACCAAGTTTTACTTTTGCACAACTAAAGAATCTCATAACTCATTTGATTGGTCTTCAAAATCCAGTTTTACTATGATGCATTGATTTCTTTGGTATTCTTTCTGCTTGGGATCTAAAGGGTTGACTTTTGACATCTATGAGGGTCAAATCACAGCCCTGCTGGGTCACAGTGGAGCAGGAAAATCCACCCTTATGAACATCCTGTGTGGCATTTGCCCCCCTACCGAAGGTCAGATTTGTGATGCACGGATGCAAATTGTTCTGTACCCTTAAACTGTCCATATTCCTGAGTTTCTTTACTTTGCTTGAAATGATTTCTTACACACTCACAACTGTCTTATGTTTACCCATAGGCACAGCCACCATCTATGGCTCTCCAGTGGCAGAGATCGCAGAGGGGGCCGAGATGAAGCAGCTGGTTGGTATTTGCCCCCAGTTCAACATCATCTTTGATGTGCTCACCGTAGAGGAACACCTGAGGATCTTTGCCGCCATCAAAGGGATCCTGCCCTCTGATATTGACGGTGAGGTAGGAACTCCTAGTGGATCTAGAGAGCACATCAGCTGACCGCATGTTCACTCATTGTCTGGGAAATGCAGAAACGAACATCACTACATCTACATGCAGCTGATTTGACAATAAATCCACCCTGCATATTCTGATTTATTCATTATAGAGTGACCAATCGCTTTTCTCGGCAGTCTTGGTTCAAGAAGTATTTTTTATTATTATTATTTTTTACTGATTTGTACAAGTACAGTACAATTCAAAAGTTTGGGCTCAGTTAGTCTGCATTTATTCGAAAAAAAGCCATAAAAATCAATATATTTGAAAGGATTAAGCAGGATTTTTAGTAATATTGTCTTTTATTTTTAAACGATATTCCATAAATCATTCCAATGTGTTGTTTTGATGCTCAGCAAATTGTTTGTTTGTTTATTTATTTATTTAAAATGTTGTTCATTTTAAAAATCATTTATTTATTATTTAATTTAGCTTTTTTTCTTGCAAATTATGAAAGAATATAAAATGTTTCAGTAATATTTTTTTTTCATTTTTACATGATATTTATTATTTTATTTTTATTGATTTTATTTTGCAATGCATATATTTTAAATGGCATAATATACACTTTATGACCAAATGTAAAATATTTCAGTAAATGTTTTTTTTTTTCCATTTTTACACAATTTTTCAGAAATCATTCCAGTGCATTGTTTTGACGCTCATGAAATGTTTGTTGATTTTTTTTTTTTTTTTTTTTTTTTAATTTAATATTTAATATTTTATTAAATTGTATTTTATTTTTTTATTTTATTAAAACATTGTTATATATTTGTTGTTGTTGTTATTAATTTATTTTATTTTTAATTTTTTTATTTTTTACAATATTCAGAAGAACAGCATATATTTAAAAAGTCATAATATACAATTTATTACAGAATGTAAAATCTTTCAGTAACATTTTTTCATTTTTACATGATATTCCAGAAATCATTCCAATGCGTTTTTTTGATGCTCAGGAAATGTTTGTTTATTTATTTATTTATTATTTAATATTTTATTCAATTGTTTTTTATTTTTATTTTATTAAAACATTGTTATATATATTATTTATAAGTTTATTATTATTATTATATCATTATTATTATTTTCTTTTATTTATTTTTATTTCTTCAATTTTTTTAATACAATGTTCAGAAGAACAGCATGTATTTAAAATGGCATATATATTATTCATGACAGAATGTAAAATATTTCATAAATATTTTCTTTAATTTTTACACTATATTCTAGAAATTATTCCTATGCATTTTTGATGCTTAGGAAATGTTTATTTATTTTATTAATATTTTATTAAATAGTTTTTTTTATTTTTGTCATTTATTAAAATATTTTTATATATTTATATTATTATTATTATTATTATTATTTTCATTATTTTTTTCTTTCTTTCTTTTTTTAATACAATATTCAGAAGAACAGCATATATTTAAAATGACATAATATACAATTTACTGCAGAATATAAAAGTTTTCAGTAGTATTTTTTTTAATTTTTACACGATGTTCCAGAAATCATTCCAATGTGTTGTGTTGATGCTCAGAAAATGTTTATTCATTTAATATTTTGATAAATTATATTTTATTTTTTTAAACATTGTTATACATTTATTATTATTATTAATTATTTTTACCTTTTTTTAATACAATGTTCAGAAGAACAGTATATATTTAATATGGCATAATATGAGCGTTTATTGTAACTTTTGATGCATTGAATGCAACCTTGTGAATACATTTTATAAGATATCTTTTTTTTATTATTAATAATTAAATAAATTTTTCTGAACCCCAAAACCTTGAACAGTAGTGTACTAGTATTATAATTAATTTATTTTGTTTAAGAGAAGACTTCAATAAAGTCTTTTCCAGGCATCATTTTTTTCTGCTCTAAAATGTCTCTCTTTTTAAGGTAAGGAAAGTTCTAAAGGATCTGGATTTGGAGAAGATTATGGACGCCCAGGCAAAAAACCTCAGTGGAGGCCAGAAGAGGAAGCTCTCTGTGGGCATAGCAATTCTCGGAGACCCCAAGGTAAATGTCTCACTGCTTATACCTCTGACTTGTTGATTTGTTTGCTTATTTGTCCGCCTACTTCAATGTTTTTTCACTTATGAATCAGATCCTCCTTCTCGATGAGCCTACAGCTGGTATGGACCCAGTGTCTCGGCACCAGGTTTGGTCTTTACTAAAGAGCCGTAGAGCAGGCAGAGTTACTGTTCTCAGCACTCATTATATGGATGAGGCAGATATACTTGCAGGTACTTCTCTCATTTTTCTCCTCCATCAGTCATTTTCTCAGTCTCATTCCTCAATCACCTCTGTGTGTTTTCTGTAAAATAGATCGTAAAGCTGTCATCTCGCAAGGACAGCTCAAGTGTGTTGGCTCCTCTTTGTACCTGAAGACCAAGTGTGGAGTTGGTTATCATCTTAGGTTAGTTTGGTATTTGTTCTAATGTAATATAATATTGTATTATAAAGTCGTGGCTCAATACGTGTTCAGGGCAGCAGGCTGGAAAATCTCAGCATAAAATGTCTTCAAAGGATAGTTCACCCAATATTGAAAATCTCAAGTGGCTCCAAACATTATTTCTTTCTTCTGTTGAACACAAAAGAAGATATTCTGAAGAAAGTCGAAAACCTGTAACCATTGATGTCCATAGTAGAAAAAATACTTTGGAAGTCAATTGTTACAGGCTTCCAACATTTTTCGAAATATAATTTTTTGTGTTTAACAGGAAAAAAAGAAAATTAAAAAGGTTTGGAATAAGTAAAGGGTGGGTAAATGGTGACAATTTTAATTTTTGGGTAAACTATCACTTTAATTTAATTAAATAGGGGATTAACTAAACAAATTGTGGCTCTGTCTTTTAAATAAGTTATATTTAATCAATTATATATATATATATATATATATATATATATATATATATATATATATATATATATATATATATATATATATATATATATATATATATACATTACAGTTTTCTTGATGATTAAATCTGTGTACATTTATGTTTATTCATTGTGCCTGCTGCAGCAAAGTTCCTTGATAATTACGCCAAATAAGAGTGTAGTTTCTAGCCATATCAGCCTAGAAAGTAACTTTTCATTTTTTGTCGTTCTAAATACATATAACTACACTGAAAAATATGATTCAAAGATTAATCCTTGTATTTACTATTTTTTTAAGTGGTTGCTAACATTTTATTTGGGCTGAATTTAAACAAACAAATTAGGTTGAACATTACTGAATTTAATTTGTTTGTTTAAATTCAACTCGTATAAATTGTTTCCAACAATTTTGTGGAAATCTTTTTATTTCAGTGTACAGAACAGTCAAGCTTTTAAATGGCTTCTTTTAGTTTTTTTTAATTTTTTATAGCAAGATGCTAATGGTCGAATCTGATTCAATGATCTATGCTAAGCTAAAAGTGCTCCTACCAGATTCTGGACTGTGGCTCTGTCTAATTATAATTAGTCAATTTATAATTAAAGTTTTCTTGATGATTAAAAACTGTTTACATTTACGTTTATTCATTGTGCCTGCTGCAGCCATGCTACTGCAGCAAAGTTACTGGATTATTGCGCCAAATGAGAGTGTAGTTCCTAGCCATATCAGCCTAGAAAATAACTTCATTTTTTTGTCGTTCTAAATCGATGTATCTACAGAATAGTCAAGCTTTTAAATAGCTTTTTTTTTTTTTTTGAGTGAGATGCTAATGGTCTAATCTGATTCAATGATCTACAGTATGCTAATCTAAGGAACTGTGGCTCTGTCTTTAATTATTAATCAATTGTAATTACAGTTTTAAAAACAAAAATATTTGAAAGGATGAAGCAGGATTTTTAGTAATATTTTCTTTCATTTTTAAACGATATTTCCATAAATCATTCCAATGTGTTGTTTTGATGCTCAGAAAATTGTTTTATTTATTTATTTAAAATGTTGTTTATTTTAAAAATCATTTATTTATTATTTAATTTAGCTTTTTTTTCTACTTTCTACTTTCTACTTCTACTTTCTACTTTATTTCAGTAATATTTTTAATGAATTTTTATATATATTTATGTATTTATTTATTTTTATTTATTTCATTTTGCAATGCATATATGTTAAATGGCATAAAATACAATTTATGACCAAATGTAAAATATTTCAGTTAATGTTTTTTTTTCCCCATTTTTACACGGTATTCCAGATAATCATTCCAGTGCATTGTTTTGATGCTCATGAAATGTTTGTTTGTTGATTTTTTCTTTGTTTATTTATTTATTTAATATTTTATTAAATTGTATTTTAGTTTTTTTATTTTATTAAAACATTGTTGTTATTATTATTACTATTATTATTTATTTATTTATTTATTTATTTAGTTATTTATTATTATTTTTAATTAAAACTGTTTATTTACGGTTATTCATTGTGCCTGCTGCAACCATGGTACTGCAGCAAAGTTTCTTCATTATTACACCAGAATGAGAGTGTAGTTCCTAGCCATATCAGCCTAGAATATATCTTCATTTCTTTTGTTGGTCTTATTACATGATGTATCTACATAATAGTCAAGCTTTAAATAGGAAAATTATCAAAATTTTTATTTTTTTTATTTGAGCAAGATGCTAATGGTCTAATCCGATTTAATGATCTAAGCTATAAGTGCTTGTACCAGACACTTGAGCAAATGGATTCAAAATTGGTGAAACTCAACTGTTTAATTCTAGAGAACTTGTAAAATGAGCAATAAAAAAAAAACAAAAAAAACTGGAGTGTTCCTTTAAGAACCAATACAGATTTAGTTTTTTTTTAAATAAGATATAATAGACACTGATTAAAACAACACTGGGCTTGTTTGACATTTATACACATGTATTACCATTATTTATTGTTCGTTTTAATTTAAATACTGCATGTGCGAACATTAAACAGGGTTCTTTCTTTACCTCTTACAGAATGTCAGTGACTGAAGGCTGTGAGGTGGAGGGCATCACGTCGCTGGTCAAGCAGCATGTTCCCAAAGCTCAGTTGTCAAGGCAGCAAGAGGCTGAGCTTACATTCACGCTGCCTTTCGAGAGCATGGACACCTTCCCAGGTCTTGCTTCTGTTTGCCCTCATGCCACCATCTGCTCTGCGCCACGCTGCCATATGCCCTGCGGAGCAACAGATTGTCATGCTTTTACCAGGGCTGTGGTGGCATTTTATCAGGGCTCTTTTATTTATTCATTTTGATTATATTGTAGTCTTGTTATGTGAAGTCTGTGATGTGGACTTCAAACTTGAATTTGCTTTACTCAACTTCATGACTTTCCTTACCCGTGTGACTTGCTTGGTTTGTTCTAGAACAAGGTGTGTTAAAGTGATAGGTCACCCAAAAATGAATCCCTATTTAGTCACCCTTCACCTGTTACAAACCTGTTTGATCTTCTGTTGAGCACAAAGATATTTTAAGGACAATCTGTAACCACTGACATCCATAGTAGGAAAAACAAATACTATGGAAGTCAACAATTACAGGAAAGAAAGTCAAACAGGTTTGGAACAAGTGAAGGGTGAGGAAATGATAGTAAATTAATTTTCAGTTTTGGGTGAACCTATTCCTTTAAGTAGGAGTTTAGAGGGGAGAGTATTGGCGGGAAGAGTTTTGGTGTGAAGAGTTAAAAAAGGAAGAGATAAAAAAAATAAGTGTTTTGGAGGGAAGAGTTTAAAAAAGAAGAGCTTTGGAGGAAAGAGTTTAGAGGAAAGAGTTACAAAATAAGTGTGTTGGAGGTAAAGGTTTTGGATGGAAGAGTTTAGAGGGAAGAGTTACAAAATAAGTGTGTTGGAGGGAAGCGTTTAAAAAGGAAGAGTTTTGGAGGAAAGAGTTTAGAGGAAAGAGTTACAAAATAAGTGTGTTGGAGGTAAAGGTTTTGGAGGGAAGAGTTTAGAGGAAAGGGTTACAAAATAAGTGTGTTGGAGGTAAAGGTTTTGGAGGGAAGAGTTTAGAGAAAAGGGTTACAAAATAAGTGTGTTGGAGGTAAAGGTTTTGGAGGGAAGAGTTTAGAGGAAAGGGTTACAAAATAAGTGTGTTGGAGGTAAAGGTTTTTAAGGGAAGAGTTTAGAGGAAAGGGTTACAAAATAAGTGTGTTGGAGGTAAAGGTTTTGCAGGGAAGAGTTTAGAGGGAAGAGTTACAAAATAAGTGTGTTGGAGGAAAGAGTTTAAAAGGGAATAGTTTGGGAGGGAAGAGTTTTGGTGGGAAGAGTTTTGAAGGAAGAGTTTAAAAATGATGAGTTTTGGAGGGAAGAGTTTTGGTGGGAAGAGATTTAAAGGAAGAGTTTAAAAATGATGAGTTTTGGAGGGAAGAGTTTTGAAGTGAAGCGTTTAGAGGGAAGAGTTACAAAATAAGTGTGTTGGAGGTAAAAGTTTTAGAGGGAAGACTTGGAGGAAAGAGGTTAAAAAAGGAAGGGTTTTGGAGAAAGAGTTTAAAAAGGAAGAGTTTTGGAGGGAAGTGTTAAAGGGAAGAGTTACAAAATAAATGTGTTGGAAGTAAACGTTTTGGAGAGAAGAGTTTTGGAGGGAAGAGTTTAAAAAGGAAGAGTTTTGGAGGGAAGAGTTTTAGAGTGAAGAGTTTTGGAGGAAGAGTTTAAAAAGGAAGAGTTGGAGGGAAGAGTTTAGAGGGAAGGGTTACAAAATAAGTGTGTTGGAGGGAATAGGTTTGGAGGAAAGAGTTTGAAAAGGAAGAGTTTTGGTGGGAAGAGTTTAAAAAGGAAGAGTTTTGGAGGGAAGAGTTTAAAAAAGAAGAGTTTTGGAGGGAATAGTTTTGGAGAAAGAGTTTAAAAAGGAAGAGTTTTGGAGGGAAGAGTTTAAAAAAGAAGAGTTTTAGAGTGAAGAGTTTTGGAGGAAGAGTTTAAAAAGGAAAAGTTTTTGAGGGAAGAGTTTAGAGGAAAGGGTAACAAAATAAGTGTGTTGGAGGGAATAGTTTTGGAGGAAAGAGTTTGAAAAGGAAGCGTTTTGGAGGGAAAAGTTTTGGTGGGAAGAGTTTTAAAAAAGAAGGTTTTGGAGGGAAGAGTTTTGGAGGAAGAGTTACAAAATAAGTGTGTGAGGTAAAAGATTTGGAGGTAAGAGTTTTGGAGGAAAGAGTTTCAAAAGGAAGAGTTTTGGAGGAAAGAGTTTAAAAAGGAAGAGTTTAGAGGGAAGAGTTACAAAATAAGTGTGTTGGAGGTAAAGGTTTTGGAGGGAAGAGTTTTAAAGGGGAAGGGTTTAGTGGCAAGAGTTAAGAAAGGAAGAGTTAAAAAAAAAAGTATTTTGGATGAAAGCGTTTTGGATGGAAGAGTTTAAAAAGAAGGATTTTGGAGGAAAGAGTTTTAAAGGGGGAGAGTTAAAAAAATGAAAGAAATGGAATGAATACAATTTTGGAACGATGTAAGGTTTAGAGTGTTTTATTGCTGTACATTTATGGTGTTTAGTTTTCTTGTCCACTAAACATTTGCTGATCATTTCTATGGTTACCAAAAATCTCTCCTGTCAACTGTGTTTCACTCTAGGGCTGTTTGCGGAGCTGGACTGTCGACCGGACCTGGGTATCATTAACTACGGTGTCTCCATGACAACATTAGAGGATGTATTCTTGCGTCTGGAGGCGGAAGCAGAGGTGGATCAGGCTGGTAAGATTGCCACCTGCCTAAGGCTACATGTACACTAGTGCAGTTTCATTTTAAAACACACACATTTTCCTACATTTATGTCTGGGATCATCACTACTCTAGAGGTACAGTTTGGTTTGTTTTTTTCCTCAAAACTCTTGCCATTTTTAGAACACAAAACACAAACTTCTAATAGAAACTGAGATGGCAGAAAGATCTTCCTTTCTGTTTTTTGCCCTCTTTCTTTCTTTCTTTCTTGCTTTTTTTGCTTTCTTTTTCTTGCTCTTTCTTTCTTTTTCTTTCTTTCTCTTTCTTTCTTTTTCTTGCTCTCTCTTTCTTTCCTTTTTTTGTTTTTCATTGCTCTTTCTTTCTTTTTCTTGCTTTCTTTCTTTCTTTCTTTTTCTTGCTCCCTCCTTGCTCTTTCTTTTTCTTTCTTTCTCTTTCTTTCTTTTTCTTGCTCTCTCTTTCTTTCTTTCCTTTTTTCGTTTTTCATTGCTCGTTCTTTCTTTTTCTTGCTTTCTTTCTTTCTTTCTTTTTCTTGCTCCCTTCTTGCTCTTTCTTTTTCTTTCTTGCTTGCTTTTGTTTTTTCTTTTCTTCTCATTTCTTTCTTTCTTTTTCTTGCTTGCTCTTTCTTTCCTTCTTTTTTCTTTCTTTTTTCATTGCTCTTTCTTTCTTGCTTTTCTTTTTTCTTTCTTTTTTTCTTTTTCTTGCTCCCTTTCTTCTTGCTCTTTTTCTTTCTTGCTTTTATCTTTTTCTTTTTTTTCTTATTTATTTTACTTTTCCTTTTCCTTTCTTTCTTTGTCTTGCTTTTTTCTTTTCTTGTTTGTTATTTCTTTCTTTATTTTTCTTCTTGCTCTCTTTCTTTCTTTTCTTTCTTTCTTTCTTTCTTTCTTTCTTTCTTCTTGCTCTTTCTTTTTCTTGCTCCCTATTTTTCTTGCTTTTCTTTCTTTCCTGCTTTTTTCTTTCTTTTTTCATTGGTCTTTTTTTTCTTTCTTTCTTTCTTTCTTTTTCTTGCTCTCTCATTTTCTTGTTTTTTTTTCTTGCTTTTTTCTATTTCTTTCTTTCTTTCTTTTCTTCCTTATTTCTTTCTTTCCTTCCTTATTTCTTTCTTTCCTTCTTTCTTTCTTTCCTTATTTCTTTCTTTTTCTTGCTCTTTCTTTCTTTTTCTTGCTCTTTCTTTCTTTCTTTTCCTTGCTCTTTCTTTCTTTCTTTCTTTCTTTCATTCTTTCTTTTCTTGCTCTTTCTTTCTTTCTTTCTTTCTTTTTCTTGCTCTTTCTTTCTTTTTCTTGATCTTTCTTTCTTTCTTTCTTTCTTTCTTTTCTTTCTTTCTTTCTTTCTTTCTTTCTTTCTTTCTTTCTTTCTTTCTTTCTTTCTTTCCTTCTATTAATAATGCCTGTATTTTATTGCTGCTAAGGTTACCCGTTTGAGTTTCGAATAGTGTCTTGCTCTTATCTGTGTGACTAAAAAAATATTTTAGGTTGTTTTTGTGTTATAATCTGTTGATCATACATCAATCTTACATGCACATAGCTTATCATAGCGCTAACTTGAAATAGCACCATGGAGTTGAACAAACAAATAAATATAAGTTTTTTGCTTGGTTTCATTGGTCTGTTGTACAGTCTGTGCCAGATGTACCAACCAAACACACTGCTAAATGATATTCTACATGGATACTGAAACACAATTGAAAAACAAAGCTTTTCTTCCATAAAGATATCCATAATGTGACAAATAATTCTTAAACTATCATTAAAACAATGTTGCTCTGATTGAGAGATATTTGTTTGACTTTCATTTAATGTAGATACTTAAATGTCAAGTAGTAGACATACTGTAATAGACATATGTTGTTCATAATGAATGTGATGTAGATGTTAAGTGTGATTTAATGAATTGAGTTTTTACATGTTTTCAGGTTTTTATATGAAAATATAATCGTAAAAATTTATATAATGTCAGATTTAATCTGACTAAACTATTTAATATTAGACGTGTATAAATGATACTATTAGAGTTCATTTAATTGCTGTGTATACAGTTTTGTACTACATTTATATAGTTATCATTTGAATTGTAATTTGTTTTATGAAAAAAAAATACATAGACAACCATTTTGTAATGCTATTTCTATGGCTACTTTATCTTCTTACTATTTCAGTCATGTAGTTTGACTGGAGATCTTTTCTGAAGCATGATAGATGTTTACATGAAAGCACACTAATGTATAACAAACGGGTTCATAGCATCTCTATTTGAAATCAAAGTTACAGGGAACCAGCCATAGTGATACTCAAGATATATAATGCCTCCTCTCCATCTGTGTGTTTCTTCACTGCCAGATTATAGTGTCTTTAACCAGGAAAAAGTGGAAGAAGAGGGAGATGCGTCCTCTATGGATGACACAGACCAGAGGCTGCTGACGTTTTCAGACAGCAGACAGGACACAGTGACTGGTCATGCCCTCTGGAGGCAGCAGTTTAGCACAGTGGCCTGGCTACACATGCTCAACCTCCAGAGAGAGAGAAAACCTATTATATACAAGTGAGTGAAGTACTAGCTGCTTTTAAAATTGCACAGGTACATTCTATGTACTAGTGTGATTGCGATTTGTATGAACTTGGGGTAAAAATATAAAATATTACAATTTAACAGGAGGGCTAATAATTCTGATTTCCAAATGTACATAGCTGCTCTGTAAGTCACACTTCTGTCTTTTTTCCCACCCAGTTTGACGCTGTTTGTGGTTTTCTTGTCTGCGATGCTGATTCTGTCCGTGGCCACAGGAAACATTCAGATCCATTCTCCTGAAAGACTGTTTTCACCAATATACCTGCTGCGCCGCAATGAGGCTCCTCACAAATACACCACCAGCCTGCTTGTGCAAAACTCCACCGGTTAGTGACACTGTTTATGCCTCTTATAATGAGCTGCAAAGCTGGTTATATGATGCTGTTGGTCAAATCAGTTTCATGCAGATTTTTTTAAAACATGAACTCTGTGTGTTGTGGCAGATTCTGATCTATCAGGGTTCATCCACAATCTGCGGTCTCAGGACATTAAAGTGGAAATGATGAAAAAACTGGACTACATGTCTGCTGCACCGGTCAGCGCCGCCATCAACGTGACCGGATTTAGTAAGGTGAGTGAGAGAACTGCATGCGCTCGCTGGGATTTTGGAATTAATCTTTTCAAGTTTGGGTTAAATGAACGCTGGTTTAACTTGCAGAGTGTTTAATTAGTGAGGTTAATTTGAGTAATTGTGAACACTGCCATCTGAACCTTGGTACGCATCAAATATGCTGAAAAAGACACTGCTAATAAAGTTTTCAAACACTCTGGTGTGGTTAGAGCAAATATAATAAGATGCCATCATAAAATACTCAAGCATATGTGTTGTTGTTGTATTTTTTTTCTCCTAATCATTGTGATGTTGCCCATTACAGTTCAGTAAAGACATGTTTTCTCTTTATTTACATTTTACATTACTTCTCTTTATTTACAATCATAGAAGGGACAGAATACTCAAGCGTACAGTTGAAACCAGAAGTTTACATATACTCTAAAAAAAGGAACATAACCATTTTTTTTTAAAATGTCTGATGGTAAATCATACTAAACGTTTACTATTTTAGGTCTGTTAGGATTACCTAAATGATTTACATTTGCTAAATACCAGAATAATGACAGAATTTCTTTTTTTTTTTTTTTTTTTTTTGGAATTATTTATTAATTTCTACACAGTCAAAAGTTTACATACATTTCCTTGGTATTATTTAGCTTTGCTTTTAAACTGTATAACTTTGCTAAAATGTTTTGGGTATCCTTCCTCAAGCTTCTCACAATAGTTTGAAGGAATTTTGGCCCATTCTTCCTGACAGAATTGGTGTAACTGAGTCAGATTTGTTGGCTGTCTTACTCACACAAGCTTTTTCAACTCTGCACACAAACTTTCTATAGGATTGAGTTCAGGGCTTTGTGATGGCCACTCCAAAACATTCACTCTGTTGTCCTTAAAGCACATTTTAACTAATTTGGCAGTATGCTTAGGGTCATGGTCTGTTTGGAAGACCCATTTGTGGCCAAGTTTTAATTTCCTGGCTGATGTCTTGAGATGTTGCTTCAGTATTTCTACATAATGTTCTTTCTTCATGATGTCATCTATGCTGTGAAGTGGACCAGTCCCTCCTGCAGCAAAACAGCCCCACAACATGATGCTGCCACACCTATACTTCACAGTTGGGATGGTGTTCCTAGGCTTGTAAGCTTTCCCGTTGGTCCTCCAAATGTAACACTGGTCATTATGGCCAAACAGTTCAATCTTAGTTCCATCAGAACACAGGACATGTCTCCTGGTAAGTTAAACCATGTCCTGTGGTCTGATGGAAAAAAGTTAAAATGTGCTTTAAAGACAACAGAGTGAATGTTTTGGAGTGGCCATCACAAAGCCCTGAACTCAGTTCTATAGAAAATTTGTGGGCAGAATTGAAAAAGCTTGTGCGACCAAGACAGCCAACAAATCTGACTCAGTTACACCAATTCTGTCAGGAGGAATGGGCCGAAATTCCTTCAAACTATTGTGAGAAGCTTGTGGAAGGATACCCAAAACATTTGACCAAAGTTATACAGTTTAAAAGCAAAGCTAAAAAATACCAAGGAAATGCATGTAAACTTTTGACTGTCTAGAAATTAATAAAACAATTCTCAAAAAAAAAAAAAATTCTGTCATTATTCTGGCATTTAGCAAAATGTAAATCATTTAGGTAATCCTAACAGACCTAAAATAGTAAACGCTTAGTATGATTTACCATCAGACATTTAAAAAAAAAAATGGATATGTTCCTTGTTTTAGAGTGTATGTAAACTTCTGGTTTCAACTATGTGTTGTTGTTGTATTTTTTTTTCTCCTAATAGGAAATAATTTGTGTACAGTATTAAACTCTTCATAAGTTCTCATCTGGCAAATAAAAGTGGTAAAAAGGGATTTTACTCTAATACATGGCATCATTTAGGATGTTTACAGAGTGTCCGCGGGGTCTTAAAGTACTAAAAGTTGATAAATCAATTTAGAGAAATTTAAGGCCCTTAAAAAGTATCAAAGTCTAAAATGCTATTTTACAAGGTATTAAATTGTATCTCGTTTTTGATTATGCAAGGTATAGCTGTATGCTAAAGTTTCCTGAATTTAACTTGCGAATATTAGGATGCTGTGTAGTTTATGAAATTGATACAATCCTGCTAGATTTGACATTATGCTGCTTTGTTTACTGCAGTAACCAAGGAAACACTGTTATTGCTGCTGTTTAGTTGGCGCCCCCTGCTGGATTAGCATTTTTAGGGACTGATCACACGAATGTGCTTTTTGCGTTGAGAGGCACCTTTTTTGGATGATTTACTAAAAGCCGCGAGCGTTGTGCGCTCTGCTTATGCGCCCTGTGCGCCTCTCGTTTTTGCCGTTGTGCGCTCGCAGTTAGAGCTGTTTAGAACAGAAAATCGCATTCGGTGTGATCATCTCCTTAATCAGTAAACGGGTGATCACAACGAACACGCTTTTCAGATCCAAAAACGTGAGGCGCACCACCTTTTTTGTTGACAATGTTACCGGTTGAAACCTAAAGTGGCGATGAGAGTCTTAAAATGTATGAAAAGAGTCTTTAAAAAGGTCTTAAAAGGTATTGAATTTCACTCTTTGATGCTGGTTTAGTAGGTTAAGTGTTTTTTCTGTTGAGGGTGGGGTGTTGAATCTTTTAAACTAGCATTTGTCAGGCCGAACCTGAGGAAGCAGTACTTGATGTCATTTTCTTTTTTGTTTTGTAGCAAACAAACCAAGAGAGCTAAACTGCAAGTGAAAACAAACTTAAAATAATTGCTAATAATCAGATTATTTCTTTATTTAATTATTTGTATATATGAGAGAAGTAATATATAAACAGAGAACAAATGTATCTTTATTTATTTTTTATTTATGTAATATTTGTTTATTTATTTATTTATATTTTATTGTTTTTTTTTTTTCTTTTACATTTTTTTAAATGCTTGTTGTCCCATCTCTTAAATTTACCTGTGTTCTCTTATTGTTTTTTTGTGTGGATTACAGGATTTTACCTACATTTTAGCGTTTAACAGCACCACTGTGCACTCTTTGCCCATGGCTGTGAATGTGCTCAGTAATGCTCTCCTGAGAGGTTATAACGGCACTGGACACATTAGAACATGGTCCAAACCCTTTGATTATGTAAGTGCAGTGCTCTAATACATTAAAGTCACTTTACAATGTTTTTTGTTGTTTTGTCTTCATAGATGTATTTTGTCTGCATTTTAGCAAATTCCAGATAAAACATCTTATGCACTGGTTTACATTGAGGCTGTGATTCTTGGGATGTTGGCTGCTGGGATGCCAGCCTACTTCGCAATGGATCATACAAGAGACAGAGAAGTATGTATTTTGGGTTGTAATTTATTTTAATTTATCATTTAAATTTTACAGCACTACTACTACTAATAATAATAATTGGTATTATTTTGTTAGAATTTTAATAATTAGAAGAAATGGAATAGGCGACACGGTGGCTCAGTGGTTAGCACTGTCGCCTCACAGCAAAAAGGTGGCTGGTTCGAGTCCCAGTTGGCATTTCTGTGTGGCGTTTGCATGTTCTCCCTGTGTTTCCGTGGGTTTCCTCCGGGTGATCCGGTTTCGCCCACAGTCCAAAGACATGTGGTACAGGTGAATTGGGTAAGCTAAATTTTTCATAATGTATGTGTGTGAAAGAGTGTGTGTTTCCCAGTGCTGCGTTGCGGCTGGAAGGGCATCCGCTGCGTAAAACATATGCTGGATAAGTTGGATGGAAAGAAAGAATATATCCAACGCAATAGACAACATTCATTCAATCATTTACCTTTGGCTTAGTCTCTATGTCAGAGGTTGCCACAGCAGAATGAACCGCCAACTATTCCAGCATATGTTTTACGCAGCGCATGCCCTTCCAGCCGCAACCCAGTACTGGGAAACACCCATACACACTCATTCACACACACTCATACACTACAGCCAGTTTAGTTTATTCAGTTCACCTACAGCGCATGTGTTTGGACTGTGGGGGAAACCGGAGCACCCGGAGGAAACCCACGCCATCACAGGGGGAACATGCAAACGCCACACAGAAATGCCTACTGGCCCAGCTAGGACTCGAACCAGTGACCTTCTTGCTGTGAACTCAACCGTCAACTTAACAGTAATTATTAATTCAGTAATGGAAGAGAAAAAAACACAGAAAGGAAAAAACATGCTAATAATAATAGGATTTATGATTTCGTTGTTTATCTATATGAATACTTTAACGTCTTTAGAAATGTACATTTGATATAATACATTACTTTTTAAAACATATGTTTTATTTTATAACTGAACGCTGAACTCCTCTCTCTTCTCTAAATTTCAGTTGAAGTGTCGCTCAACACTAAGGATCTCTGGTCTTGTTCCTTCTGCATACTGGTGCGGTCAGGCAGCTATCGATGTCCCGTTCTATTATCTGATCTTAACCTGCATGACCTGCACCCTGTTTGCCTTCCATTCTACAAACCTGCTAACCTCCCATAACATCTTGTCTGTGGTAAGAAAACCTCACAGACATATCACAGTACAACCAAACATTTGTAATGTAGAAGTTAGTTTTCACTTCAAGAAGATAGCATAGCATTGAAGACTACAGTGTGACCGTCGTTTCTTCGTTTTCAGGCTCTTTGTCTGATTGGCTTCTCTCCAGCCATGGTTCTCTTTACATACTGCGTGTCCTTCATGTTCGTCAGAGTCCAGAGCAATAGAGACTTCCTCTCTGTTGTCTCCATGATGGTGAGTCTTCAAGAAGCTTTCCCATGACCTTTAGATAATATTAATATAGAACAATTGTGTTCGGTCGTTCTGAAGTCATGTAAAAGTCATTGGGTCAATGACGAGATGTCATCTTTTGGTGTGCACATCAAAGTAATTGTTTTTATAGTGATAGAAAGCATACTGCGAAAAATAATGTTCTTACTTTTTCCTGTGAGTATGTCTAAGCAAAGAATATTGTCTTGTTTTCAGAAATAAGAATTAAGTGAGTTTTTCCTTAAAACATGCAAAACAACTTGTCAATGGGCAAGCAAAAGAAAACAAGAATATTTAGCTTACCTCATTTGCAGATTACTTTGCTTGTTTTAAGGAAAACTGACTTAATTTTGACTTAATATTTCTAAAACAAGACAAATATTATTTGCTTGTCTAGGGAATGCCTATTGATTTAAACATTTTTAGACATTTGGACTAAAACCTAGACAAAAACTCTAAGAAAAGAATTTTTTTTTAGCAGTTCACATTAAAAGTTTTGTAGAAACATGCCTGAAAATGTTATATGTTTTGACATACTTGCTATAATATGCAACTAAATAGGTGATTGTGTTAAATTTGAATTATATCCTAAATAACTACTACTACTACTACTACGAATAATAATAAAAATAATAATAATTGTTGGTATTATTTTGTTAGAATTTAATAATTAGAAGAAATGTTTTGACGATCGGATCAGCATATTGGAACTTTTTCTAAAGGATCTTGTGATGCTAAAGACTAAAGTAAATATCTATAATATAATTCTTTATCTATATTATTATTTAATGACCATATATGTTGTGTGGTAACATAGCTAAACGATACTTAAATGCTTAAATCCAGCCAAATCCAAATCAAACCCAAAGTACTTTAGGAGTGATTAATGTGTCAGTGATTCAAAAGGGATTCATAAAGATAAACAATGAAATCCTAAGTCCAAGGCACTCAAAGTAAGTGGAATGTTTTTTAAAGCCTTTATTAACATAGCTATTATTTTTTTAACAGCTATGAGTTTTGTGAACTGGAAAATAATTTTCTTCCAGTTCACATTAAAAGCAAGTGTGTACTTTAGTGTTTCAAATGACATTTTTTGTAGAAACATGGCTAAAAACAGTTATATATTTTGACATATACTTGCTATAATATGTAACTGAATAGATGATTGTGTTAAATTTGAATTATATCCTAAACTATAATAAAGCACATGCTGTCAAATAGGTGAAACCTAGTGATTTATCCTAATTTGAAGATTAAAATGAACAATTTAGTATATTGTGGCTGCACTGTCATCCTTACATTTTGTCTTTTAATATTTTAATATGTCATCATTATTCTATATTATTATTATTATTATTATTAGCCCCCCTTTTTTTCTTTTTTAAATATTTCCCAAATGATGTTTAACAGAGCAAGGACATTTTTTCTTCTAGAAAAAGTCTTATTTGTTTTATTTTGACTTGAATAAAAGCAGTTTTTAATTTTTTTTTTAAACCCATTTTAAGGTCAAAATTAATAACCCATTTAAACTATATTTTATTTCAATAGTCTACAGAATAAACCATCTTTATACAATAACTTTCCTAATTACCCTAACCTGCCTAATTAACTTAATTAACCTAGTTAAGCCTTCAAATGTCACTTTAAGCTGCATACTAGTGTCTTGAAAAAGATACAGTCAAATATTATTTACTGTCATCATGGCAAAGATAAAATAAATCAGTTATTAGAAATGAGTTATTAAAACTATTATGTTTAAAAATGTGTTGAAAAAATCTTCTCTCCGTTAAACAGAAATAACAAGGCGCTAATAATTCTGACTTCAACTGTGTGTGTGTGTGTGTGTGTGTGTGTGTGTGTGTGTGTGTGTGTGTGTGTGTCTGTGTGTGTGTGTGTGTATATATATATATATATATATATATATATATATATATATATATATATATATATATATATATATATATATTGTGAATTGTGCTAAATTTTAATTATATTTTAAATATTATGAAAATTAAAGTCATCAAAAAAATTTAAATAAATAAAGTGTGGGGACTTAGATGTTTTTTTTTTTCTTCTAAATGAAACTTCTATTGTATTAAAATATGTTTGTTATTTTTTTTTGTTTACCATCCATAGCTGTGTGTGGTCTCTGCATCCATAGTCCAGCTGGCTCTTGTGAATGAAAGCGCATCCATGGCTCGTCTCCTCCACAATGCACTGTGTTTCTTCAGTCCGCTCTACCCTCTAATGGGCTGCCTTAACTGCATTACTGTGGTAAAACTTTATACTTTTTACATGACTTCATCCATTCATAAACTCCAGTCAGTAAGCTTAGGTAGAATTGGTTTGTTTGATATATATTATCTTTTTTATTATTATTATTCAAGGCCACCTTTGTTCAGTCCCCTCATGATGATGATTTTCTGTGGAAGAACCTCTTCATTTCTGTTGTGGCTGTAAGTTGAATATTATTTAGTTTTTTTTCTGATTTAATTGGATCTTTTGCATTGAATCTTTGTTTTTTGTTTTTTTCTAGCCATACATCCAGTGTATTCTTCTGCTTGTCACACTGAGATGGTTGGAGATCAGATATGGAGGGAAGACCATGAAAAATGACCAGCTCTGCAGGTCAGACTTTAAAAGTGAAATGTCTGATTACAGTGTCATAAAAGCCTCATACTGGTTGGAATATTGGAATGAAATGACAGGCCAGTTGAGTTGCATCAATAACTCTAAAATTGTTTACTAAAATTGATTATATACTGTAAATGGTGTATTTATCTGATTTGATGCAGCTCAGAAATATTTATTGACCTTAAAAATAGGCTTAAATAATTGCTAATCTTTTTTACTGATTTATAAGTTGTATAATAGTTATTATAAATATTATAATAGTTAAATAAATATTGAAAATAATTAATATCAAAACGGCAATACAAAATTGTTTGATTTATTTATATATATATATATATATATATATATATATATATATATATATATATATATATATATATATATATATATATATATATATATATATATAATGAAGAATCCTCGAAAAAGCTGGTAATACAGTTGCAAAAGAATAATAAGAAACATTTTATAATAAAAAAATATATTAAATTCTGAAGCACCAAAAAATCATATTGTAATGATTTTTGTAATTTTATTTAAGTAGTAATTGCTGCTGAAAATTCAGCTTTGTCATTAGAGAAGTAACATTGTATTGTAAAATAATGAAGCAGAAAACATATTCCATATTTATTGTACTTAATTTAAACATTACAAATGCAAAATTTCAGCTTGACACAAGGTTATAAGCTCTCCATATGGTCATCACTTATTAAAGAAGCATTATTTATTTATTCAACATACTCAAAAAATGACGTTTGCTCTTTGTTCAAACTACTTATTTCAAATGAGCTGAAACAACACAATTCTTGAGGCTTTTTTGCAAATGTAATTTTTTATGTTCAATTCACCTAAATATGTAAAACTTAATGAGTTAACTTAATTACTTCCTTTTGTCCCAACATAGATCGGTTGTATGGAATCCAGCATTTTTTACAGTGCAACTTATATTTGTAACCTGTTAACCTGTTTCAACGAGTGTTAGTTGCTAATCTCCCTTTTTATTTGACTTTATGAACAGGTTGTCGAGATCATTCTCAAGTAAACCTGAAGTAAAGGTTTTGATCTCTCCTTTTTCAGGATTTCTTCCCAAGCAAAGAGCAAAGCTCAGCGGAACCCAGAGGAGAACATGAGTGAGGATGAAGATGTTCAAATGGAGAAAGCTCGAGTGAAAGAAGCCATGACCTGTCAGTGCTGTGAGGAGGTAAACTCGCACAGTATAACATTGCAAATCATTGTCTTATTCTGCAATGCGGAAGTGCGCTCCTTTCTGCGATTGTTTTAGATCTTCTGATTCATTTACCTATGGGTGAAATGACTAGGAATAATAAACGTCAGTAACGGAACAAATTATTTGCTCTACAAAAAAACTGCATATAAAAATACAAAAATGCAATTTTGCACCATTAAGCAGCATAGAATTTTTTTTTTTAGTATCGCAGGCATTTTTTGTTTCATTTCAGGCATGTAAAACATCTCTAACACCCCTGGAATTACTATAAAAATGTAAAGATTAATATAAACATTAAAAATCAATGAGACTGGAAGTCTCAAGCCAATAAGGAAGCAATGGCTGCACCAACTTGTAGGTTAAAGAATGAAGTCAATATAACATGCTAAATATGGACTATATACAGTATATATATATTTATTTATTTATTTTATTTTTATTTATTTATTATTTTATTTTTATTTATTTTATTTTTATTTATTTTATTTTTATTTATTTTATTTTTATTTATTTTTTTATTTTTATTTATTTATTTATTTATTTATTTTTTTAAATAGAAACCAGTTGTGGTGGTGAGTAACCTCAGAAAACAGTACAAAGGCAAGAGGGAGGGCTTCTCACTCAATAAGAAAAGGAAAGTGGCCACCAAGAACATCTCCTTCTGTGTCCGCAAAGGTAGAATTTCTCTCTCCTATTTATATGTATTGTGATTTGGGATGCCAGTGATCAATCAACGATTATTTAATTGTTGCTAATCCTTTAAATCGATATACATTAATAATAGTAAATTGTGCATGGATGTTATCACACCGCGACAACCTCAACATTATGCAATTCTGACCTGTTTTCAGGTGAGGTTTTGGGTCTGCTGGGTCCAAATGGAGCAGGGAAGAGCACAATCATGCACATGCTGTCTGGAGACACTGAAGCCACCGCTGGACAGGTTTGTACTTACATTTTTGCTTTTTGCAAGAGTTATTTTGAACATATAAAGCAAGTTCAGTGGGCTCTGACTGTAGTTTAATGCTTCTTTTTAGATTCTGATGGGAGATTATGGCACAGACTTTCAGCCAGCGGAAAACCCCTTGGAGCATGTAGGGTATTGTCCTCAGGTGAACCCTCTGTGGCCCAGAATCACTCTGCAGGAGCACCTGGAGATGTATTCTGCCATCAAGGGGTTACATCAGCGCGATATCCCCAACATCATTAAGCGGTACCAAAGCTCTTTATTTTGAAAATGAATAATAATAATAATAAAATTAAATGTATGTTTGCATTTAAAGGTATAGTGTTTTCTATAAAGTCTCCTATAATCATCAAGGCATTTATTTGAATAAAAATATAGATATATAAACAGATATATTATTTAATTTAATTTAGTAATTTAATAGTTGCTTTTATTCAATATAATGTTAAATTCAAGCAACCATTTCTTTCTTTGATGAATAGAAAAAAAAAAACAGTAGTTTGACAAAATGTGTTTTTATAACATTTTTTTTTTTTTTTAATCTCACTTTTAGTTAATTTGGTGCCATTTTTAATATATCCTCTACATCCTCTATGTAAAATTCTGCTAATTAATCCTAAATAGCAGCAACCTAACCTGTTCTGCAAATATCCAAGAGGTAAATGCTGAATAATTGCATCGTCATGGTAACCAAAATATAATTTGGTCATTAATAATGTGCTTTCATAGCTAATTAAGAGTGATTTATGGGCAGTAATGTTTTCTAATAAGCAACCTTTGCCCAATCTGTTTGGTTTTGCTAATTATTTTAAATATGTATCGCCCACATTAAACATTATATAATATGACCAACACTAATGTTTAATGTTTATCTTGTATGTGTCTGTGTGTTAATAGTGTTGTGAGTGCTCTAGAGCTAAAGGATCATCTTTACAAACAGTCAAAAAACTTGTCTGCAGGGCTAAAGAGGAAGGTGAGTCATACATTTAATTTAATATATATATAAAAAGCTGACTTTGTCTAATGTTTTATCTATATTTTTCCATACCAGTTGTGCTTTGCACTAAGCATGCTGGGAAATCCTCAGATAGTTCTGTTGGATGAACCATCTACAGGGATGGATCCTAAATCAAAACAACGCATGTGGTAAAATTCCCTTCATGTGCATTTCATGCAAAATACAGTTAAAGTCAAAATTATTAGCCCTCCCTTTTTAATTTTTTTATTGTTTTTATTTATTTATTTTTATCATTATTATTTTTTCCTTTTCTTTAAATATTTCCCAAATGATGTTTAATCATTTTTAACAACATTTCCTATAATATTTTTCTTATTTATTAAAGTCTTAATATAAAGGGAGATCCACACGACTCCTTTCTCAAACGCCACCATGTGTTTCAGGCTTTTATACACAGAGCTCTACAAAGAAAAACAGGGCTAAAGCACTCGCAGTGAGTAAGCTGATGGGTTGAAATCAAGATTAATGAAGAACTGTGTACGTCTTCACTTTTGGGAAGGCATTGTGCTTATTTAAAAGTCGGTGGTTCTTGTTTGAGAGGGTGTTTTATATGTATTTAATGTGAATTTGATTAAATGATTACATCGCATATTTATGTCAGTAAATCAACTTCTCAATCAAAATTTTTTATATAAAGGGCCAGAAACCAAACTTGATTGAGGGATGTGGGCTGAATATATCACACTGTATTATATTAAATTTGCCATGGATAATTTCCTAATTTATCCACTAATATTTTAAAAATGAATAGAAAAGTTGTGATTATTTTTTTCCCCTTTTCTTTTTTAAAATATTTCCCAAATGACGTTTAATCATTTTAACAGCATTTCCTTAGTATTTAAAAAATTTTTTTATAAAGTCTTAACATTGAACATTGAAATCTTTATTGTCCACACGTGTGAAAATTCGTTTTTGGCCTCCAAAACATAACAAATACAAAACACAAACAGCACAAACACAAAGCTTCCTACACCACAGATTACCAACACAATTATTCAATTCAATTATTCAATATGGTAATAGCAGACGGTATAAAAGATTTCTTAAAAATATTTGTTTTTGCTGTGGGTACTCTGTATCATCTACCAGAAGGAAGTTTTTCAAATTCATAATAAAGAGGATGAGTTGAGTCCTGAACTATCTGTGAGGCTTTCCGTCTGGTCTGGTTTATATACAGCTCCACAAGCTGCTTCTGGGGGTCCATTATGATCTTACTAGCCGTATTAACGATCTTTGCAAGTTTATACTTGCTTCTAGCTCCAAGATTTCCGTACCAGCAAGAAATATTATAGGAGACGATGCTTTCAACCAGACTGGTATAAACCTTCATCAGAATACCCTTACTAACATTAAAACTATTTAATTTCTTAAAAGAAAGAGTCTCTGTGTTGTCTTCTTATAGATATAAGTACTTAAAACTGTTTACAATCTCAACATGTTGACCCTCGATAGTAACTGTATGGCATGTAAGCTGCCCTTCTCTACTAATAATTAGTTCCTTAGTTTTCAAAGCATTTAGTGACAAAGCACTCTCCTCGCACCATGTCACCAGATGTTCTATGTGCTCAAATTAGGCCCTCTCTAGCTCCTCCTTTCCTTTGACCATAAGTCCAACCACGGCCATGTCATCAGCATGTTTAAGTAGGGTAATATTGCCTTCAGAAATCTGCATGAAAGCAATATTACCCTACTCAAATATGCTGATGACTTGGCTGTGGTTAGACTAATGGTCAAAGGAAAAGTCTTATTTGTTTTATTTCAGCTAGAATAAAAGCAGTTTTTACATAAAAAAAAAAAAAAACATTTTATGGTAAAAAATATTAGCCCCCTTAAGCAATATTTTTTTTCGGTTGTCTACAGAACAAACCATAGTTATACAGTAACTAGCCTAATTACCCTAATTTGCCTAATTAACCTAGTTAAGCCTTTAAATGTCACTTTAAGCTGTATAGAAGTGTCTTGAAAAATATCTAGTAAAATATTATTTACTGTCATCATGACAAAGATAAAAATAAATCAGTTATTAGAGATGAGTTATTAAAACTATCATGTTTAGAAATGTGTTTAGAAAATCTTTTCTTCCTTAAACAGAAATTTGGGAAAAATATACATAGAGGGGCTAATAATTCAGGAGGGCTAAAAATTCTGACCTCAACTGTATATCATAAATTAATATATGGTCACAAACATGCATATAAACTACATTTTTTTGTTTGTTTACTAATAGGAGGGCAATCCGTGCTGCTTTTAAGAACAAACAGCGAGGGGCACTGTTGACCACCCACTACATGGAAGAGGCAGAGGCTGTGTGTGACCGTGTGGCGATCATGGTTTCTGGTCAGCTGAGGTGAACACGGAGTACAACTTAAGACCTCAATTAAAACATGTTATGCAAAAGAATTTAACGGAAGCCCATAATTCATTATTGTTTGTCACCCTCTGCAGGTGTATTGGCTCAATCCAGCACCTGAAGGGGAAGTTTGGCCGAGGATACAGCCTAGAGATTAACCTCAGGGAGGAGCTCACAGGTCTCCAGCAGGTAGCGCTGTTGCACAAAGAGATACTGAAGATATTTCCCCATGCTGTTCGTCAGGACAGGTGAGATGGGTTGAATTAAACGGTTGTGAGATGGGAGGAAAAAGGTCTAATCAAATGCACCAAACTGGAAATGTCTTTCAAAAATGAGAATGTAAAATATTCAGTCATTTATTTTTTTTTTCAATATGCTTGCATTTGGGTTGCAGTTTTGCTACTCTGATGGTGTATAAAATCCCTATGGAAGATGTGAAGTCATTAGCCAAGTCTTTTGCCCAGTTAGAAAGTGGTAAGAGATGTACACCATAATTACCTGTTTTTAAGAAGAATTAAAAGTACTATTTTAATCTTTCACTATTGTTTTTTTTGTATCACAGCTAAACAGAACTTCAACTTTGAAGAGTACAACTTTTCCCAGTCAACTCTTGAACAAGTATGTCAAATTGTCATGATTAAAAAGTATTAATTTTGTTAACATTTTAAAACTAATGAGCCATTAGTTATTGTATTTACTAACATGAACAAACTATTAGTAATAGATTTATTATGGTATTTATTAATGTTTGTTAATGTTATTTCAGTAAATAATGTTAGTTCTTGGTAACTCGCGATGCATTATGTTATCCTTGTTATCCTTAAAAATGCATTAATGTTGAACTATGATTAATTAACTAGCATTAACTAATGGATCATTTTTCTAAAGTGTTACCTTATTTTTTTCTTTTAAAAATACTGATAAAAAATGTGTAAATGTTGTTCAGTAACAAATGGGTTTTCAGACATCAAAACAAGTGTAATGCAGATTAATCTTTTTCCTGTAAATTAGAATGTGCACCATTTAAATGATTATTTTTCAGAAACAAAAAAAAAGGAAACCACGTATTTACTATTATTTGTGACCCTGGATTACAAAATCTGATTTGTTACATTGATGTATTGTTGATAATATACATTGTAAAAATACATTGTATGGGTTAAATTATAGCTTTTTGTTTTATTACAAAAATCATTAGAATATTAAGTTCCATTAATTCATTTTGTACATTTCTCAATTTCAAAAATGGAGTTAAGCTAAGCACTAAGCACTTGTTCAATTTTAAGGGTGATTTTTCTCAACATCTTTAAACCATCAGATTACATAATCCAGATTTTCAATAGTTTTATCTTTTCCAAATATTGTCATATTCTAACAAACTATAAATGGAAAGCTTATTTATACTTTTGTACTGTCATATTTACACTCACCGGGCACTTTATTAGGTACACGCTACTAGTACTGGGTTGGACCCCCTTTTGCATTCAGAACTGCTTTAATCCTTTGTGAGTCATAGATTCAACAAGTTACTGGAAATATTCTTGAAATTTTGGTCCATATTGACATGATGGCATCACGCAGTTGCTGCAGATTTGTCGGCTGCACATCCATGATGTGAATCTCCTATTCCACCACATCCCAAAGGTGCTCTATTGGATTGAGCTCTGGTGACTGTGGAGGCCATTTGAGTACAGTGAACTCATTGTCATGTTCAAGAAACCAGATGATTTGCGCTTTATGACATGGTGCGTTATCCTGCTGGAAGTAGCCATCAGAAGATGGGTACACTGTGGTCATAAAGGGATGGACCTGGTCAGCAACAATACTCTGGTAGGCTGTGGCGTTGACTTGATGCTCAATTGGTACTAATGGGCCCAAAGTGTGCCAAGAAAATATCCCTCACACCATTACACCACCACCAGCAGCCTGAACCATTGATGCAAGGCAGGATGGGTCCATGCTTTCATGTTGTTGACGTCAAATTCTGACCCTACCCTCCGAATGTCATAGCAGAAATCGAGACTCATCAGACCAGATTTTTCCAATCTTCTATTATCCAATTTTGTTCAGCCTGTGCAAATTATAGCCTCAGTTTCCTGTTCTTAGCTGACAGCAGTTGCACCCAGTGTGGTCTTCTGCTGCTGTAGCCCATCTGCCTCAAGGTTGGACGTGTTGTGCGTTCAGAGATGCTCTTCTGCATACCTCGGTTGTAACGAGTGGTTATTTGAGTTACTGTTGCCCTTCTATCAGCTCAAACTGGCTATTAAATCACCTTTCTTCCCCATTCTGATGCTCGTTTTGAACTGCACCAGATCGTCTTGACCATGTCTACATGCCTAAATGCATCGAGTTGCTGCCATGAGATTGGCTGATTAGAAATTTGCGTTAACAAACAGTTCGACAGGTGTACCTAATAAAGTGGCCGGTGAGTGTATTTATGCATGTATAAATCTGTCTTAGACAAGTGTTGAGTATTAGCAAGTCTGCTAAAACACTTAAGGAAATGCATTTGGTTTGCCCAGTGTAATTGTGATGTCCATGTCAAATAAACAATAAAAAAAACAAATCTCAAATCTTCCAAAAAATGTACACTTATGACTGGTTTTGTCGTCCAGGTTCACATTTACACTTACAGAAGACATCCAGCACTAAAATGTCATCAAATGTAAAAATAAATAAATAAATAAAATAAAATAGTTGACAAGATCAATTTATGAAAATAATTTAAATTATTGCTGTATTTATCTCTGTCTACATAACCTGAACGAGAGGTATTAATTAACCATATACCCGTTCTGCAGGTTTTCATGGAGTTTGCCAAGGAGCAGGAGAACGAGGAAGAAGAGGTCGGATCACTAAGCACGACTTTTCAATGGCAGAGACTGAGACAGGACGGCCCTGTATCCATTAATCACGCCGACAGCATAGTACACCAGCTATGAACCAATCCTGTTCCCTGAAGCGTTCTGCCCTTGCCTCCGTCTTTCTCTTTCTCCTTCGCTCTGCATGTGCCGTCTTTTGCCTTAAGAGCCTTAAACCCATGGGACTCACAGGACAATCGACTCCAGAGACTCCAATGGCCACTAACGCACCCTAATAACGTGTGTGTGTTTATGTGGCTCTGGCACTGGCACTTGCTCAGAAGGAATCAGACACACGACTCGAGTGTCATCCGTTAAACACCGAGCTAGACTCGTCGTCATCTGTTTTTACAACTTCAAAAAAAGATTTTATTTTTTAAACTCTCACTTCTTCTTATATCTATCAAGCTCACCATCACGCGTCCATCACTGGGAAAAGAATTTGCATGAAGCGGGTTCCACGTTATCAAAACAGTACCAAAGTTTCCACTCACATCGACACCAAACTGCTTTTATTTTTTTTGTTTTTGGTGTCTGTAGCATGGGATATAAACAAACTCGCATCTGTCTGTCTGTCTATGTATGTGTGTGTAGATAGCGTTAATATCGATGGGTGTGTTTTACATTTTCAGACAGGAGAATCTGATTTACTGTGTGCAGCATTAACACTGAGATTAACCAGCATGTAGGGGCTGCTCTCCGCTTCTCGTACTCTTCTGTTTCAGGACGGAGCGGCCCTGCCAGGTGCATGAAGCCTCTTCTGTCTCTGCTGCACTGGGAGATCCACACGACTCCTTTCTCAAACACCAGCACGCGTTTCAGGCTTTCACACACAGAGCTCTCCAAAGAAAAACAGGGCTAAAGCACTCGCAGTGAGTAAGCCGATGGGTTGAAATCAAGACAATGAAGAACTTTTTCTCTCTCTTTCATCCCATTTTCTTTCTGTCTAGTCGTCTGGTGGCCTTCCTTTAGGAGCAGTTTTAAAAATCAGTAGCTTAAGAATGTAGTTTTCACCATTTCCAACCATGTAGCATTCTAGATTTGGTCACATACTGCTGAGTGAGTGTGTTTATGTTTTCTTTAATGAAGGTAAGAGTACTGTAGGAACCGTGAGCCTTGAATGTACAGTGGTGTTTTATGATGTTGTTTAGGTTTTCGGGTGTATGTCTTCACTTTTGGGAAGGCATCTAAATGAGATGTTTGCATTCTGCTCCTTTTAAAGTTGGTGGTTCTTGTTTGAGAGGGTGTTTTTTATATATATATTATGGAATATATATATATATATATATATATATATATATATATATATATATATATATATATATATATATATATATATATATATATATATATATATATATATATATATATATATATATATATATATATATATATATATATATATATATATATATTTTGGTTTGGTTTTTTGTGAATTTGATTAAATGATTACATCTCATTTTTTTATGTTAGTAAAATCGTGAAATTAGTGTCTGTGTTGCACACTGGAGAATATATTTCAGGAGTTAATCATTTATAAATATATATATTTCAAATAATTTCACAGTATTTTCTTTTCGTATTTAATGGGTGGTGTTTTAAAATGAGTTTCTATACCAGAGATGCCCAAACTAGGGCCCGTGGGCCAAAGTTGACCAATGGTGTGACCTTTGTTTTGACCCACCATCCCATCTGAGAAGAAAGGAAGAATGGTGGGGGTGGTTTAGAGCATGGGTGCCTAAACTTTTTCTTATAAAGGGGCAAAAACTAAACATGATTAAGGGATGTGGGGCAAACATATATCAAACCAAGTATATCACATCGTATTATATTAAATTTGCCATGGGTAATGTTTTAATTTATTTGCTAATATTTTAAAAATAACTAGAAAACATGGCTTTAAATCATATTAACTAATGCAGTATAATTTTGCAACTTATTACAGTAAAAACATAAACAATCTCATTGATAACACAATGGAGTTCACTGCTAAAAACACAAGTCGACGTGCTCCTACCTTTGCCTTGATTTGCTTGCCGATGTCATGTGCATTGCGTTACATTTTAAATGTCTGATTCATTTACATTTAATTGAAACATTTAATTTCAGTTGGCTTTTTTTTGTAGCTTAGCAATAAAACAAAGAAACAAAAGGTTACGTTAAAAACGAAGTAATCGATCTCTGTCAAAGGAATTCACCCCAGCCACCTCCCCATGAGGCCAAATTAGAGGTTACCATGGGCCAACTTTGAAACATGGGCCCTAGTTTGAGCATCTATGGTTTGGATGAGGGCTGTCCAAACTCGGTCCTGGAGGGCCGGTGTCCTGCATAGTTGAGCTCCAGCTTCCTTCAACACACCTGCCTGGAAGTTTTGTTTAATTGTTAAAAGCTAACTGAAATCAAATCTGATTCATTTATGATATTTGATTTAAACATTTGGTTTGAATGTACGTTAAATGTCATCTGATGGATCGAGGACAATGCAGAGACTTTGATGAGCAAATCAAGGCAAAGGCGGATTCTCCACTGTTCACTGTTATGTTTTTATTGCAATATTTTAATTGTTTTAAAAATTCTACTGCATTAGTTAATACAATTTAAAGTAATGTTTTTTTCATTTATTTTTAAATCTTCTTAGGAAATTACCTGTGGCAGCTTTAATGTAATATAGTTTGGTATATTTACCTTCGGCCCACGGCTCATAATAAAATGTGGTTTTTGGCCCTTTATACAAAAAGGTTTGGGCACCCCTGTTCAATACATCATTATTACACTGAAAAAATTATGAATTGGATTTACTAAGCTTTTTTTTTAAGGGTAAGTGGTTGCAAACAATTTATATGGGCTAATTTTAAACCAAAAAAAAAAATTAGTTACTATTAACATTACTAAATTTAATTTGTTTGTTTAAATTCAGCCCATATAAATAGTTTGCAACCACAAAAATTAAAAAATCCACTGAATCATTTTTTCAGTTACTTAAAGGAACAGTTCACTCAAATGAAAGACCTTCCATGATTTACTAGCCCTATATACTGTATATTTCAGATAAATAATATAAGATCCTGGCTCATTCCAGTTTTGTTAATGTTGCTTGAGTTTATCCATCATTAAAATAATCCATACATAACTTCAGTCAGTTGATGAATATTTACTGAATGCAATTGGATTTTCAAAAAAATAAATTCATATTTCAGTTATAACCATGTTTACATTATTGATTAACTACTAGAAGGTTATTAAGCATTACCAACTAAACTTATTCATACTTTGCAAGTAAGTTAAAGAATTCATGTATTCTATTCTTAACAGGAAGTGTGGGATTTCAGAACCCTACAAACATACGTTTACACTTGATGCATCTTTCCGTTGAATTTCTGATTGTCTAAAAAGCTATTTTTCTTTTGAGCTCTGGACAACGATGATGAATGATGAACTCTGCCTCAAGTGCTGGTTCTCTTGTTGGTAGAACTTTTGCAAATGAAGCTTGCTAGATGTATCAAGGTTTCTCTTGAGCAGTTGTTATATACAGTTAGTCAAATTATTAGCCTTTTAGCCCATTTCTTTTTCAAATATTTCTCAAATGATGTTTAACAGAGCAAGGAATTTTTCACAGTATTTTCTGTAATATATATTACTTTGAATAAAGTCTTATTTGACTTATTTTTGCTAGAATAAAAGCAGTTTTTATTTTTAAAAAATCATTTTAAGGCTAATATTATTAGGCCCCCAATATATATATATATATATATATATATATATATATATATATATATATATATATATATATATATATATATATATATATATATATATATATATATATATTTATCTAATGACTTGCCTAATTAACCTAGTCAAGCCTTTAAATGTTACTTTAACCTGAATACTGGTATCTTGAAAATATCTAGTAGAATATTATTTACTGTCATCATGGCAAAGATAAAATAAATCAGTTATTAGAAATGAGTTATTAAAACTATTTTGTTAAGAAATGTGTTGAAAAACTCTTCTCTCTGTTAAACTGAAATTTGTGGCTAATAATTCAGGAGACCTAACAATTCTAACTTCAACTGTATATCTGATTGTGTGATTTGTGTTTTGTTTTAGTTTTACCCTAGCTAAATGTGCAACCCAGGCTCATTCTGAAAATGTACCCCTATATACATTTCTGGAGAGCGTCAAATATGTCAGTTTTTTTGCAGTTTTTGTTTTCGTGAATCCACCAGAGGCTACTGTGTATGCTTTTTGAGATCTCAAATTTATCTCGCGAGTGACATTCGCGCCTGCTCTTCTCGCGTAATTCCACCAGAGGCTGCTGTTGTCTGACTGACCAACTGACTGATAACCCCACCCACCCCCTTCCCTAAACCCAACTGATAGTGTTTTCAAAGCACCGATTGACCAGTGCCCACCACCTTCCCTCTACCCAACTGATAAGTGTTTTCAAAAGCACCGATTGACCAACGCCCACCACATTCCCTAAACCCAACCGCAGTGTTTTCAAAAGCAATCCAGAAAAAAAGAAAAGCCCCCCTGATTATTACTACGTTTTCACATTTAGCACATTGTCACTCTGTTATTTACTTCTTTATTTTCTTTTTTGGCTTCTGTTTTTGTCTTACCTACTTTTTGGAACCATTCTTCACCAGACTCAAACCTCATCTTCGCAGTAAACTCCTCTCTGCATCTTAAGTCTGCTAACGTATGCAGCGTGCCACCGGACAAACTAGTAACAGCGGAAAAGCTGTCCATACGGAGGTGAGCGGTCAGCTGCTAGAGCGAAAAGGAACGTCGTTGTACCACCTCATAGCAGTCATTTTAAATACAAAATACAAAATGCAGCCATGCGTACTTCTGGCTACATAATGTATATAGGGCAACGTTTTCAGAATGAGCCTATGTTGCAACTGTGAAAAGGTGTACATAGGGTAGTGTGTGAAGCTGTCCTCAAAAATTGTAATCAATGACATGTGGATTTTAATTTACTTCCTCTGCTTCATCTTCGTAACAAAGTTTGATTTCTAACAAATCAAACTGTTGCTGTCTTGTGTCTATCGTCTATTTTTTTGAGACACAGAATTCAACCTTTGTAACATCTAATGTACTGCAAAGGTTTGAAATGAACAAAAATGTGTCCTTCTAATTAATCTGGGTCTAATAATGGCTGACGTATGGAGCAGACACAGTGAGTTGTTGAGGGGAGATAATTGTAATTTTTGCACATATATATAAATATAAATCTATAGCCTTTCATGTCAATAATGTATAACATTTTTCTGTAATGTTTTAATACTGACCAGTTTAGTCTTTTCTGGACTGGGTTGGAATGGGATGATTCTACTGAACACTATCTAACATCTATTTAACCAAGACCTTTATTTCCTCCAAAGTGCAATATATGAATACTCGTGCGTGTGAGTAATTAATGCATTACTATGTAGACGTGTCATTGCAAAGCGCAATATCAATGTTGTCTCTCTTGTGAACTAAGATGTGTCTTACAGTACAATGTAGCCACAAATATATATACTCTTTTAGAATGCTTTGCACTCTCTTTTCTCTCTAGTGCCCATTCCCTGCCCTTTGTATGCAAAAATTCCATTCGACAAGATCTCGTATTCAGGATGTTGTTCATTTTTTGGACTAGTGGATGTGAATAAGTTGCATATGTTTTTTTTCATGTTTACTGCACTGATATTTGATTTCTGTTTTTAATCACTGAGATGTTAAACACTCCAACTGTTCACTTTTCACCTTTTGGGGGTTAAAATAAATACGGTAAAACGTTCAGGTGTTTTCTTTCATTTTTAACTTTAATGGTGGGCAAAAATAGATCTTTTTGATGGATAAGAGTTTTATCCGCAACCCATACAGTCACTGAATGGCAAAATCAAAAAAATTAAATAATAATTATTTCTATTTTATTTCTATTATTATTTATTTATTTACACTCAAACATAGTATTTAGCTGGTTATTCAAACTACTTATTTAATATAAGCTAAATCAACACAATTCAGCACATTTTTTTTACATTATTGGGACAACTTAATTGTAGGCATCACGATGGCGCAGTGGGTAGCATGATTGCCTCACAGCAAGAAGGTCGCTGGTTGAAGCCTTGGCTGGGTCAGTTGGCATTTCTGGGTTTCCTCCGGGTGCTCTGATTTCCCCCACAGTCCAAAGACATGCGCTATAGGTGAATTGAATAAACTAAATTGTCCGTAGTGTATGTGTGTGAATGAGTGTGTATGAGTGTTTCCCAGTGTTGGGATGCGGCTGGAAGGACTTCTGCTGCGTAAAACGTCAAATAGTTAGCGGTTCATTTCACTCTGGCGACCCTTGATTAATAAAGGGACTAAGCCGAAAAGAAAATGAATGACTGAATGAACTTAATTGTTTGATGTTCAATCCACATGTAAAAGTTTATTTATATAGCAACTTTCCCAGACATTGAGTCACAAAGTGCTTTACAGTAAGAAAAAACAGGTAAAAGAACACGTATCAATAAAAGAAAACATGTTAAAACATATTAAAACAAGTTACAAATCCAAATACAGAAACACTAATACTGTTAATTTAAAGCTTGACCAAAAAGAGGTGTCTTTTAAAGGCTTTTAAAAAGTTCAACTGATCCCAGAGTTCTCAGTGCTATAGGGAGAGAGTTCCAGGGCCACCACACAGAAGGCACGGTCACCTTTAGTCTTAAGATGAGTTCTGGGAATGGCTAAAAGGTCTTTGCCAGAAAACCTCAGAGACCGGCTACATAAGTGACTACGTACAAGATCTTGAATATATAGGGGTGCTTGACCATGCAGAGCTCTGTGTAATGACCAGAATCTTAAAATTTACTCTAAAACTACAGGCAGTGCAGAATTATTAGGCAAATGAGTATTTTGACCACATCATCCTCTTTATGCATGTTGTCTTACTCCAAGCTGTATAGGCTCGAAAGCCTACCAATTAAGCATATTATGTGATGTGCATCTCTGTAATGAGAAGGGGTGTGGTCTAATGACATTAACACCCTATATCAGGTGTGCATAATTATTAGGCAACTTCCTTTCCTTTGGCAAAATGGGTCAAAAGAAGGACTTGACAGGCTCCGAAAAGTCAAAAATAGTGAGATATCTTGCAGAGGGATGCAGCACTCTTAAAATTGCCAAGCTTCTGAAGAGTGATCATCCAACAATCAAGCGTTTCATTCAAAATAGTCAACAGAGTCGCAAGAAGCGTGTGGAAAAACCAAGGCACAAAATAACTGCCCATGAACTGAGAAAAGTCAAGCGTGCAGCTGCCAAGATGCCACTTGCCACCAGTTTTGCCATATTTCAGAGCTCAACATCACTGGAGTGCCCAAAAGCACAAGGTGTGCAATACTCAGAGACATGGCCAAGGTAAGAAAAGCTGAAAAACAACCACCACTGAAAAAGACACACAAGCTGAAACGTCAAGACTGGGCCAAGAAATATCTCAAGACTGATTTTTCTAAGGTTTTATGGACTGATGAAATGAGAGTGAGTCTTAATGGGCCCGTGGCTGGATCTGTAAAGGGTAGAGAGCTCCAGTCCGACTCAGACGCCAGCAAGGTGGAGGTGGAGTACTGGTTTGGGCTGGTATAATCAAAGATGAGCTTGTGGGGCATTTTCGGGTTGAGGAAGGAATCAAGTTCAACTCCCAGACACCTTCTTCAAGCAGTGGTACAGGAAGAAGTCTGCATCCTTCAAGAAAAACATGATTTTCATGCAGGACAATGCTCCATCACACATGTCCAAGTACTCCACAGCGTGGCTGGCAAGAAAGGGTCTAAAAGAAGAAAAACTAATGACATGGCCTCCTTGTTCACCTGACTGAACCCCATAGAGAACCTGTGGTCCATCATCAAATGTGAAATTTACAAGGAGGGAAAACAGTACACCTCTCTGAACAGTGTCTGGGAGGCTGTGGTTGCTGCTGCACGCAATGTTGATAGTGAACAGATCAAAACACTGACAGAATCCATGGATGGCAGGCTTTTGAGTGTCCTTGCAAAGAAAGGTGGCTATATTGGTCACTGATTTGTTTTTGTTTTGTTTTTGAATGTCAGAAATGTATATTTGTGATTGTTGAGATGTTATATTGGTTTCACTGGTGAAAATAAATAATTGAAATGGGTATATATTTGTTTTTTGTTAAGTTGCCTAATAATTTTGCACAGTAATAGTCACCTGCACACACAGATATCCTCCTAAAATAGCTAAAACTAAAAACAAACTAAAAACTACTTTCAAAAATATTCAGCTTTGATATTAATGAGTTTTTTTGGGTTCATTGAGAACATGGTTGTTGTTCAATAATAAAATTAATCCTCAAAAATACAACTTGCCTAATAATTCTGCACTCCCATAATAGGAAGCCAGTGAAGTGCCCTAAGCACAGTAGTAATGTGTGATCTCCTACTGGTGTTGGTTAAAAGCCTCCCCGCTGCATTCTGCACAACCTGCAATCGATCCATAGAAGATTTGTTCAGACAAGTGAACAGATCATTACAACAATACAGTTGCGATGTTCCTCAGATGTAAAAAGCATGTAAGCATGTTTCTCAGTAACTGTAATGAATTAGTTGCATTTATTTTGTAATTAAATTATGTAATGTTGTTACATGTAACTAGCTACTCCCCAACACTGCTCTCATTGCAGCTGCTTTCCCTCCATTTTACATCTCAAATAACTAACTTGCAAAAGATATGTGAACCGTTTATATTACTTACAGATGCTTATTACGAATATATGTGAAAGGCACTTGTCAGATTTTATTTTAGAGAGCAGGTGTGAGGTTCAGCTTTGTGCTCTTCATTTTCTGTCTGACTCACTTGAGGGCAGGCCTTTCAGAGGAACTATAGGAAATATGACAGTCGTTTTCATGTTAGCTGAGTAGCAGTATATAATAAAGGTAAGATATTTGAGAAAAATAACGTGATTTTTCTACAAGTGAAGCATAAGCACACATTGCTTTGCATCTTATAAACACAACCAAGCCTTAAAAATACACTGTGGACCACCCCTTTAAAAGTGCAGTATGTAAGTTTGAAACCCAGTGGTTGAACTAGGTATTGCACCACTGGTTAAAAACATGCAAAAATCTGGTTGCCAGATAGACGACACCAACAAAGGCTGATTTAAATCATGTTCTAAATAAAAACAACGTCACACAATGGACGGACATTTTTCCATATTAAAAGGAGTTTTTGTTCTAACCAACACCTGAAATGTAAATTTTAAAAATGGATTCTTTTTCTTGCAGCTGAACAACAGAAAACTGACAATGATCACCACAGGTACATCTCATGTGCTTTAATCAGTGTTAAATGCTAATAATGTGAGTTTAAATGCCATTTTACATGACATTTATTGCCATACTACTGAAAGCAGCAGCAGATAATTCACCTCAGATCTTGAAAATAAAATAAACTGAACCTTAGAACTGTGACTCAGTGCAAGCCAACACATATCAGTGATTCAACTTGTACATTTAATAATGTTAAAGAGGTTTAATATGTATTAATCAGATTGTAAGCCTTACCATTTTATTGGAGTACAGTAAGTGCATATTCTGTGCTTCTGACTGGCTGTATTTTAATTTCTGTCAGGTTTTGTCTGGTGCAAACAGCCAAATTGCTTATTACTGCTTATCTCCTCACGTAGCGTGTTGTTAGGACACGGGGTTACAATGTAACCTGCTCACCTAATGTTTACATTCGTAATATTTATATTTTTTGCTATTTCTTTTTTTGTATATATATGTTAATTAAGTTTTATATATATATATATGTATATGCTAATTAATTACCTCCTCATGGGGAACTCTGAATCTGCGTCTCATTTCGGGGCTGTTACTGTCCACCAGAGTGGTCCTTAACCATCGGGTCGCAGACCGGTACCGGTCCGTGGATCAATTTGTACAGAGCCACACAAGAAATCATTAATTATTTTCATTTTATTGTGGGTCTGAACGATCTTTTATTTTGAAAAGTCTATTATTTTGAAAAATGACCGTATTAGCACCCAAATTTAACCCACAAACAGCAAAATGAGTAGGAAAGTCTTTGGAAAGTTTCTTTGCTAATGGGAAAAGGCCCAGTGAAGGACCCACTGCCAAGGAATGCATCCGCAAGTCATTTGTCAGCTAATCAGGTGAATCCACCATGTCATATCTATCTATCTATCTATCTATCTATCTATCTATCTATCTATCTATCTATCTATCTATCTATCTATCTATCTATCTATCTATCTATCTATCTATCTATCTATCTATCTATCTATCTATCTATCTATCTATCTATCTATCTAACTATCTATCTATCTAGTGTGATCTATATGACAATTATTATTTTTATTTTTTGGGTCAAGTGTAATGTAAAACTAACACTGTTTAAGTAGTTATTTTTAACTCATTTGATGTTTACTTGGTTTCTTTTTTACAAAATGATAACATGCCTACACAAATGTGATAAATGCCTGTTATAAAGATGTTATAAGACAGGTAATACACTTACAAACCAGTATCAGAAAGTTTTGTAACTTCATTTCTTTTTATTACTTTGATATTCCCTCAAGGAATCACCTTAAATACAACAAACTATTTTAAGTACAACAGTTTCAAGTTCAAGCTTTTCTTTCTTTAAGCTTGAGCTGAGTATTATTATTCTGGGCTGAGCTAAATGATGTAATGTAGACTACATTTGTGTTTCTTATAGAATATTTGTCATCAGTGATGGCTGAGTAATCTCCAGCTTAAGCGCAGTGTTGGTGTGAATGACTTGCATGCCATTGACTCTCACGCCATATGAGGCAAAAACCGGTAAGGTGAGGTTTTACTTTGTCTAGTCTGCACCAGTTGTCAACAATAAGGTTTTGACTAGATATTGCTGACAAATAGTTTCATGAACACAGTTGACCAGTGGGATTTAGTTAATAAAACAATGTATTTGTTTTTAATATTCAACAAGGCTGCATTTTTTTTTACCAATTAATATAATTTGATCAGTTCAATATTTTATATTTAATTTATTTTTGTGTTAAAAGTTATTGTCAATGTCGCACAATCCTGCCAAAATCATTCTGATATGCTGATTTTATATTATTATCTGTTAAAAATTATGCAGCTTAATGTTTAACCGTTTTGAACCACGTTTAACATTATGAACATCTTTACATTCTTTTGCTTTATTAATGCTTTCATGTAGTTTCTTGTTAATAAAATTTCAACTAGTGTTAACACAAAACCTGGCTTTTTCTTTTCTTTTTTTTTTTTTCTTTTTTTGGAACTAATTTTAACTAAAATAATTAAATGCTATTGAACTAATGTTTATTGTTAATTAATGCAATCATATTTAAAAGTATCATCACTACTGGCATAATGGACTCCTGCAACTGGTATAACACAACTGAAGGTTTGTGTGAAGAAGTGGCATGGAGAGAAAAATGCCACATTTTGCGTACCAAAGGCTTTTATTTTACGTTTTTAATCTTTTTGAGTTCTCACTGTGAAAATCTTTTTTTTTTTTTTTTTCCAATTACAGTAAAACCAGCAAAAGCATTTTGCTGTCTCATGGTTAAACAGGAGATCCTCATGTTTCCGGCTGTCACTTCACACCTTAGTGTTCCCAGTTGAACAGGAAAAGTCTGTAATGGTGAAATCATGCTTAATTTTCAAGTAAGTCATGTGATCTTCATTCCGTACATTCTAGATCTCCGAGGTATTGTTAAATGTGCTTTGTGTAAAAGGTCATTTGGTGTACTGTTTTTATTATTATTATTATTTTTAAACAAACGCAAGATTTAAAATCAACAAGGAGCTTGCAGCAATACGTTACTGATGTTTTCAGTCCACATTGTGGTTGGTCTTTTTGAACATTGTACATCCGTGAAATTGCACTCAGCTGCTTTTCCACTTAGGCACTCATATTTTTATGCACCTTTTAATAATCTGAATGGAAATGCCAGTACAGTATGTGTATAAACTCTTTTATAGATATGTAGTCACTCGATTTTATATATTTATTTTTATAATATTATAAAATATATAAATATATAATTTTTTTTCCCTAAACAATGTGGGAAACTCATTTAACAAAAAAATCATCAGTATGCAAAAAGAAAGAAGAAAAAAACTTCTCAACAGATCATGTAACTTGATAACTGCATTGAAAACAAGGGCATTTTTTTTATTATTGTGAAATGTGTGAGTAAAATTGTCAATAATTATTATTGTGGTACAACCCCAAATCAGAAAACGCGCACAAAAAAAGTGATTTCCAAATTTACTTTGACTTGTATTTTATTGCGGACAATATGAACACAAAGTATTTCATGTTTTGTCTGATTAACTTCATTTCATTTGTAAATATACATACTTTCCTGTCATTTAGACCTGCAGCACATTCCAAAAAAAGTCGGGAATGGAGGTTTAGGGCTAGTAAACGGGTAAATTGGTTAAATAATGATGTGATTTGAAACCAATGATGTCGACATGTGATTGTAATTATGATTTGGGACAAAAGCAGCATCCAATAAAGGTTTAGTTCTTTAGGAGCAAAGATGGGCCAAAAATTATTGAAATGTTATTGACATTTGATAAGAAAGAGAGGAAGACGTTTAGATACTTCACCTTCGACAGTAGATAACATCATTAAAAGAGTCAAGAAATCTGGAGGAATTTCACTGCGGAAAGAACAAGGGCGCAAGCATAAGCTGAACTACCACAATCTCAGATCCCTCAGGTGGCACTACAAGAATTGTCAAATTGTCATTCATCTAAAAGCGATATCCCCACATGGGCTTAAGACTACTGCGGCAAACCTTTGTCAAGTGCCACAATACATAGTTACATCCACAAACGCCAGTTAAAACTGTGTACGGTGCCAAATGAAGCCCTATGTTAAGAGTGTCCAGAAGTTCCGTCAACTTCTCTGGGCTTGGAAGCATCTGGGATCGATCATCACACAGTGAAAACGTATTCTGTGGTCGGATGAATCCAGCCTGATCTCACGAGGAAACATAAGTATTTTACCTTTTGTCAGTTTAGTGGCTAATTCGTACGAATTCGTACGAGTTGAGTCGTACGAAAATGTACGATTTTAAAAAGGAGGCGTGGCCCCTAACCCCGCCCCTAAATCCAACCGTCATTGGGTGATAAGCAAATTGTATTAAATTGTACGAATTAGATCGTACAAATTTATACAAATTAGCCACTAAATCAAAAAGTTACGAATTGCTGTGAGATTGTGTTGGATGAATCAGTATTTCAGGTATTATTTGGAAGAAATGGATGCTGTGTGCTCTGGACCAAAGAAGAAAAAGATCCTCCAGAATGTTACCAGCAACAAGTCCAAAATCCTGGGTCTGTCCTGGTATGGGGTTGTGTCAGTGCCCTTGGCAAAGGTGCCTTGTACTTCTGTGATGGCACTGTTAATACTGAAAAGTACATAAAGATTTTGGAGCACAATATGCTGCCTTCTTTCCCAGGGATGCTCATGCATATTTCAACAAGCCAATGCAAAACACCATTCTGCACACATTACAAAGTTCTGGCTGCGGAGGAAGAAGATACAGGTACTTGACTGGCCTGCCTGCAGTACCAACCATTGAAGACCCATACTGTTGCCCAGCTTAAGATTTGTTTGCAGGAAGAATAGCACAAAATTATACCTGGCACAAACATGAATGCATTCACTGTACTGTAAAATAATCTTACAGAACAGGTCTGATGTGCCCTTTTGTTTGCACAGAGACACAAACAAACCTAACGTGACGTAAATGCTAATCATTTCTATCTTTTTTTTGATTCATAAATAAATGCCATTTAATATTTAAATTCAAAAAATGGTGACGATTCAAGCGGTCTAGAATCACAGTCTCTCCTTTTTTGTAGTGTTTCAGCAGAATGGGTAGTCCTGCTGGTCAAGGCACATGTCAGGATCTGGATGATTCCCTGTCATTATGCTGGATTTTTTGATCTAGTGTGAATGTGAAGCAGAACAAGCAGATTTTTGCAGAAGTTTGTTTGCTGACAGCTGTCAGTTTGCTCTGTGATTGGTGCATAGGGCCATGAATGATCCTAATTGTTCTCTCTACAAGTGAAAGTCTTAATTCTCCCTTTGTTCTGTAAAAACACTAATTCTTCGAATACATTAATAGTGATTTTCTTTGATGGTAAAACTGTAAATTATGTTAATAGTACATCCATTTGTAAATATTGCCCATAGTTTTCTATAATTGCACTTATAAACTTGTACATACAGTTGAAAAGTAGAAATGATCAGCCCTCCTGTGAATTTGATCCTCTTTTAAACATTTCCCAAGTGATGTTTAAGAGAAGAAGGATTTTTTTTTTTTCAAAGTATTGCCTAAAATATTTTTTTTTCTTTTGGAGAAAGTCTTATTTGTTTTTTTATTTATGTTTTAATTTTTTTAAAGCATTTTAAGGTCAATATTATTAGCCCCCTTAAGCAATATTTTTTTCGATAGTCTACAGAACAAACTACTGTTATAAGATGATTTGCCAAATTACCCTAACTTGGTCAACATAAATAACCCAATTAAGCCTTTAAATGACACTTTAAGCTGAATACAATATCTTGAAAAAATATCTAGTAAAATATTATTTACTGTCATCATGGCAAAAATAAATCAGTTATTAGGAATTCGATATTAAAGAGCCCCTATTATACATTAAAAAGGGTCATATTTCGGTTTTATGGGTCTCCAACAACATACTGATCTGCATGCAAGGTCAAAAAACACTTTCATGGTCTTACATTATGAATTTATTTTTACCTAATTATCCCAGCGACTCCCATATGAATCAATCAGCGATTCATTTGTTCCCAAACCCCTCCTTAGTGCGAAGCTAATCTGCACTGATTGGACCGATGACAGCCTGTTGCGATTGGTCGACAGTGTTCAGCACGATACAGTAAAATGCCCAGCGCGGTTTATCAAGCCCCCTGGTCGCCAACATTGGTATAGGATCCGATCGCAGCGGAGGCCCGAAACACGCTTCATAGTAAACTTTCTAACACCACAGTAAACAGTACCCGGTTCTCAACAGTGTTATTCAGACACCTCACCCCTGAAAGCAGTGCAGTTAAACACCACAAATGCATTTAAATCCGTAAACAAAGCAGCACGCATCGCGTTTTCAACGTGGCATTAGACGCGATATGGGAAGAGTTAACCTGATACGGTGCAAGCGGTTACAAGTAACAACACAATTAAATACATACTTTACAAGCTAGAGAAAACAACGAGGCAGCTATTTACTTACACTTATGAAATGTGTCATGGGCCAGGTCTGATTTTATTAATTATCTTTCATTTTGGAGCTTTTCTCCCTTCTCAGCTGTAGATCATTTCTATTTGCAACCATTGCTGTGGCACCTCTTGCGTGAAATGTTATGTTCTCGGGCTTACCTGTACTCTGCTTTGCCCAACCAGTGCTGTGCACCAGCCCGAAGTCCAGCTTGCCTTTGTTTGACTTGTACCTAATAATTTGTCCTTATTTTGCACGTGTTACACCAAATTCTGTGACCATCGTATTCTGTGACCCTAGTAGGCGCTGTTCTCACTCTTTGGCTTGAACTCGCTCCCACAGCATACATACTCTCACATGAATGCGCTGGAATGAACTGTTCAATACTAGTGTATATAAAATCCCTTGTATTTCACACAGAAAAAATTTACTGTTCTTTAAATGCAAACAGCTTAGTGCCCTTGAGTGCTCAATGTGCGCTGTCAATCACGTGACAGTATGTACACTGTTTGCCTGTCTTGGGAGCAAGTTCAAGCCAAACAGTGAGAACAGCGGTCACAGAATACGATGGTCACAGAATTTGTTGTAAGGAAGAAACTAATCCATGAGCTGTGTGCTGAAAGTTCATTGTAAGCATGTAGATGCTGAAGCACTTCTTTCCCTCACACTTCCAATAATATCCAGGTAAGCACAGCGTCTTCATGACTCATGACTTCAGGATCTGTTTGTCTTTCCTGCTGTGTTAGTGGGTGGGGCCGCAGGTTTAAATTTTGTGGGTCTGCGCGCGCAACCCTTATGTTTCGTATCGACGTCACGCCGAAACAGCTAAAGACTCGTTATCAAGACAATAAACCACTATGAGTCGACTCTTTTTTTTTTTTAGATAAATCAATAGTTTTAGAAACTGTCCACTTTCAGATTTAAGCTTTAGCTGGATATTTCACTTCACTTAGAGCTGTGTTACACACTACATGGAAGGTCAATTTCAAAAACCCATAATAGGGGCTCTTTAAAAATTTTATTTTTAGAAATGTGTTGAAATAAAAAATATATATTAAAAAAATTAGTGGTTTAGTCGTTATCGGCGTTAATGTGCTGCATTACGCGAGACTCTTATCGGGCGATTAAAAAAAAAAAAAAAAAAAAAAAAAAAAAAGATATCGCCGTTAATCTATTCTCAAAGTTGGGTTTGGAGTTGGGTCTATTCTACGCAAGCTATGATGACTTTCACCTTGTTATTGTACACCTGACCGGTGAGCCGTCTGACAAAAAAAAGTGCCCTTCTGAATCAAATCAGCAGGATGCCCTTCTGGATCTTTTACTTACTTCGAAGACACTACTGACTACGCTTCCATGGACATCTGTAATCTAGTTATTTGCCTTAATAGACAATAATATAATTAAGGTGTTTACCCGAAGTGCTTTCATGTAAGAGTTTCCTGTAATTTTGGGTGACTTTAACTGCAGTTCGGCAGTTTCACTTTCACTCATGAACATTTCATTCACGCCCTCATGACAAATGGGGTAGTAGACGCAAATAGGGAGTGAGGACTGTGAGAGTGTTATGGAATTTAATAACGCACGCCAAATGGAAAGAAAAAAAATTCCGCGTTTCGGTGTGTGTGTGTCCGTGTCCGTGTGCGTGTATGTGTGTGTGTGTGTGTGTGTGTGTGTGTGTGTGTGTGTGTGTGTGTGTGCAGTTCTTACTGACAGCCGTGTGTGGATCTTGTCGAAAATTATGGCGAAAAGTTCTACATGACGGTAATAGTTTGATTGTGGTGTTTACTTCAATAATGCAACTACTATATGCATACTCCGATCTTAATTTCATTTCTGTTTAGTTCAGTAATGACTTTAGTCAGATTAAGGTCATTAAAAAACACTGTTTGGAGCTTATGTAGGCCTAAAGTTCAAAATTCATGTGAACTGAATAAACGGTTAGTAAACACAAGTACATCTTATTGAACATACTTTAGTTTCATCACCAATTATCATAACAGTTTCTCAAGCAGTTTGTGATGCATTTTGGAAACAGGAGATGAGCCCCTGATCTAATGCGCCACCTGGCTTGAGAAACCCGTTCTCAAAGACTTACTTGAAGTCATTATTTGGGTAGCACACATATTCTGAATGCCTTCGGCTGAATTCAAATGAGCTCTTTTAATCTAGATTAATTTCAAGATTACAGTGAGATTAATCTAGATTTAAAAAAATTATATAAAATAAAAGTTCAGACAAGTTTATAAAGAACTCCGGCAGTGTACTTTTATAGCTTCATGCACCCTGGCTCTGCTTCACTATCTTAACAATAAAATAAAAATATAACATAAAGCACTGACTCTTTTAACTTTTCTATTAACAACTTAAAATATTAGAGACCAAAAATGTTAAGGCATCATGTTCATATTTATGAGACAGTCATCTTCACTGTATGCAAATTTATAACAAATCAAAGCCTAATTGTAACATCCCCGGCTCGTCACCACTCACCCAATCCAGTTTCACCATCTCACACCAGTCCCATCCAATCACGAGAACCTTCCCCTGATTACTAAACATCTGCACCTGCTCATCATTAGCCCGGACACTTTAAATACTCACCTCCTCCGTTCACTCCTCGTCCGGTATTGAAGTCTCATGGTTGTCTTCACCCAAGCTCCCTCGTCTTCTCTTCTTCCATGGATGTTCCTTCTGAGTCTTCGTAACCATCGCACTGATAAAGGGAAGTGTCTTTATTATCCTACCATATCCGAAGATCTATATTCACCTACATGCACTTTGTGCACACTGCCACCAACGGAGGTGTTAGGGTTGTTAACCCAGTCTTGACTGTCACCAGGTTTACCAGGCGAAGACTTATGAGGTGTTCCTCGGATGATCTTCCATTGCCCTGCACTGTGTGATATGCCCTTGTGATTTACGTTGAATAAACTTAATGAAAAGATAACCATCTCTGACTTCTTTGTATACCAGCGTGACAGAATACCGGACCCGAAAACAACAACATGGAAGCTAACGCCACGCTACCCGGAAGTGAGTTGCCTTCCGCATCCATGAGCGCTAGCTCTAACCTGGTGGTGACACCGAGTACTCCACTAGCTCGACCAACAAGTTACTCTGGGGATCCGAGCACCTGCAATGGGTTTCTACTACAATGTTCTTTATATATTGAAGCCAACCTTGTACAATTCCCTAACGAACTTTCCAAAGTTGCATTTGTTATTTCCCTTCTCTCAGGTCGAGCCTTGCAATGGGCAGATGCATTGTGGAGTACTCGTAGCCCAGTGATAACCACCATCCAATCCTTCGTCACTCACTTTAAGGAGGTATTTTCAGTTCCACTTACCCCTTTATCAGTGCACGACAAACTCATGAACCTTTCCCAAGGGAGGATGTCTATTCACAAATATACTTTGCAGTTTCGGACACTTGCAGCCAGCAGCGGGTGGAACCCCGTGGCGCTTCTAGCTGCCTACCGTAAAGGATTGAAACCCTCCCTCCGTAAACAGATGGTCATTTATGATGACAATGCGAACCTTGAATCCTTCATCAAAAAAACAATTAGTGTGTGTCAACACTTATCTGCTTGTTCTTCTCTCTCTGATGATTCTCCATTACCGTCCAAATCTCCCACGATTACGCAGGACCCTGAAGAACCAATGGTCACTGACTCCTACCGGCTAGACGCCACGGAACGCCAGCGGCGTATTCAACATCAGCTCTGCCTCTACTGTGGAGAATCAACTCACCTGATAGCCACCTGTCCCATCCGTCCACCTCGACTCGTGGTGAGTAAAGTCGTCCTCACACCCACAGTATCCACCATACCCCATATTGTTGCAGAGTTGGTAATACACGATCAAACTTTTCCCGTACATGTTCTGTTGGACTCTGGAGCCGCTGGGAACTTCATATCCTCCACCTTCATCTCCCGCTACAACATTCCATCAGTGAGGAATGAAGTTCAGTATCGCATCACCACCATCCAGAGCTCGCCGCTAGGAGAAGGAAAAATCAATCGCCGTACTAAGCCTATCACCCTTCGCCTGGATCGGAATCATCAAGAGAAACTTACCCTTCTTATCCTTCCTCGTGCAAATGTGGACGTCATCCTGGGACGACCATGGCTTATTCAGCACCAACCTAGCATTAACTGGGAAACTGGAGATATCCTCGAATGGGGATCCAAGTGCAGAAGTAATGGTCATATTACCCCCTCTACTGGTCATTCCTCTTCATTACCTCTGCAGAATACAAGCGTACAAGCCACTCATCCTCCCAGCCATCCCATTCCCTCAATATATCACGAATACTCGGACGTCTTCAGCAAGGAACGAGCCACCCAATTACCCCCTCATCGGTCCTGGGATTGCTGCATCGACTTGCTGCCCGACGCCAAGTTACCACACGGAAGGATTTATCCTTTATCCCGTCCTGAGCACGAAGCTATGCACAACTACATCAGTGAAGCTCTCCAGCACGGGTTCATCCGACCGTCTACATCTCCTGCCGCCTCCAGCTTCTTTTTTGTCGCTAAGAAAGATGGAGGACTCAGACCATGCATCGATTACAGAGTGCTTAATGCTGCCACCATCAAGTTTGCCTACCCTCTGCCTCTAGTCCCAGCTGCCCTGGAAGAACTGAGAGAAGCTAAAGTGTTCAGCAAACTAGACCTCCGGAGTGCTTACAATCTCATCCGCCAGGGGGACGAGTGGAAAACGGCCTTTGTTACACCCTCCGGCCACTATGAGTACCTCGTTATGCCCTACGGACTGGCAAATAGTCCATCCATCTTCCAAAGCTTCATGAATGAGATCTTCAGAGACTTTCTTCATCGTTTTACCATTGTCTACATTGATGATATCCTTATTTACTCCCGCAATCTTGAAGAGCATCAGGACCATGTGATACAAGTACTCCAACGTTTACGACAGAATCATTTGTTCCTCAAACCAGAAAAGTGTGAGTTCCATCAAACCACGATATCCTTCCTAGGGTATGTCATCACCCCACAAGGAGTGAGTATGGAGCAGTGCAAAGTAGATGCTGTATCGAAATGGGAATACCCGAAAACCATTAAAGAACTCCAGCGTTTTCTGGGATTCGCCAATTTCTATCGGCGGTTCATTAAGAACTACAGTGTCCTGTCAGCTCCACTCACTTCCCTGCTCAAAGGAGGAAGACGAGTACTCACCTGGACCCCTGAGACGTACCGTGCCTTTGACCAACTCAAATTGAAGTTCTCCACAGCACCCATCTTACGTCATCCTAATCCCAACCTCCCGTTCATCGTTGAGGTGGACGCCGCAGACACTGGAATAGGCGCTATACTTTCCCAATGGTCTGGTGAACCCAAAGCCCTCCATCCTTGTGCGTACTATTCCCGGAAATTAACAATAGCGGAACAAAATTACGGAATCGGTGACCGCGAGTTGTTAGCCATCAAACTGGCACTAGAAGAGTGGCGTCACTGGCTTGAAGGAGCCCAACATCCCTTCACCGTCATCACTGACCATAAAAATCTCCAATACATACGAGATGCCAAACGTCTGAATGCTCGCCAAGCTCGCTGGTCTCTCTTCTTCGCCCGGTTTAATTTCAACATCACCTACCAACCTGGTCACAAGAACGTCAAAGCCGATGCCCTATCAAGACTTTACTCACCTGATCCTCGTAACGACTCCCCTGAATCCATTCTTCCTCCTTCCATCTCTGTGGCTCCTATATTATGGCAAATAGACGAAGAGATTCGTTTAGCCACCTTAGAGGAACCAGTTCCTCCTGGTCTTCCTCCAGGCTTGTGCTATGTACCCACGAGATACCGCATACCACTCCTGAATAGTACACACACCTCCCTCGGCTCAGGACACCCAGGTAGCTGGCGAACCCTCTCGCTCCTCAGAGAAAGGTATTGGTGGCCTAAAATGGCCCACGATGTCACCCAGTACGTTAAGGGTTGCTCGGTCTGTGCCATCACTACCACTCCACGCCATCTACCTGAAGGAAAGCTGCTGCCGTTGCCCATTCCCCGCCGACCCTGGACACACCTTGGTGTTGATTTTGCCACCGATCTACCCCCCTCTCAAGGATACACCACTATCTTAGTGGTTGTAGATCGGTTCTCCAAATCTTGCAAATTAATACCTCTCAAAGGTCTCCCCACAGCCCTTGAAACAGCTGAGGCCCTGTTCCATCACGTCTTCAGGAACTATGGTCTCCCCGAAGACATCGTGTCGGACAGGGGTCCGCAATTTATCTCCAGGGTCTGGCGGGCGTTCTTCCACCTTCTGGGTACCACCATCAGTCTGTCTTCTGGCTATCATCCTCAAACCAATGGTCAGACCGAGCGTAAAATCCAAGAGATTTCCCGGTTTTTACGCTCATATTGCAATAACCATCAAAACACCTGGAGCCAGTATCTTCCGTGGGCTGAGTATGCACAAAATTCTCTTCGTCAATCCTCTACTGGACTAACCCCTTTTCAATGTGTCCTAGGCTACCAACCATCCTTGTTTCCCTGGAATGGGGAAGCATCAGAAGTGCCCGCGGTTGATCACTGGTTCCAGGAGAGCGAGAGGGTCTGGGACTCAGCTCACGTCCATCTTCAGCGGGCAGTCCGGAGGTACACCGAGCAAGCCAACCGTCACCGGCTACCTAATCCCATATACCAACCAGGAGATAAGGTATGGCTCTCTACCCGAGACATCCGCCTCCGGCTGCCCTGCAGAAAGCTGAGTCCCCGCTACCTGGGACCATTCACCATCCACTCCCAGATCAATCCTGTCACCTATCGTCTCAACCTTCCACCACAGTACCGCATTGCTTCATCCTTTCATGTCTTCCTCCTCAAACCCTACACTAACCCTGTTTCTCCTCCTTCTGCAGAACCTGAACCACCCCCCCCTCCCGACCAAACGGAAGTCATCAGCGATAACATCTATCAGGTCAAGGAAATCCTCAACTCCCGGCGGCGGGACGGTCAGCTCCAGTACCTCGTAGACTGGGAGGGCTTTGGCCCCGAGGAGAGATCCTGGATCCCTCGTGATGACATCTTAGATCCATCTCTCCTCGAAGAATTCCACCTGAGACATCCCGGTCGTCCAGCTCCACGAGGACGTGGCCGTCCCCGCCGTCGATCTAGGGTGCCAGGAGTCACCCGTGGAGGGGGGGGTACTGTAACATCCCCGGCTCGTCACCACTCACCCAATCCAGTTTCACCATCTCACACCAGTCCCATCCAATCACGAGAACCTTCCCCTGATTACTAAACATCTGCACCTGCTCATCATTAGCCCGGACACTTTAAATACTCACCTCCTCCGTTCACTCCTCGTCCGGTATTGAAGTCTCATGGTTGTCTTCACCCAAGCTCCCTCGTCTTCTCTTCTTCCATGGATGTTCCTTCTGAGTCTTCGTAACCATCGCACTGATAAAGGGAAGTGTCTTTATTATCCTACCATATCCGAAGATCTATATTCACCTACATGCACTTTGTGCACACTGCCACCAACGGAGGTGATAGGGTTGTTAACCCAGTCTTGACTGTCGCCAGGTTTACCAGGCGAAGACTTATGAGGTGTTCCTCGGATGATCTTCCATTGCCCTGCACTGTGTGATATGCCCTTGTGATTTACGTTGAATAAACTTAATGAAAAGATAACCATCTCTGACTTCTTTGTATACCAGCGTGACACTAATAACCACCTCCTTTCATTTCCATTAAAAATATGAACTATTACGCTGACTGTGTAGTTTTGCCAATGTGTGCTTAATGTCAGGCTATATGCACAGAATAAATATTATCAGAGGAAATGCATGGTGAAATACAAAATAGCTGTCTCTTTTGCTGAATATAATAAGCTATCATTTTAATAATCAATAATATTTATAAAAGCATAAAGTACAGTAAGTTTATTCAATATAGGAAATAAAGCCAAGCAATCGGTCAAACATGAGGAATCAGTGTATGTGCTTGCATAAATTAATAGGTATATTAACTGATCTTTGCAGTCAGCCAAAAGACGTTACCTGAGGAAAAAGTAGGCTAATAGATTCAAAATTACCAAGTCGTTAGATATAGGCCTACACAAGAGAAATTATAGATTAACAACTACAGAGAGATGAGATCCAGCAGCAATTTCAGGATGGACTGGCCGACGTTCGGCTGCTCTCAGCCGGGGCAGGTGTGCTCAGAGCACCTGCTGACTGCCTGGAGCTCAGACATGAGAATATTCTGAAGCAGCTTTCAATGCATGCCAAAGTGCGTGTGGTCACGTGATGTGTGTTTTCAGTGGTGTAATGTGGGTGGAGAGCTGTTCAGTTAGATGAAACGCCAGTGTGTACCTGGATCATTTTCATTCTAAAATGCTTTTTTAAAATGAAAACTGACTTTTGGAAATCATCACGCAACCCCCGGGCATTGTCTCCCACTTTGGGAACCACTGATCTAGAAGCACCTTTTGTGAGGTCAGGTTCTTATGTTGGATGAGAAGGCCTGGTTGAGTGTCCGCTCTCATGTTCAGATGGGTTGAGGTCTGCACTCTCAAGGCTTGTCAAGTTCCTCCACACCAATATCATCTGTGACTTTAAATAGACTTGCTTTGTGCAATGCAGTGATGTAGGAACCAGATAAGTTCATCTCCAAATTGTCTACACAATGTTAGTACCATGAAGTTGTCTAAAACATTCTAGTTAGGGCTGGCTGATATGAGCTAAAAAAAAAACTATATAGATAGATCATATCACCAATGATATTGATCTAGGCTGCAAAAAAGTTATAATAACAAAGGAAAATGTTTAGTGTATTGCTTTTATGCATCTTCAGAGTAAATAGGTAACACTTTACAGTAAAGTCTCATTCGTAAATGTTAGATAATAGATTAAAAATCAACATCGAGGAAAAAAAGCCTGATTGATTGATCACTGTTGCATTTACAGGGAGTGCAGAATTATTAGGCAAATGAGTATTTTGACCACATCATCCTCTTTATGCATGTTGTCTTACTCCAAGCTGTATAGGCTCGAAAGCCTACTACCAATTAAGCATATTAGGTGATGTGCATCTCTGTAATGAGAAGGGGTGTGGTCTAATGACATCAACACCCTATATCAGGTGTGCATAATTATTAGGCAACTTCCTTTCCTCTGGCAAAATGGGTCAAAAGAAGGACTTGACAGGCTCCGAAAAGTCAAAAATAGTGAGATATCTTGCAGAGGGATGCAGCACTCTTAAAATAGCCAAGCTTCTGAAGCGTGATCATCGAACCATCAAGCATTTCATTCAAAATAGTCAACAGGGTCGCAAGAAGCGTGTGGAAAAACCAAGCCGCAAAATAACTGCCCATGAACTGAGAAAAGTCAAGCGTGCAGCTGCCAAGATGCCACTTGCCACCAGTTTTGCCATATTTCAGAGCTCAACATCACTGGAGTGCCCAAAAGCACAAGGTGTCCAATACTCAGAGACATGGCCAAGGTAAGAAAGGCTGAAAAACGACCACTCCTGAACAAGACACAAGCTGAAATGTCAAGACTGGGCCAAGAAATATCTCAAGACTGATTTTTCTAAGGTTTTATGGACTCATGAAATGAGAGTGAGTCTTGATGGGCCCGTGGCTGGATCGGTAAAGGGCAGAGAGCTCCAGTCCGACTCAGACGCCAGCAAGGTGGAGGTGGAGTACTGGTTTGGGCTGGTATCATCAAAGATGAGCTTGTGGGGCCTTTTCGGGTTGAGGATGGAGTCAAGCTCAACTCCCAGTCCTACTGCCAGTTTCTGGAAGACACCTTCTTCAAGCAGTGGTACAAGAAGAAGTCTGCATCCTTCAAGAAAAACATGATTTTCATGCAGGACAATGCTCCATCACACGCATCCAAGTACTCCACAGCGTGGCTGGCAAGAAAGGGTCTAAAAGAAGAAAAACTAATGACATGGCCTCCTTGTTCACCTGACTGAACCCCATAGAGAACCTGTGGTCCATCATCAAATGTGAGATTTACAAGGAGGGAAAACAGTACACCTCTCTGAACAGTGTCTGGGAGGCTGTGGTTGCTGCTGCACGCAATGTTGATGGTGAACAGATCAAAACACTGACAGAATCCATGGATGGCAGGTTTTGAGTGTCCTTGCAAAGAAAGGTGGCTATATTGGTCACTGATTTGTTTTTGTTTTGTTTTTGAATGTCAGAAATGTATATTTGTGAATGTTGAGATGTTATATTGGTTTTACTGGTGAAAATAAATAATTGAAATGGGTATATATTTGTTTTTTGTTAAGTTGCCTAATAATTCTGCACAGTAATAGTCACCTGCACACACAGATATCCTCCTAAAATAGCTAAAACTAAAAACAAACTAAAAACTACTTCCAAGAATATTCAGCTTTGATATTAATGAGTTTTTTGGGTTCATTGAGAACATGGTTGTTGTTCAATAATAAAATTAATCCTCAAAAATAAAACTTGCCTAATACTTCTGCACTCCCTGTATATAGTGACCACCAATGCTTGATCAAAATGCTTAATAAACATCACCCGACATACTGAAAGTAAAAGTTCAGTAAGGACACACAAGTACAATCTCTTTCTCTTTCTTCACTATAATCTCTTTCCTGGTCAACCACGCACAATTAATTACGGCAGCCAACTACAGCACATCTCCATCATCACGCTAAAGTGGATTTGCAGCATTCTTGGCAGGCAGGTGCTTTGTAATCAGTCATACAGATGACACATGCTTTGATCAAGTTTTACATTCACCAGTACTAAGTGTCATATTTCTGACATTTAAAACTTATGTTATGCACTTATGTTAACAACATATGTTGTGTTTGTACTGGATGGTTTTTGTTTTTCTAGAAAATGATTATCATCAAAACTAAAAAGTATACATCATTAGCAGCTATTTTATACTGTATAGTAAATCCTCTATATAATGTGCAGTAAATTAGCAGCTATTTTATATAGTAAATCTGCAGTATAATGTATAATAAATCAACAATATAGCTATTGTCTGCTCTATAGTAATATACTGTATAGTAAATCAGCAGCTATATTATTCTGTATAGTAAATCCACTGTAGACTTGAAGCTATATCATACTGTATAGTAAATCCCCTATATAATGTATAGTAAATTAGCAGCTTTATACTGTATAGTAAATCCACTGTATACTAGCAAGTATATCATACTGTATAGTAAATTAGTAAGTTTTTTTTTTAACTGTATAGTAACACCACTATACTGTATAGTAAATTAGCAGCTACAGTGCATCCGGAAAGTATTCAAAGCCCTTCACTTTTTCCACATTTTTTTATGTTACAGCTTTATTCCAAGACAGATTAAATTCATTTATTTCCTCAAAATTCTAAACACAATAATGACAATGTGAAAAATATAATTTAAAATAAAAAAACCTGTAAACTGTTATGTACTCGTTATGTACATAAGTATTAGCAGTGTCAAAATTAATCGTTTCTTCAGTGCACCGCGATGCAGACGCGGACAATTCGGTATCGGTTCAGTAATAATCATAACCGGTTATTATACTGACATCATTTATCTCACATGCGCTATGTCGTCGTAGCTTACTATGGCGAGGGAGGCGAGCCGCGAGCACGATTATTTATGCTCTAACTACGAAAAACTATAAATGCTCATGTTGTTTAAAGGAACAGTTTATATATCTGACTGTTTGTATTAAAGGACAAAATTGTTTTACAAATAGTATATAAATATATTTTTACATTTTAATACAAGAATTGCTGTGCTGTGAAGAAAATATAAAACTGTGTATGGAAAGAATCGTCAATGCACCATGATGCACCGAGATATCGAATTGAACCGAATCGATGACATGATAATCGTAACCGAACCGTGAGACCAGTGTAGGTTCACACCTCTAATAAGTATTCACAGCCTTTGCAGTGAAGCTCTAAATTGAGCTCAGGTACATTCTGTTTCCACTGATCATTCTTGAGATGTTTCAGCAGCTATATTGGAGTTCACCTGTGGTAAATTCAGCTGACTGGACATGATTTGAAAAGGCATACACCTGTCTGTATAAAGTCCCAGGGTTGACAGTGCATGCCAAAGCACAAACCAAGCATGAAGACAAAGGAATTGTCTGTCTTGGATGGTGCAGTATTCTACCTTTTTTTTTCCAGTAAAAAATAGTGTTCACGCAGAAAATAATTGTAAAATTGTGTGTTTTATATAGAAGACTCGTAGTTGACGAAATAACTATAAAATTCAAATATTAGACAGACATGGAATAAGGTTTGTATGTGACTAGATTCTGCTCCTTCCAAAAAAACAAGGAAGTAAGAGCATTTAAAGACAAGTAAACGCACAGCATGCCATAGATTCAACTAATTGAAGAACTGGTTTAAAGTTATTGTTGAGAAAGGTTACCTGTAGTGGCCCACCCACAGTTATCAATTATACTCATTAAGCGTGCAGTTCAGCTTCCTTGTGTTCTGGTTGAACTGATGAAGAGAGAATTATTCTGATTTACTCTGCAGCAGCAACTCAGGTGAAGTTACTTGTTCATCTCATCTGACTATACTTATTGTTTACAATGCTTTTATTACGCATATTATTATGGTTGTTATTATTACTATTATTATCTCTTTAGTCTACATATGAACATTTTAATAAATGTATGCATTGTTTAGTTACAATAATTCCAGCTTTTATACAGAACTCAGCATTGTCTACACAGGGTAGTGTAGACCATACATAGATGCATTTGCAATCAAAATTATTAACCCCCTTTGGTTTTTTTTTTTCTTTTCTCTTTTAAATATTTCCAAAATAATGTTTAACAGAGCAAGGAAATTTTCACAGTATGTCTGATAATATTTTTTCTTCTGGAGAAAGTCTTGTTTGTTTTATTTTGGCTAGAATAAAAACTGTTTTTAATAAATAAATTAAAAATTAAGGTCAAAATTATTAGCCCCTTTAAGCAATTTTTTCTTTTCTGGAAGTCTTTTATCCTCACTAAAGCTGTGTTTATTTATAGAGCATATAGTGCAGATAAAATAATACGATTTAACACTGAAGACTAGAATACTGGCTGTTAAAATCTTCTGCTGTCACAAGAATAAATTATACATTTTAAAATGTATTCAAACAGAAAACTGCCGTTTTATATTTTTCACAGTAAGTTACTTACTAATGCATTTGTGTATATATTTTGTGTTCATTTTTACAGATAACTCTGACGTCTGACGTCTCCCACAATGAGGTTTCCAATCTTGTTGTGTGTGTCACTACACCTGTTGGTTAATGGTAAGAGTTTCATTAAAATGTCATTAAAAATAAATCTTTCATTAACAATATAAAATATGTTACAATTGATTATATGTTTAGCAATTTTGTCATCATTTAGCAATGTAAATGTAAAAATCTATTTGACTGCTCACCTATAAAAGATGTAAAAGATATTCCGGCACCTAAAATATTGATCTGTTCTGGAAAGATCTGTAGAAACCAGAATTATGTCTGGCATTTGATTAAATTTGTATCTTTCAGTTAAAAAAAATACTTTCTTTTAATCACTTCTGACAATATTGCATTTATTTGTCAACATAATAAAAGTACACCTTTTTTTGGTACATTATTTATATAATGTTTATTAGCATTTTCATGTTTATCATGTAAACCAACAATACACTACATTCAAAGAGTCTGAAACAGATTTAGCTAACTAAAAGTGCAATGGATTTTATTTATTTCTCAAACCTTCCATACACTATAAAAAAAATCATGGTTGCCTTAAATTTGTATGCTGAATCATATTAAAGGTGCAGAGGTGATCTGCCAGAATGCATTAGCATAATAGCTTGCAGTCCAAAGCCATGCCTCCGTTAGTCAAAAATGCGATCGCGCACTGATTAGATATAACACTAGATCATGTCATTCACTAGTTGGAAAACTCTATGGAGACACGCACTTTATCAAGCGTAATTGTTGACAGGCCAGCGGGTGCAGGAATTATATTTCCCCAAAACTGTGTTACAGGCTGTCACTGTTCAAAGATGAGCGAATGTGTGAAATATAAATCAAACTTCACCTCAGTAAAGCTGGTTAGGCGGAAGAGCACGTTTACTTATGTTTTGCTATTAAACTAAATAAAAATTAGAGCGGTAAGAAGGAGTGCTAAAAACAGAAATATCCTGTCATCTTTTTACATTACACTTACGTTTGTTACCAAGACAATGAGGGACTTTTCATTTTTAATTGTACTCTCTGATCCTTGTACATCACTTGTTGACTATTATCGATGCTGTAAAAGGTACTCCATGAACTTGAAAATAGCACATTTGCAATTGTTCTTTTGACATAATCAACTCATGATGACAGTAAACTTATATAACATTACATGATTGCTATTAAAATGTTCATTTCATCATTATAAACATTGTAAGCATGTGTAAACACTTTTTATTGATTGATTGTTGATGTATTGACTTAAGTGGTTAGCTTGGTTCAATATTTAATTTATATTTTCAACACTTTCTGTATGTAAGTTTATGACTCTTCTAAAGCATAGAAATACCATAATATGTTTTCAGATATTTAGGAAACATGCTAAGTAGGGGTGTGACAAGATCTCATACAACGAGATCTCGCGAGATTAAATCGCGGCGAGATTTCTCGTCGAGGTGAAAAGTTGTCTCGTGAGTTGTGATGTTATGATGGAGCGTGAGGGTGAAATTAGCATTGACAATTGGAGGCAGGATTGGATTTGATCTGCAAATAAAGTGCTTTTCACACACCTGGCAACCCAGGCTGGCCTCAGAGTTGCGCTTGTCACTCAGTTGGGTAAGCGGGTGTGATGTAACCACTTTTTTCACCAGATTTTAGCAGGTGCCGCATCCAACTTAGGCTACAACTACAGCCTCACACATGGTTCGTATCCATGCAATGGAATAGCACTTCAGATATGCTGAAAGGCATGATCTAACACAAATGGAATTAAGACGTGGAGTATACCTATTTTAGTCACATTATTGAAGTGCAGATATGTAAACGCCATAATCAATCTATTAACACGGTGAAGGACTTTTAGCCGAATTTTGCGACAGGACCTACACACCTAGCGAGTCAGTAAAGCACCACAGACGCACACATTTCTAAGCGCGCGCAAACAAACACACACACTCACTGAATGAACTCCTGGAGACTCATCATCATCACGGAACACACGTTTGTCCTGAAGCAGAATTTTTTTTTTTCTGCGTGCGGTATCAAACTCCATTAAAACAACTCTCCTATCAGGCCTTCATATTCGCATGATCCCATCCAGTAGCTCAGAGTGAGTCACGGGGCCTGAATGAAATCTTGCTAAATAAAAGTGAAACTCATTTATTAAATTAAAAATGAAATACAAAAAATTACATATATTTGTTTCAGAGTGTGGAAATAAGTTTGAATATATCATGTGAAATTGTACAGGGGAGAAGCCAGTCAGTAGAGTTTGAAACTAAATGTTTAGCAGTGTTTGCATCTTTATGACATAGAATTCATTTAAATAGAAATAAAATACCATTCATTATAATGTTTTTAAAAAGCACCTAAATTGTTTTGTATTTTGTATTTTTTTTTTTCTAGTTGAATAAAAATCTATTTTCCATTCATATATTAGCAAATATTTAGCTAAAATTTAAAATTATATATAAAAAGATTATTTTCCATTCACATAGGCTATTAGCAAAATATGTATCAGTGTTTGCATGTCCATAACTGCATATAATTCATTAAAATAGAAGTAAAATAACATTCATTACAAGTTGATTTGAAGAAAGCACCCAAGTAGTTTTGCGATTTGGGTTATTTTCCATTCATATATTTCATCATTGAGGATTTCTTAAAAATAGTGTAAAAATCTTGTCTCGTTCTCGTGGACCCAATCTCGTATCTCGTCTCGTCTCATGGAGTAGGCATCTCGTCACACCTCTAATGCTAAGTGAACATTCTTGTTTATCTGAAAAACAATGCTGAAGTCAGATATTCTCCTTTGAAATTGGGCGTTCCGTGCCAGAATTCTGTCTTTTTATTTTGCTTCTTTTAACCCACCCAATGCCAGTTTAGCCAATTATATTTCAGCACCCCGGGTTGCCTTGTTGGAAAACCACATATTCCATTCAGTCAAAGACTCTGAAAGCATGCGCCCGTGACCGAAATGAGACCTCAGGTGGACATTAGTAGACTCCGAAATGAGACGCAGATTCAGAGTTCCACATGAGGTTATTAATTAGCAAATAATATAAATATTAGGAATGTAAACATTAGGTGAGCAGGTTACATTGTAACCCTGTGTCCTAACAACATGCTACGTGACAAGATTTGCAGTGATTATTATTAGGATAATCTAATTAATACATATTAAACCTCTTTGACATTATTAAATGTAGATGCTGAATCACTGAAATGTGTTGGTGTTGAGTCAGTTCTAAAGTTCAATTTCAAACGGTTTATTTTATTTTCAAGATCTGAGGTGAAGTATCTGCTGCTGCTTTCAGTAGTATGGCAATAAATGTCATGTAAAATGGCATTCAGACTCACATTATTAGCATTTAACAATGAATAAAGCACATGAGGTGTACCTGAGGTGATCATTGTCAGTTTTCTGTTGTTCAGCTTCAAAAAATAGAAGCCGTTTCTAATATATCAATTTGAGGTGTTGGCTAGAACAAAAACAAATTTTTTACAGTCTTTTTATTGAGATGTAATAAAAATATGACAATATAACATCACAATCATATTTACATCTTTGTTTTCAATTTATAGGGGGAAAAAACTAAAATAATGGAAGGGGGGGGGCACAGGTTGTTTAAATTAGTAACAGATTATTTAAAAAATAAAAACATTAGGAAGTAATTGTTGAAAATACAAATCATATATAGAAGGCATGCAGCAAATCATCAATATGACAATGGTTTGTTTAAATAAATCTTTGGAAGTAGGGAGAATATGTAGATAGGCTAAGTCAATGTCAGTTTATTTCTTCGTTTCAATAAATTGCTGAAATTTGAATTTGAAATGAGATATATAGTCACGATCACCAGCGATCTAAACTTCATAGATCACTAGAAAACATTCACAATCACTAACGGACTACAAATCTTCCTGTTCATGGACTACAACTTCATAAATGCACTCTGCTCACACACAACCGGTTCCAGATCATGACTGAGTACACTCTCACAGCTGAAGCTGCTCAAGGACTGATTAATGCACTTCATAAGCAGCACCAACACACAATGTGGCTGAGTCTTGTCTACTGTTTAAGTGACACTACAACGCGTTTTCTTTTTGTCTTGTTTTGCCGTGTTTTTGATCCTTGCCTCGTTTGTTTAATCCTGTTTGCTGCCTGCCTTCTGACCATTTGCCTGCTATTACGACTCTGGATTGCCCTTATACATCTGTTTGCGCCTGTATTGACCACTGCTTATCTGGCCTTGCTATTAAACCTGCATGTGGATCCGCACCTTTGTTGTCAGTGTCACATCCCTGGTTACATATATAAAGGGTGTCCACATTTTCTCAAAAAACAGTAAGCTTACCTTTTAACATGTTTGAAATCTTTTCCATAGCTAAACTGATGGACATATTATTGATCCACTGTACAATAGATGGCCTTTCCATTTTCCTCCAGTACATAGCTATTAGACGTTTTGCTTGCAGTATATGCTTACGTCGATAAGTTTACGTGTATTGCTGTGGCAGTCAGTATTTTCACAAGTAATTCCCAAAATAAACATTTCCGGTTTTATTGATACCATTTCAAAAATGACCATAGCCATAGATGTATGTTCTCATAATCCAGTTGTATTGTATTAATTTAAGATTACTATTGAATGTTAATGATTGTGCTTTTGTACATTTTTCCTCCATTCATTCAGTGGAATATTTACATTTAATTCTTTTCTCCAGGAAGACAATGAAAATTTTGATTCTGTCGAGCACGATTCTAACATCTTATAGGACATAGATACTAAACCTTTTGATTGAGCAGGTTTTGATAACAGGTCTTCAAGAGGAGATTTGTTGGGTTTTTAATCTTAGCTCCTTGGTGGGAAGAAAGGTAGCTTCTTAACTGAAGGAATTTAAAGAAATGTTTTTTGGGGAATATCAAATTGTGTTACAGTTTCTTTAAAAGACATTAGATCATTTTCTTTATATAAATCTCTAATTTTTTGCAGCCCTTTGTCAAACCACATTTTAAACCCTGGGTCAGATTTAGCTGGTTTAAAACACTTGTTTCCCCATGTTGGAGTAAAGCATGATAAGGTATTGCACTGACCTACATACTTATAAACATCACACCAGATATTAATTGTATTAATTAGAATAGGGTTAGAAGATACAATATTTTTGTCGTTTCTGAGAGATTTAATATCTGCTGAGTAAAGATAGCGATAAAAGGGTCATTTAGATTTTATAAAAAGGGATTCAATATCCATCCATGGTGTAGAAGATTTAGAGGAGAAATGGTATAAAGTAGATCATAACTCTGCTGCCCAGTAGTACTATTGTAGTTTGGAAAAGTGGAGTATAATAGTGATCAAGTAAATTAAGTGTTTAATCTGATGCCAAGTATATTGCTATGGCACCTTACTGCAATAGCAACTGGTTCAATTGCCAAGATAAAGAGAAGGGGTGAAAGAGGGCACCATTGACGATTACTCCTTTGAATGTTAAAGCTTTGGAGACTATATTATTAGCGAGAACCTCCGCCGTAGGATGCATGTAAAGTAACTTTATCCATTTACAAAAAAATTCACCATGAATTTTTTATATTATATCTTTTAAGGACCTCAAACAGATACAGCCACTCTACTCTGTCAAAAGCCTTATCAGCATCTGAGGACAGAATGGCCGTATCGCAAGTTATTTTTTAAGATATAAAACATTAAGTAAAGTTCTAACGTTATGAAAACTTTGCCTGCCTTTAATGAATCCATTTTGTTCTCTGTGTATAATCTCAGGTAGAAGCATCTCCAACCTCCTTGCTATAATTTTACTTAGCATTTTGACATCTGTATTTAGTAATGAAATTGGTCGAAATGAATCACATTTTGTAACTAATTTATCAGGGAGTATACCATTTGAAAAGGATTCTTTAAACATATCTATAAAGGGTTTGGTAAGTTGTTTTTTAAATTTCTTGTAAAAATCCACATTAAGACCATAAGTCCTGATGTTCGACCTGATGTTAAACTGTTGATGGCTTCTATTATTTCTTCTTCTGTTATGTCCGTGTCATAGACAAACCGTTTAGAACTGTTTACTGTTTAGAAGCTTTTAAAAGTGTCATTTATTTTAATAAGGCCCACTGTAATACTACAACAATTACCTTCAATGGAATTTATTGTTCTTTCAGATTTCTTCTGTTTAATTCCCGAAGCTAACAATTTACCTGCCTTTTCACCTTGATCGTAAAAAATTTTTGTCTTAACACCATTAGACTAGCTGCAGTTTTTTTTTTGGCAGAAAATTCATTATATTTAGTTCTAAGATTTAGTAGTTCCTGATTAATGCTTAAGTCACTTTTCCTTGTTAAGTTTTTTTTTCTATAAGTTTAATTTTAGTAGCTAAGATCTGTCAATTTTTTTTTATTTTATTTTTTTTTTATATACCTTTTTGATTTACTACTTGTGACACATATAATAACACCTCTAATGAAAGCTTTAAAGGCTTCCCATCTGATACTTGCTGAGGTTTGTGTTGTGTTAATATCATAACACATGTTTATCTGTTTAATATGTCTATCTGTTGTATAATGTTTATTAAATTGGTCATCTAAGAGCCATTTGGGATGAAATCTCCATTTTGGAGGACTTCCCAGTAATTTAGGATCAATATAGGTAAGTGATATAGGGGCATGGTCTGAAATCACTATAGAACCATTGTAACCAGAGGGATGTGACACTGACAACAGGGGTGCGGATCCACATGCAGGTTTATTAGCAGGATGGTCAGGCAAGCAATGAGCAGAACAGGAGCAAACAGATGTATGAGGGCAATCCAGAGTCGTAGTCAATATAACAGGCAAATGGTCAAAGGCAGGCAGCAGACAGGATGAACAGACAAACGTAGCAAAGATCAAAACCAGGCAAACTAGACAAAGTGGTTACATACTGCATAGTGGTTAAATGGGCTACCTGAATAAAGTCCTCCACGTACTCCTCGATGGACCTGGCTTCCTGACGCAGACGCATAATTTTGACACCCCCTGGATCCATGTTGGGCTGAGTCTTGTCTACTGTTTAGTGACACCACAACGCGTTTTCATTTGCCTTGTCTTGCCGTGTTTTCAACCTAGCCTTGTCCTGTTATATTCCTGCCTGCTGCCTGCCTTGTGACTATCTGCCTGTTATTTTGACCACGACTCTGGATTGCCCTCATACATCTGTTTGCTCCTGTTCTGATCATTGCTTGCTTGACCATCCAGCTAATAAACCTGCATGTGGATCCGCACCCCTGTTGTCAGTGTCACATCTCTGGTTACAACCGTATGAACAATCAGCAATATATGGCATAAGTGTAGCAGAAATAAGAAAATAATCAATTCTAGAGTAAGACTGGTGTGTTTTAGAGAAACAAGAATATTGGATATCTTTAGGATGTAGCTGCCTCCATACTTCAGCAAGGTTTAAATCCTTTATAAAATAACCTAGAGTTTTTCTAGTCTGTCTGTGGGATTGATCAAGGCCAGATGCACGATCTTTAACTGGATCCAATGTACAATTGAAATCCCCTCCCATTATATAATATCCAGAAAGACTGGATAAGGTTTAAAAGAGGTTACTATAAAATTTGGGGATGTCGTTATTAGGGCTATAGACATTAATAAGATTCAATTGTTTAGATAATAAGGACCCTTGAACAATTACGTATCTACCTAAAGGGTCCTGTATTGTTTTATCTATCTGAAATGGAATTGTTTTGTGGATCACTGTGATTACCCCTCTTGCTTGAGAACTAAATGATGCTGCAAATATTTGACCTGGCCATCTATTACTTATTCTACATATGTCTTTGGGCATTAAATGTGTTTCCTGAAGAAAAACTCTTTTACACTTTAGTTGTTTTAGTCTAGACATAACTTCTTTAATTTTAGAGAAAGTATGTAACCCCTACAATTCCAAGAAACAATTTTTACCTCAATAATCTCTGTCATATCCTTCTACATAGTAAAATGATCCAAGCTTCTTCCATATTTTAAAACCTAAAGTATCCTGTGCCATATAATAATGAGTCATAAAACAAACTAAAAAGAACAACAACATAAACATCTTCCAATTTTAAATAAAAAAGAAAAATATACTTATACACCACAGCTGTGAATTGCCGAGAATCGCCAGCAAATCCAGACTATTCTTTGCTTCTAACTTCCTTAACAGGATCAATCCAATTTAACTTTGGGGAAACAGAACCATAATGTACGATAGCGTTGCAATTTAGCCCAGCTTATTAATTAACGTCGTCCCATTTTAAAGAGTGTATTGTTGTGAATATTGCACATATTCATAAAGGAAACAGAGATGAGAAAACAGCACCTGTTTACATGTTCATTAGAAAGTCGTTAACTTCTGATGACTTTTGAAAGACATGAGCATGTCCATCAATGGTTACTCGAAGGTGCGCTGGGAAAATGAATCCATAAATCAGTCCCTTAGCTCACAGCTTCTTCTTTACTTCGTCAAACTGTCTCCGTTGTTTGTTTACTTCAGCAGAAAGGTCCGGAAAGAACATAAATCTGTGATTCTGGAATAGTGCTTTTCTTTGCTCTAGCCGCACGCATCAGGCGCTCCTTGTCTCTGTAATGCAGAAACTTCGCGATGATCACTCTCAGAGTTGCTTTCGTGTCCGCTGCAGTTTTCCGCATATAACCGATCCTGTGGGCTTTTTCAATGGCCAGTGGTTTCCGAAGTGGTTTCATGTCCAGCGCTTCAGGTAACCAGCTTTCTAAAAATGTACATACATCATTGCCTACGGATTTGTCTGGTAGACCAAGAATCCTTAAATTGGAGCGTCAACTGCGGTTTTCCAAGTCATCAAAATTCCAAGTTAGTGTGGTAATTTTCTTTACGACAGCGGCAGTCGTTGATTGAAGAATGGAGACAGAATCTTCAGTTTGCGAGATGCGTTCCTCTGCCTGCGTTAGTCTTCTGTTAGTCTTCTGCCACCTGGTTTTTGATATCCTGTACCGCTGAGAGGACAGTTTCAAACTGAGAGGTCATGTCGACTTTCATCATGTTTTTTTGCTTGTATAATGCCACTTGTATCAGCGTGTAAACCGGCAGTTTGACCTCCGCAAAGCAGCGACGGGTTTTCTCCGCCATTACTTCGCGCTTCTTCCATGCTTTCGGAGTCAGATGTAATCTTAAGCAGTGTTCAGTCTTGAGTAAGCTGAGATCGAATGTTAAATAAAACCGGGATAAATTTAGGATTTTTAAAATATATTACAGCTGGGCTGTCTCGTGCATGTATTCAACAATGCGCCATAACCGGAAGTCCTATAAACACATTTTAATATAGAAAACATTCCATCAATTGCTTGCCTTTGCTTTTATTTAGAACATGATTTAAATAAGCCTTTTGGCTCGAGACTTGCTCCTGTTAGTTGTCAATCTGGCAACCTTGCTTGCGATTCTTTTGATCAAAGATAGTAATACCTAGTTCAACCAATGGGTGTCAAACTTACATACTGCACCATTAAGCATTGGCCAATAATTTTAAAACTCTCTCTTATTTTTCACTCTTTCTTTTTAGGGCAGAGCCCCAATAACATGACCACCTCCAGACCAATCCCTCCAGGTATTTTCGAAACCATTTGAAATTTGTTTTAATATTTATTGAAAAAATAAATTATTTTTAAATAAATGCATACATACATACAAATTGCTAAGATTGGTTCACTTTGATATAAATGTACAAATTTCCACAGCTGTCTTTTATCCATTTGGTGATGGAGACACAGTGAATGTTCGTTCTGATGATGGGGGTTCGTCTGTGATCTACCTTCTGCAACAGTTCATATTTTTTGGACAAAGATATAGTCAAATATATGTAAGTCAGTATACAGTACAAAGCAAACTTGTTCATTTGAAAATGTTCTCAACATTGTACCGATTCACAGTCTTGTAGCCTATAAATATTTCTTAATAACTGTGACTAAATATTGCATTATTTTAAATAAGCTGTACATTATAAGTCATGTTAATCTGTTTCAGGTCAACAACAATGGAGACTTGACTTTTAATGGGCAGTTTAGCACCTGGAGTCCATTCAGGTTTCCAGGTTATGGTGGAAGAGACATCATTGCTCCATTCTGGACAGATTTGGATAATCGTGGTAATGGTGTCGTTTCATATCGTCAGTACATCAATGGCAGTGTGCTCACAGAGGCCACACAAGACATTAACCAATACTTTCCTGATTTGAGCTTCTCTGCTACTTGGGTTTTTGTAGCAACATGGGACAGAGTTGCATATTACCCTCTATCAGGAACGGTAAAAATCCTGACTTGATTCCTGTCCTTTATTGATAACCTATTGGCGAAATTGAAATGAATGAACCAATAAAAAAAAATTAATTGTTACATATTCTATGATTCTTGTAATTAGCTACAAGAACTGTTTTAACCTGTATTGACTAGCACATTTATAATTTTTTCAGGAGACATCTTTCCAAGTGGTTTTGATTTCTGATGGCCATTTCACATTTGTATTGATGAATTATGGAACAATCGCTCCAGCCCAACGCACGATACAGGTGTGCTTAACGTGGAAACTAAAATAAAAATAGTTATAACACTATGTAAATAAGATCTTTAAAGTGTTTTATCATATTTTATTACAGGCTGGTTATGACACCATCAGCTCGATATATCATTTCTCAATTCCTGGATCTTTCTCAAATGACTTCACAAACTTGACATACAGCAGCAATGTCAATGTACCAGGCAGATGGGCCTTCAGAACAGATCATGGATCACGGGGTTGTCAGTTTAATGGTATGTTTTTGGTTTGTTTTTTTAGCCTGTTGTGCTCTTAGACTAGAAGTGTCCACATTTTGTCTTGGAGGACCAATTTCCTTCATACTTTATTTATTATCCCTGCTAAAACACACCTGAACCATTTATACAAAAATTTCTATGGAAACTGGCAGGTATTCATGTTGGAGATTTTTGGAACTAACATCTGCAGAATGATGTGCGTTAAGACATGGATTGGACACTTCTGTTCTAGACTAAATACATTATTTGATATTTTTTATTGCTGTAACGTAAAGGTGAACTAAGAAATCTTGATTTTTTTTTTTTTATTCATTAAACATCCAGTAATTTCACGTTTTAAACCATGTGACCTGTTGTTGTTTTTTAGGTAGTGCAGTCCAGCTTGGAGACTCTTTCTGGAGTGATGCCACTTGCCGGCAGAAATGCATTTGCACCAACAGCGGTCTTCAGTGTAGGCCGGAGCCATGCAGTTATTCCCAAGCCTGTCGTCCCGCTGCCTTTCAATACTCTTGCCAGAACATTCCGCGGCAAACATGTACCGTCTCTGGTGATCCTCACTACTACACCTTTGACTATCGAGTTTTTCACTTTCAAGGGACCTGCACATACGTTCTATCAGAGGTTGGTCTTTCTCCATTGTATGTGTTGCTAAGCTTCCAGAGAGCCACCATTCTGCAGATTATAGCTGTAACCCTGCTTCCACATACCTGTCTATGGTTTTATAGTAGCCATTATTATTTTGATTGGCTGCATCAGGTGTGTTTGATAAGGTTGAATTTGAACTCTCAGAAGCATGATCGGCTACATCTGCTCTATAGTGGCTTTCTGTTTATTGTTTAATAGCTGTGGATCTACCAATAATCCTTGAATCTTTGTTTAGGCTTGCGGCAATCGATTGCCATACTATCGCATTGAGGGCAAAAATGAGCATAGAGGAAGCACGCATGTGTCTTGGACACGGATGGTTAGAGTGTTTGTCTATGATGAAGTAATTGAACTGGTCAGAGATCACAACTATGAAGCAAGGGTCAGTATAAGTATTTATTTTAATTCTCTCTCAATTGCTGTCTTTTATTCAATTTTCTAATTCATTGTTATTCTAACAATGTTCAGGTTAATGGAAGCTTTGCAGCAACACCATTCTCCCTACACAATGGCTCTATCCAAGTCTATCAATCAGGTTTTTCTTTGGCCATCAGCACAGACTTTGGTCTGCTTGTTACTTATGATGCATACAGCTATGTCAGGATCTCTGTACCATATGACTATCAGAATGCCACCTGCGGTCTGTGTGGAAACTATAACCTGCGCTCTGATGATGACTTCCGTTCACCCAGTGGGGAGATCTTGAGCTCAGATGTGGACTTTGCCAACAGTTGGAAAGTAGATAGTGACACAGACCCTGAGTGCCATAATGTCAGGTGCACAGGTCTGGCTTGTGCTGTTTGCACCACTAATGAAATAAATCTTTACAGTGACACAAACCACTGTGGAATCCTAGGAGATGTTGCTGGTCCTTTTGCCGCTTGCCATTCTGTTCTTGCGCCACAGACATACATGGAGAACTGTGTCTATGACCTTTGTTTGGGACAAGGGTACCAGCCAATTTTGTGCCAGGCTCTGAATGTGTATGCCACTCAGTGCCAACAGCAGGGTGTACACCTTGGACAGTGGAGGCAGCAAGCATTTTGTGGTAGGCCTTTTAATGAGGTGAATGATTTGATTAAAACAAATCTCTGACTGCAATGAAATATTACAGGAATTGATGCATATTCTTTATTTTCTTTCTTCATTCCCAGAAATTCAGTGCCCTGAACACAGTCATTTTGAGCCTCAAGGAACAGGCTGCCCAGCAACATGTAGTAATCCATCTGCCCCAATGAACTGCCCCTTGCCAAATCAGGAAAGTTGTATCTGTGATAATGGGTACATTCTCAGTGCTGGAGCGTGTGTGCCTCAAGCAAACTGTGGTTGTACGTTTGAGGGCTTTTATTACACCGAAGGACAATCAGTGGTGTTGGATGGTGACTGTGGGAGACAGTGTGTGTGCAGAAACATGTCAATGATCTGCCATCAGTTTCAGTGTGGTCCAGGAGAAGTGTGTAAGGTCCATGATGGTGTGAGAGGCTGCAGACCTATTGGTTATGCTACCTGCTCAGTTGAAGACCTAGGGTCATATCACACCTTTGATGGACAAATGTTCAGATACGCTGGAGCATGTGGACTGACCCTAGCTAGAGTGATGGGGCCATCCTCTTTAACACACTTTGTATTGACCGTGGAGAAAGTACCCAGAGGCCTTCAAAACTTTGCCAGATTTCTGAAGTTCGAGACAGGAGGAATCCAGGTCTCCATAGAAATGGGAGAGGGAAGCAATGTAGAGGTAATGCAACATATCGACGTGAATCTTTGAGAATGAAATCATTGTTGCATTATGTGTCAATCTGTCTGCAACGTGAAAAAGTCTCTTGTTACTTTATCTCTTCAGGTGGATGGACAGATGGTTGGTCTACCTGTCAGTGTTGGCTCTGGTCAAATCCGCATCTATCACAGCAGTGTGAGAGGTTTTGTTTTGGAAACAAACTTTGGGGTGACAGTGAGAGCCGACTGGCCACACATTGTCCGAATCACAGCGCCAAGCACTTACAATGGCACACTTGGAGGCCTTTGTGGAAACCTGAATGGAGATATTGCTGATGAGTTTTACACACCAGATGGTGTCCTTTTAAATAACACTCAACTGTTTGCGAGCAGTTGGCGTGATGGATCCCTATCAGCTCACTGTGAGGAAGCATTTGACAGTTGGGAGCCCAGATATTTTCAGAGCAGGAGCCAGTTCAGTGTACAGTGTGGGATCATGGCTACGCATGATGGACCATTTGCTGAGTGCAGTAGAACATTTGATCCTCAACAGCGAATTGCTGATTGTGTTCAGTTGCTGGAGCAAACACAAGGTGCCAGAGAGGCTCTATGTGAGGCTCTGCGAGGTTACACACTGCTTTGCCAACAGAATAGAATTGCAGTAGAAGACTGGAGAAATGTCACCAACTGTGGTAAGCATATTTTTTAGGATGTGCTGACTAAAACTTGATTTCCTGTAACTGTAATGTTAATGTTTTCTGACATTATCAGTTTTGTTTATATTCCAGAACCCACCTGTCCAGAAAATGCCCATTATGAAGTATGTGGCACCTCCTGCCCTTCATCCTGCCCCAGCCTCTCATTTCCATTCCAGTGCAGCTTGCAGTGCCAGGAGGGATGTCAGTGTAATGATGGAAATGTGTTGAATGGAGATCACTGTGTACCCCCCATGGGTTGTGGTTGCCACTACTATGGGAGGTATTATCAGGCTGGACAGAGTTTCTGGCATGGTGAAGAGTGTCAGTTCTCGTGTGTTTGTGATGGAATTACTGGAAATGTCCACTGCACACCATCATCTTGCAGGCAAGAGGAAGTCTGCCATGTGTTGGACGGTGAATATGGCTGCCATCCTCGTCCACAAGCACGTTGCTCTGCTTCGGGAGACCCTCATTACATGTCTTTTGATGGAACCTTCTTTGACTTCCAGGGCACATGCCGCTATGTGCTAGCCACAGTATGTAATGACACCATCGGTCTTCCACATTTCCAGGTGGATGCAAGGAATGAACCATGGCATGGACTTACAGTGGCAATTACAGTGGAAGTTTTTGTCAACGTCTCTGGGCATTTGGTGCACATGTCACAGGATATGAATGGTCATTCTGCTGTTGAGGTAATCAAACAATGCTTAGTGAAACAATTAACTATTTTTGATGACAGTCTTGTAAAATTGTAATGAGGTCATGATCTTCAACATACAATACCTTTTACCCTAATATTTCTTTCTAGCCCAGGTCCAGAAGTGGCAAAATTGCATTATTGCATTTTGTAAAGTGGGAAATTACTTGCTTGAATTTAAGATATTCATTAATTTGTTCTCTGTTTTCAATCAGGTTGATGGAGAGACCAGAAACCTCCCCGTTCTGCTTGATTCTGGTGGTGTATCTGTCTACTCCAGCGGACAGTACATATATGTATCTACTGACTTTGGTTTCATTGTGAGTTATGGAGGCTCCTGGACACTGAACATCATCATACCACCAGAGTACAGCAATGTTACATGTGGCCTGTGTGGAAACTTTAACGGCCAGAGCAACGATGACTTCATGACTCCTTCAGGTGATCTGGTGCGCTCAGCAGACCAGTTTGGGGCAAGTTGGAAGGTTGAAGATGACCTGCCATGCAATGATGGCTGTGGAAACAATTGCCCGTTGTGCCAAGATCAGACAACTGCCCGTTCGCTGTGTGAAATCATCAGGTCCAATGAAGGCCCATTTAGCTTCTGCCATGTTTCTGTAGACCCTCAAGCCTACTATGATGACTGTGTGTTTGATGTGTGTCTTTCTGGAAACCTTAATAATATCCTGTGTCGCTCAATCCAAACCTACGCTAGTGCCTGTCAGGCTAACAATGCTGTTATCTACTCATGGAGAGAAAGTGCATCCTGTGGTGAGCGAGATCATTGTCTGCTATATACAGTAGCTTAATCTGTGAACAATGGTAAATATTTATGGCATGCTTGATATTTAAACATTTTTGCTACATTCCCAGCCATGGCCTGCTCAAATAACAGTCACTATGAGTTGTGCGGAACAGACTGTGGTCATACTTGTGCCAGCAGCATTGATGCTAGTTGTGAACACACATGCTCAGAGGGATGTTTCTGTGATGATGGATTGGCAAGGAGTGGAGGACAGTGTGTGTCAGTGGAGCAATGTGGCTGCTCGTATGATGGATTCTACATTAATGTGAGGACTAATTTTGTGGTTGGAAAAAGCTCTATTAGATCTCACAAAATATTAAAAAGCAAAGCCTTGTATGCAGAGTATCACTTCTGTAACAACTCTTCTCAAATGCTATCATCCTCTGTTCTCTAATCATTGTTAATTGTTTTGTGATTTGATTTCATAGGTTGGTGAGCAGTTCTGGAATCTAGAATGTTCCCAAGTCTGTCAGTGTTTTGCTCCGAATGATCTGCGCTGCTCTGCTTACTTTTGTCCACCGACTATGGAGTGTACAGTCAGAAGTGGACAACGTGGTTGTTACGGTCAGTTCATTTCTATACTGTAATGTTCCTCAGAACCTATCCCCCAGACTTTTACCAGCAAAATTGTTTGCTTTATCTACAAATACTGTAAATGTTGTTTGGTTTTTGTTAATGCAGCAGTTATCCATTCATATAAAGCATGGGTAGATGATTACTATTGCACTTAAAAGGGATATCAGACTTGCCATGCAATATTGTAAAACAAGTCTGTCATGTAATTTCTCTTTACAGAAGAGGGTACGACATACATAACCACAACCAGAGCAAGTCTTCCCACAGGTATATACATACATTTTTATGTAGATTTTCTTTTTAAACATTTTAAAATATTTGACAGGTGGCAAAATGTTACCTTAAGGGCCTATACATTTATGCATAATGTTATGTTTATTGGCATGTGTTGTATCAAACTGACATTTGCAATTGTTCTTTTGACATAATCCGCTCATGATGACAGTGAAATTATATAAAATTACATGATTGTCATTAAAATGTTCATTTCATCATTAAAAACATTGTAAGCACAAATAAACACGTTTTAATTAATTAATTGTTGTTGTATTGACTTGTAAGTGGTTAGCTTGGTTCAGGACTTTATATATATATATATTTTCAGGACTTTTTATATACTTCTCAATGTAAGGGTGCTAGAAAAACAGACAATCATTTTGAGACCTTTAGAGATTTAAGCATTGGCCCGGAACGTTAGAATCACCCTTTTTTAACTTTTTCTTTTCAGGACAGAGCACCATTAACATGACCACCTCCAGACCAATCCCTCCAGGTATTTTCGAAACCATTTGAAATTAGTTTTAATATTTATTGAAAAAATACATAATTATTAAATAAATGCATGCATACTGTACATACATACAAATTGCTAAGATTGGTTCACTTTGATATGAATGTACAAATTTCCACAGCTGTGTTTTATCCATTTGGTGATGGAGACACAGTGATGGGTCGTTCTGATGACGGCAGTTCATCTGTGATCTACCTTCTGCAACAGTTCATATTTTTTGGAAAAAGATATAGTCAAATATACGTAAGTCAGTATACTAAACAAGCTTGTTCATTCGAAAATGTTCTCAACAATGTGTTGATGTCTGAATTCTCAAAACATATAAAACATTTGCAATGGTTTTTGTTTCATGTATTGTTTACTGATTCATTAATAGTCTCGTAGCATATGAGTATTTCTTAATAATTAACATGACTAAATCTTTCATTATTTTAAAGAAACTGTACTTCATAAGGCATGTTAATCTGTTTCAGGTCAACAACAATGGAGACTTGACATTTAATGGGCAGTTTTACAGCTTTACTCCGTTCAGGTTCCCAGGTTATGGTGGACAAGACCTCATTGCTCCATTCTGGACAGATTTGGACACCCGTGGTAATGGTGTCGTTTCATATCGTCAGTACATCAATGGCAGTGTGCTCACAGAGGCCACACAAGACATTAACCAATACTTCCCTGATCTGAGCTTCTCTGCTACTTGGATCTTTGTAGCAACATGGGACAGAGTTGCATATTTCCCTCTATCAGGAACGGTAAAAATCCTAAATCGATTCCTGACCTTTATTGATAACCTATTGGACAAATTGAAATGAACGAACCAAAGAAAGAATAATTGTTACATATTCTGGTTGTTGTAATTAGGGTCAAAAACTGTTTTATTTGTAAAACCTGTATTGACTAGCACATTTATAATGGTATTTTTCAGGAGACATCTTTCCAAGTGGTTTTGATTTCAGATGGCCATTTTACATTTGTATTGATGAATTATGGAACAATTGCTCCAGCTCAACGTATGATACAGGTGTGCTTAACATGGAAACTAAATCAGAGAGTTGTAAGATTTTGTAAATAAAATCTTTGAAGTGTTTTATCATATTTTATTACAGGCTGGTTATGACACCATCAGCTCGAAATATCATTTCTCAATTCCTGGATCTTTCTCAAATGACTTCACAAACTTGACATACAGCAGCAATATCAATGTACCAGGCAGATGGGCCTTCAGAACAGATCATGGATCACGGGGTTGTCAGTTTAATGGTATGTTTTTTTGGTTTGTTTAGTTTTTTCAGCCTGCTGTGCTCCTAGACTAGAAGTGTCCACATTTTGTCTTGGAAGGCCAATGTCCTTTATATTTTATTTATTACCCCTGCTAAACACTTGAACCACTTATACAATGTTTTCTATGTTGCTGGAAACTGGCAGGTATTCGTGTTTCATGGAACTAACATCTGCAAAATGATATGCGTTTAGAGAAGGATCGGACACTTCTGTAGACTAAATAAATTATGTGGTATTCTTAAATTGCTGTAACTTCTTAGTGAACTAAGAAATCTTGGTAAAATTGTATTTATTTATTACACATCCAGTAATTTAAAGTTTAAAGCCATGTGAAACTGTTGTTGTTTTTTAGGTAGTGCAGTCCAGCTTGGAGACTCTTTCTGGAGTGATGCCACCTGCCGGCAGAAATGCATTTGTACCAACAGCGGTCTTCAGTGTAGCCCGGAGCCATGCAGTTATTCCCAAGCCTGTCGTCCAGCTGCCTTCCAATACTCTTGCCAGAACATTCCACGGCAAACATGTACCGTCTCTGGTGATCCTCACTACTACACCTTTGACTATCGGGTTTTTCACTTTCAAGGGACCTGCACATACGTTCTATCAGAGGTTAGTCTTTCTGAATTGTAGGTGTTGCTAAGCTTCCAGAGAGCCACCATTCTGCAGATTACAGCTGTAACCTTGCTTCAACATACCTGTCTATGGTTTAATAGTAGCCATTATAATTTTGATTGGCTGCATCAGTTGTGTTTGATAAGGTTGAATTTGAACTCCCAGAAGCATGATCGGCTACATCTGCTCTATAGTGGCTTTCTGTTTATTGTTTAATACCTGTGGATCTGCCAATAATCCTTGAATCTTTGTTTAGGCTTGCGGCAATCGATTGCCATACTATCGCATTGAGGGAAAAAATGAGCATAGAGGAAGCATGCATGTGTCTTGGACACGGATGGTTAGAGTGTTTGTCTATGATGAAGTAATTGAACTGGTCAGAGATCACAACTATGAAGCAAGGGTCAGTATAAGTATTTTAATTCTCTCTCAATTGCTGTCTTTTATTCAATTTTCTAATTCAATGTTATTCTAACAATGTTCAGGTTAATGGAAGCTTTGCAGCAACACCATTCTCCCTACACAATGGCTCCATCCAAGTCTATCAATCAGGTTTTTCTTTGGCCATCAGCACAGACTTTGGTCTGCTTGTTACTTATGATGCATACAGCTATGTCAGCATCTCTGTACCATACGACTATCAGAATGCCACCTGCGGTCTGTGTGGAAACTATAACCTGCGCTCTGATGATGACTTCCGTTCACCCAGTGGGGAGATCTTGAGCTCAGATGTGGACTTTGCCAACAGTTGGAAAGTAGATAGTGACACAGACCCTGAGTGCCATAATGTCAGGTGCACAGGTCTGGCTTGTGCTGTTTGCACCACTGATGAAATAAATCTTTACAGTGACACAAACCACTGTGGAATCCTAGGAGATGTTGCTGGTCCTTTTGCCGCTTGCCATTCTGTTCTTGCGCCACAGACGTACATGGAGAACTGTGTCTATGACCTTTGTTTGGGACAAGGGTACCAGCCAATTTTGTGCCAGGCTCTGAATGTGTATGCCACTCAGTGCCAACAACAGAATGTGCACCTTGGACAGTGGAGGCAGCAAGGGTTTTGTGGTAGGCCTCTTGATGAGATGAATGATTTGATTAGAACAAATCTCTGACTTCATTGAAATATTACAGGAATTGATGCATAATCTTTATTTTCTTTTTCCATTGCCAGAAATTCAGTGCCCTGAACACAGTCATTTTGAGCCTCAAGGAACAGGCTGCCCAGCAACATGTAGTAATCCTTCTGCCCCAATGAACTGCCCCTTGCCAAATCAGGAAAGTTGTATCTGTGATAATGGGTACATTCTCAGTGCTGGAGCGTGTGTGCCTCAAGCAAACTGTGGTTGTATGTTTGAGGGTTTTTATTACACCCAAGGACAATCAGTAGTGTTGGATGGTGACTGTGGGAGACAGTGTGTGTGCAGCAGCATGTCAATGATCTGCCATCAGTATCAGTGTGGTCCAGGAGAGGTGTGTGAGGTCCATAATGGCATCAGAGGCTGCAGACCTATTGGTTATGCTACCTGCTCAGTTGAAGACCTAGGGTCATATCACACCTTTGATGGACAAATGTTCAGATACGCTGGAGCATGTGGACTGACCCTTGCTAGAGTGATGGGGCCATCCTCTTTAACACACTTTGTATTGACCGTGGAGAAAGTACCCAGAGGTCTTCAAGACTTTGCCAGATTTCTGAAGTTCGAGGCAGGAGGAATCCAGGTCTCCATAGAAATGGGAGAGGGAAGCAATGTAAAGGTAATGCAACATATTGACATGTGAATCTTTGAGAATGAGAGCATTGTTGCATTATGTTTCAATCTGTCTGCAACATGAAAAAGTCTCTTTATACTTTATCTCTCCAGGTGGATGGACAGATGGTTGGTCTACCTGTCAGTGTTGGCTCTGGTCAAATCCGCATCTATCACAGCAGTGTGAGAGGTTTTGTTTTGGAAACAAACTTTGGGGTGACAGTGAGAGCCGACTGGCCACACATTGTCCGAATCACAGCGCCAAGCACTTACAATGGCACACTTGGAGGCCTTTGTGGAAACCTGAATGGAGATATTGCTGATGAGTTTTACACACCAGATGGTGTCCTTTTAAATGACACTCAACTGTTTGCGGGTAGTTGGCGTGATGGATCCCTATCAGCTCACTGTGAGGAGCCATTTGACAGTTGGGAGCCAGGACATTTTCAGAGCAGGAGCCAATTCAGTGAACAGTGTGGTATCATGGCTATGCTTGATGGACCATTTGCTGACTGCAGCAGGACTTTTGATCCTCAACAGCGAATTGCTGATTGTGTTCAGTTGCTGGAGCAAACACAAGGTGCCAAAGAGGCTCTATGTGAGGCTCTGCGAGGTTACACACTGCTTTGTCAACAGAATAGAATTGCAGTGGAAGACTGGAGAAATGTCACAAACTGTGGTAAGCATCTTGTTTTGAATGTGTGAACCTAAAACTTGCATTCATGTAGCTGTAATGTTAATGTTTTCTGACATTGGCATTGTTTTTTTTACATTCCAGGACCCACCTGTCCAGAAAATACCCATTATGAAGTATGTGGCACCTCTTGCCCTGCATCCTGCCCCAGCCTCTCATTCCCATTCCAGTGCAGCTTGCAGTGCCAGGAGGGATGTCAGTGTAATGACGGAAATGTGTTGAATGGAGATCACTGTGTACCCCCATTGGGTTGTGGTTGCCACTACTCTGGGAAGTATTATCAGGCTGGACAGAGTTTCTGGAATGGTGAAGAGTGCCAATTCTATTGTACTTGTGATGGAATTACTGGAAATGTCCAGTGCACACCATCGTCTTGCAGGCAAGAGGAAGTCTGCCATGTGTTGGACGGTGAATATGGCTGCCATTCTCGTCCACAAGCACGTTGCTCTGCTTCGGGAGACCCTCATTACATGTCTTTTGATGGAACGTTCTTTGACTTCCAGGGCACATGCCGCTATGTGCTAGCCACAGTATGTAATGACACCATCGGTCTTCCACATTTCCAGGTGGATGCAAGGAATGAACCATGGCATGGACTTACAGTGGCAATTACAGTGGAAGTTTTTGTCAACGTCTCTGGGCATTTGGTGCTCATGTCACAGGATATGAATGGTCATTCTGCTGTTGAGGTAATCAAACAATGCTTTGTGTACTCTGAACGTGTAAAATATATGTTTATATATGTCCCATAATCCACAACAGTGGTTCTCAACCACTTTCCTAGAGGACTACCAGCAATGCATGTACTGGATATCTCCTTTGTCTGTCAAACCCATTTCGGGTCTTGCAGTCTCTGCTAATGAGCCAATAATCTGAATGAGATGGACAATTTGCAGAGTTGGTGGTTCTCCAGGATCATGGCTGAGAATCACTGATCTGCAACATATACTTTAGATAAATTTCACTCGGGTATTAGTTTCTAGCCTATGCCCAGAACTGCATTATTGTATTTTGTCAGGTGGAAAATGGCCTGCTTGACTTTGAAGCTGTTCATTGACAGTTTTCTGTTTTCAATCAGGTTGATGGAGAGACCAGAAACCTCCCCGTTCTGCTTGATTCTGGTGGTGTATCTGTCTACTCCAGCGGACAGTACATTTATGTATCTACTGACTTTGGTTTCATTGTGAGTTATGGAGGCTCCTGGACACTGAACATCATCATACCACCAGAGTACAGCAATGTTACATGTGGCCTGTGTGGAAACTTTAACGGCCAGAGCAGCGATGACTTCATGACTCCTTCAGGTGATCTGGTGCGCTCAGCAGACCAGTTTGGGGCAAGTTGGAAGGTTGAAGATGACCTGCCATGCAATGATGGCTGTGGAAACAATTGCCCATTGTGCCGAGATCAAACAACTGCCCGTTCGCTGTGTGAAATCATCAGGTCCAATGAAGGCCCATTTAGCTTCTGCCATGTTTCTGTAGACCCTCAAGCCTACTATGATGACTGTGTGTTTGATGTGTGCCTTTCTGGAAACCGTAATAATGTCCTGTGTCGCTCGATCCAAACCTATGCTAGTGCCTGTCAGGCTAACAATGCTGTTATCTACCCATGGAGAGAAAGTGCATCCTGTGGTGAGCAAGATCATTGTCTGCTATATACAGTAGCTTATTCTGTGAACAATGGTAAATATTTATGGCATGCTTGATATTTAAACATTTTTGCTACATTCCCAGCCATGGCCTGCTCAAATAACAGTCACTATGAGTTGTGCGGAACAGACTGTGGTCATACTTGTGCCAGCAGCATTGATGCTAGTTGTGAACACACATGCTCAGAGGGATGTTTCTGTGATGATGGATTGGCAAGGAGTGGAGGACAGTGTGTATCAGTGGAGGAATGTGGCTGCTTGTATAATGGATTCTACATTAATGTGAGTATTAATACTAACTTTTGACATATATCAGGAAATTCAAGATTATTTAATTCATTGCTCCTAAAACAATTACTTTGTTCAAAGCTCAAATCTTGTATACAGGAAATGTGTAGTTAAGGTTTTGTGATGTGATTTCATAGGTTGGCGAGCAGTTCTGGGATCTAGAATGTTCACAAGTCTGTGAGTGTTTTGCTCCAAATGATCTGCGCTGCTCTGCTTACTTCTGCTCTGCAAATATGGAGTGTACAATCAGAAATGGACAGCGTGGCTGCTTTGGTGAGTACACATATGAAAATGGTTTCCTTTTAAGTGGCAAAGACACAATGTTGTAAAATCCTTTTCTGGGGACAGTGAATAGAAAAAGGAGAGACAAAGTAAATGACTTGCAGTGCACTCTGTAAGCATGTCAGATGTTGTGTTTTAATGAAGCATAAGTATAATGTAGTTTTATTATTTACAGATGATAGCACCACATACCTGACCACCACTAGAGCAAACCTTCATGAAGGTATTTTGGTATACTTTTGCTTTTGATATAATTTGTCTCAAAGGTTTACAACACAATAGAAAAAAAATATTTTTATAGAGTAAATAAGAACGTTATTTTGAAAATCAATATTGCATAATAAACGAGGACAATTACTGTTGCCTAGTATAGGCATGTATCCAGATTTGACAAGTACCATAGAAAATATAATATATATATATATTTTGCTTGGCAGAAGAGAGCACCACAGACATGACCACCACCACCACCACCACAAGCCTTCCCTCAGGTGTTTTTGATACAATTTGAGGAAAAATACGCATTAAATCATAATTTATTCAACGTTCAGATTTTTCCTTATTCATTTTTAGTTATTGCATCTGCTGAATCTATCCATATAATGTACACTTTCTCAATACAACCACTTATAAAAGCCAGGTGCAGAACTAAAGTACAAACTATATTATAACAGAAAATATACGATTTACAATCAGAGGACCTTAGAAACCAAATCAAGACAAAGAGCACAGGATGAACTCTTCTGTAAAAGTCCATCTATTAGCCCAATGACGAAACTAACAGCATGGTCGAAGGTTAAATGCACGTAAGCCTTTTTCAGTGCTTCTGAAAAGAATTCTGTTATTTATTAGAGTCTATTTATACTCATTTTCTAGCTCCTAACTTTATCTGACTCCATTTTTAAGTGATCGTAATATTTAGACTGTATTTCTAATTATAGGAACGGATCACAATAATCATTTATGACTTAATTTAGAGTTTTGATCTATCTGTTCCCATACTCTTCAATTTATACGTTCATTAGTGTCCATACGCCGCTCAGAGTTTCACGCCCCGGGATGCGTCAGCGCTCACGGTCAATATTTCGACACTCTGAAATTAGTCAGAGGATACGGGATGAATTAATATTTAATTAGGCTGGTTGTACAATACTTACTCATGCCAAAAGAAACATCTCACTTAATCAAGATCCGTAACTTGCTAGTCTCAGTGGTTAAGAAATTAAAAGATCTCTATGATACCGTGTGCGATACTACGTGTAATCTATATGTCTAATAATTCCAAAATTATGCCGATCATAAAGGTAGCGAAAATGGCTTCACGTAATCTACTGGATATTCTGAATTCTCCTGAAATCTTTTATGAGTCAAAACTTAACATTTTATTCGTCAGGTAAAATTGTATAATGCCAATTATATAATAAAACAATCATCAAGCCAATTCAGAGATGATACTGTAACAACATAACATCCATTAACTCAAAGATAGATTAAAGAATTAAAGATGCATACCTGACCAGAGAAATACATTGCAGCATAACGAGTTACTGCAATGGGGGTCTTGGCTACAAGATTTCCCCCGAACTTTATCACACCTTCCCCTTATATACCCAACTCAGAACAAACAGTCATAAATTCAAGACAATAGAAACGTCACAGAGACTCTTGCCTGGTGAATTTGAGAAGTTAATCATCTCTAGAGGGGGGGGAGCATCTGGCAGAGATTATATCAAAGTCAAAAACCAAATCAACATATATAAATGAAATATCATAGTGAAATTAAGACCACTTTACCAATCACACAGAGACATTTAAAATGATACCAAACATGAATACAGTGCTATAACATACATCATATTAAAACCTTGAGCATTTTATGTGGACTGTGAATTATGGAGAAAGGTAGCTTAAAGGTCAAGAAGGGGGGCTTGAGGTGAAATGAGAGGGGAGATCTTTCTCGCATTACCCCCTGGAAAGGTGCGTTTGTTGACAATCCACACCTACGTTTGGATGGTCAACAGTGATTTGAATAGAACAGTTGAATAGCTGGTTTCCTTATCTTCTTAGACCCGAGAGTTTGTTGTTTTATTGCATCTCATGAAATTCCATATCAGCTCTCAGGATCTGACATACTGGAGAGGTTAAAGCCATCTTACACTTCATAATTATGATGCATTATAAACCATCTTCCTGCCTTTTTATTTATTTATATATATATTTCTTTTTACTCAAACATTTTACAGTTATACTCACAACCAGTAACTTAAAATGTTTAATATTGTCATTTAGGCCCAATCCCAATTCTATTTTTGTACCCCTTCCCCTTCCCCATTGGCCCTCAAAAACGAGTGTGTAGGGGAAGGGCTTCAAAATTTATCCCTAAGAATTGGGACAGCACTACAGCACCTGCACAGGTCATTTTATGTCATCACGATCTCTTGCTTCATATAAGATCAGACCATCGCGACTGCTGTAGTTATTCTAGTTGTGTTATTTTTTGGTATCTATCTTCAGGAAATCACTGAAGGCATATATGATCTTATCATAACGATTTAATGTGGCAATAAGATCGTAACTATACAGCGCATTTACACAGTGGCCATAATCATCTATGTAAACACACCAAAAACTACATTAACATTATAGCAGCCACTGTAAAAAGCTCATTCTCAGCCACTAGACTTCTCTGACAGGGTGTTCGAGTGTCATTGAGTGTCAGAATATTGTGGGACTGCTGTACAGGAGTTATGATTATGGATTATAGATCGCAAAATGTGGCGTTTTTGAAAAAAGCATGATGGTAAAACACGAACGCGGTTATGAATATATTAAAACATATGTTTGTTTGATGTAAAAAAATTGTAACAATAACAAAAAATTCTAATTTGTGGATCTCCTTACTTTCGGATGCAGCAAAACTGCCGTTGTAACTAGTGTATTCTGGGAAATTTTCTCACCCCTTGGTTTCGAGTGTGGTCCTGAAAAATCTTCATTCGAAGGGCTTTCTACCCCTTCCCCTTAGCCCTACGCCTTCAAGCTTATGAGAATTGGGACCCCTTTACGGGAATGCCTGGGCCCAGATAAATTTAAAAACAATTAAATATGAATTATTTAATTACATTATATATCAGATGTGCCCAAAGTAGGGCCCGTGGGCCAAAGTTGGCCCATGGTAATCTTTGGTTTGGCCCGCCATCCCATCTGAAAAAAAGAGAGGGAGAATGATGGGAAGTTTGTTGGGGCGAATGCCTTTGACAGAGATCGGCATTTCGAATTTAACAAAACCATTTATTTTTTTATTTAATTGAGGAGCTACAAAAAAGCCAACTAAAATAATTTGTTTCATTTAAATGTTGTAAATGAATCAAACTTTTAAAATGTAAAAACTGTCATTCAACATACAAAACACATCGGCCAACAAATCAAGGCAAAGGCAGGAGCAGCTCGACCAGTGTGATTGGCTGAGAAAGACGATCGCGGTGGGGCAGTTACGTTCATTTTGGAAGGGCACTTTATATCCCAGACTCAAAAGGGCACAGGTTGTGCCCTATGTGTGCATGTGCCTGATTATAAGGCTGAACGGCATAAAATGCCATCAGTCTACAGAGATTTCACAGTATTTCTCTATTGCAATCGGGTTATCACAGTAATTAACCCTGAAAAAGCCAAAACAGCGCGACTCTGTGACTTCACAGAAATGATAAAAGTATCAAACCCATGCAGAAACAACATGAACCAGATTACTATTGTGTTTGCAATAAGGAAAAATTATAAACACATGCGGGCATTTCTTCTTTCTTTCTGTTTACAGTTTTTCTCAGTGGCTTTGGTGCATTTCTCACAACACTATTTACATTTGCACAACAGTTATTGCATTTCTCAAAACAATTAGTCATTTGTGCACATCATAGTAGCAGTTTCTCATTCCTTCCAACAAATTGCAAATGCTTTTGGACATGCATCAATTGCTTTTATACAACTCTCTGCTGTTTTATAACATTATCATTTGCTTATGTCATGTCAGTCAAAATGAACTAAACTTGTGAATGCTGAATAGTCGCTCATATAAAACTAATAGTCTTCATTTCATTACTTGAGTCATTACATACAAAAATGTTGAACTAGTTGTCAAAATCTGTCAAGCTAATTTTATTTTAAAAAAATTAATCTTTTTTTTTTTTTCTGAAAATGTCTTCTAAATTATACAATTTGATGAATGATTTACAGAGCTGTGTATGTATGTTGGTTCAGTTCCAATATGTACTGCAATATTGTTTACAGTTGTGCACAGCTCTACCCAATAGGAGTTTATGTTTGTTGTAAATAAGGGTGTGTTTATTCTTTTGTACAATGCTGTGAATAAATTAGAATTGCAAAGAGCAAATGCAGTAAAAATGTGAAACATACATATTCAATGTCTTGTACACCGATACCTCACTAATGCAGTGATGTCTAACTTTACTGTAGTTTTCAAATGGCTGTGCAAATAGTATATAGTGCTGTCTTGAGCATTTTCAGGAAGTGTCACCAAAATCTGACTTTGCATTGGAAAAAATGTACAGAGTAAACTGTTGTAATGAAAACATGACAAAGCCATTTGACTATCTTGTTCATAAACAATGGTGTCAGGACTTTCATCTTGATGACATTGACACTTTCATTGACATGAATACCTGCTTTAGAGGAATGAGCTATCTATTTTGAGCAAGTGACGCGCTTTTGCAGCTTATCCACTAGGTTTTGCAGTTTGTACTAATTGTTTTGAGAAATGCATTAACTGTTGTGCAAATGTAAATAATGTTGAGAGAAATGCACCAAAGCCACTGAGAAAAACTGTAACTTACTGAACTAGTCTGCAGGACAAATACAGGAGACTCGTTAGAAACAGATGGCCAACCAAAAAGTAACTCAGGGTTATACAAAGAGTGGCCAACACAAAATGCATACATTCCTAATATGTGAGTCCCATCTCACACACAACAATTACTATGGTATAAATACAGCACTACAACATACAAAAGAGAAAGATCAACCTAGAATGTCACTTATCTGTTTTATAATGATTTGATCATCTGTAGTTTAAAAATGCGCTGGGTTTTTCCCATATATATATATATACTGTATATACTGTATATACGTATATATGTGTGTGTGTGTGTGTGTGTGTGTGTGTGTGTGTGTATATATATATATATATATATAGAATCAGTCAGAATTATTAGCCCCCTAAATTTTTAGCCCCCTTGTTTATTCTTCACCAATTTCAGTTTAACGGAGAGAAGATTTTTTCAACACATTTCTAAACATAATAGTTTTAATAACTCATTTCTAATAACTGATTTATTTTATTCTTTAACATGATGACAGTAAATAATATTTGACTAGATATTTTTCAAGACACTTCTATACAGCTTAAAGTGACATTTAAAGGCTTAACTAGGTTAATTAGGTTAACTAGGCTGGAAGTTATTGTATAACAATAGGATGTTTTGTAGACTATCAAAAAATATATAGCTTAAAGGGGCTGTTTTTGGATGTAATAAACTGCTTCTATTCTAGCCGAAATAAAACAAATAAGACTTTCTCCAGAAGAAAAAATATTTTAACATACTGTCGAAATTTCCTTGCTCTGTTAAACATACATACATATATATATATTTATATATATATATATATATATATATATTAAGGGTGTAACGATACGCGTATTCGTATCGAACCGTTCGGTACGAGGCTTTCGGTTCGGTACGCATACGAACCGAACGATTCAGACAAATATCTAAAAAGATAAAAGAGAATAAGTGTACAGAATATAATGTTTTCAGTGCAACAATGCTCAACAAGGCATCCCATGATGTGACAGGCAACATCTGCCTTCCCCGCCCACCTCCAGTCAGGCACACACTGCACTCAGGGTCGGAGTAAGCTCACCTGGCGCTCAAACCGAAAGTTATGCCGCTTTCAATCCGAAAAAGCCAGAGGAGCTGGGTGTTGAGATGATGCGGGGTTTGTCCCGGACGAAAGCGAAGACAGAGGGGCGCTGAGATGATGCAGGGTTTGTTGGGGACAAAGGCGAAAGGGTGGAAACGCGCCGCGGACTGACTGCACTACAGCTAGCAAAATGGCTAGTAACATTTATGTAATCCTCCTATAACCAACAGCGGGTCTGGCGTTTGGGAGCACTTTGCTTATTCCTGCTTTCAGATCCACTGAAATAGCAGGTGACGGTCAAATAAAGCAGATCTCGGTTATATCCACATGTCCTGCCGTTAATCCATCAAAAAATAGGTCGCATGATATTTAAGTATAAGTGGGTCACGCGTGGGTAAGATCAATTATTGGTGATGCAAACTTTAACTATTTACTCTAAAATATTAAGGTGTTTCAAGCAATCTTGACAGACTGGCACAAATATGCTTTCATTTAAAAAAATCGCTCGTCACGGCTATATGCGGTGAACATCTCCGTTCTCACAGGTTTCTGAGTTTTCTCATCATCAATCACTTTCAGTCTGGGAACATGTTCAGTGCTGCGAATTTAGTTTTAAGCCTGTCCTGCAATATTGTGTATTGAGGAGAATATAGGCAAAGATATTGCAGAGAGCTGAGACCTATGACGACTTTAAAGATGATGTTTAGCTTGTTTCGCATTAATGTAGATATATTACATGTTTTAATTACATTATTGAATAAAATGAATAGCATTATTATTTTGAATCATCATCATTAATAATAAATAAACTAAAAATAATTTGACAGCTTCAGCTGTTCACATCAACATGACCGGCACTTTCAGACTTCAGCACCACATGTCTTTAGCATGAATTGAAATAGACTTTCCCTCCTAAAGGAAAAAAAAACAATAACTTTTAAAATTGCAATGCGATTAGTCATGTATTCGCAATTTCACATAAATCAGCATGCGAAAATTTAATTATTTCCATTGCGCTCTTTCTCTCTGCAGCAGCAGTTCACGCGCTCTGGATAAGCGCACTACCATACACAGCCACACCTTGTAGCAAATTAATTTGCAACTTTGTTGTATAAAAAATAGGCTAAATAACAACATTTAATTAACAAACAAATGAAATAAAATTATTTGTAAAAATGAAACTACAGAAAAAAGAAAATGAAAGCTCAAATGTTCTGTTCTGGAATAACAGGTGTTGCGATCAAATTAATTCGATGGAATAATTAACACAGACAGGCGCATTTTTCAGAAAATAGCCTATTTTATTTTATTTAAAAATTATGTTAGGCGTATATTTATTATATAGGC
>LR812530.1:43943362-44015862 GCA_903798195.1 Danio kyathit
TCTTGAAGTTACTGTTGCCTAGTATAGGCTTGTATTTAGATTTGGTAGCATGGAAAATATATTATTTATTTATTTATTTATTTTTTGCTTGGCAGAAGAGAGCACCACAGACATGACCACCACCACCACAAGCCTTCCCTCAGGTATTTTTAATACAAGTTGAGGAAAAATATGCATTAAATCATAATTTATTCAACGTTCTTCGTTATTCATTTTTAGTTATTGCATCTGCTGAATCTATCCATATAATGTACACTTTCTCAATACAACCACTTATAAAAGCCAGGTGCAGAACTAAAGTACAAACTATATTATAACAGAAAATATACGATTTACAATCAGAGGACCTTAGAAACCAAATCAAGACAAAGAACTCTTCATACCTATGATGCATTATAAACCAGCTTCCTGCCTTTTTTACTCAAACATTTTACAGTTATACTCACAACCAGTTTGTTATTTAGTATGACATTTGCAATGCTTTATTTGATTTGTCTTTTGTTTTCATTTTTTTTAAATACAAGATTTGTTTTGCTTTTTAAATCCATTTTTCACAAAGGCTGCTGGCTACCATTTTTTTGTCTTCACAGAAGAGAGCACCACATTTACATGAACACCTCTTTTGAATTATATTTATATTTATATATTTATATATTTATTATATTTATACGTCACTTTAGAGCTAGTATTTTAATGATTCTCTTGCATAATATCTAAAATGATGACAAAACAGGTGATTTTGATCACATTTTAAGATATATAAAGCTGAACGGCATGAAATGCCATCAGTCTACAGATTTCACAGTATTTCTCTGTTGCAATCGGGATATCACAATAATTAACTCTGAAAAAAAGCAGCGCAATCACTACCAGATTGGTGTTGGGTTTGTAATAAGGAAAAATGCTAAACACATGGAGGCATTTCTTCTTTCTTTTTGCCAACACAACACACATTCCTGATATGCGAGTCCCATCTCACACTCAATACACTACAATTACTATGGTATAAATACAGCACTACAACATACAAAAGAAGGAGATCGACATAGAATATCACTTACCTGTTTTATAATGATTTGATCAGCTGTAGTTTAAAATTATTCTGTATTTTTCCACCTCTAAGGGCTTATTATGCAGTCTCTGTCGCCATCTTGTGGATGGACAACGTCAACCATCTTTGCTCAATGACAGGCTAATGGCTGCCAACGTGCTGTCTCTCAGAAATTATAAATATTTAAATTAGGCCCTATCCTTATAAATAAACTGCGTAGTTGCAATCTAAACAACTACATACTTGCCTTAAAAAGCCTCAAAAATACATTATGTTGTCCAACAGCTGCAATATTTCTCAAACTGTAGAGTGTCCTCTGCTTGTTGCTGTATGTGGGAGAAGTAATACACAAGGGTAAAGAAGCGGTACGAGTACTGTTACTGGCAGAATATTGCACTGCTATCAACCAATCAGATTCAAGAACCAGACAGAACTGTTGTGTGTGTGTATATATATATATATATATATATATATATATATATATATATATATATATATATATATATATACTATGATACGCAAGCATGCCAGATGTTGTATTTAATGAAACATAAGTATAATGGTATTATGTATGTTTATTCTTTACAGATGATAGCACCACATACCTGACCTCCACTAGATTAAACCTTCCTGCAGGTATTTTTATATACTTTTGGTTTTGATATGATTTGTCTTAAAGGGGGTTGACTTAGGCCCAATCCCAATTCTACCCCTTAGCCCTTCCCCTTACCCCTACCCCTCGTTTTTGCACGTTCACGTCAAGGGGTAGTGGTGTCCCAATTCTCTTTAGCTTGAAGGCGTAGGGCTAAGGGCAAGGAGTATACACCCCTTCGAACGAAGATTTTTCAGGACCACACTCAAAACGGAGGGGTAAGAACATTTCCCAGAATACACCTGCCACAATGGCAGTAGTGCTAAACCCGGAAGTAAGGAGATCCACAAATTAGTATTTTTTGTCATTATTATGAATTTTTACGACAAACAAACATATGTTTTAATATATTCATAACCACGTTCGTGTTTTACCATCATGCTTTTTGAAAAAAAACAAACAAACAAAAAAAAAAAAACGCTAAATATCGCGATCTATAATCACTAATAATAATTTCTGTACAGCAGTCCCACAACATTCTGACACTCGAATACCCTGTCAGAGCAGTCAAGTGGCTGAAAATGAGCTTTTTACAGTGTCTGGGATAATTCTTATTTCCACATTAGATCGTTATGATAACATAATATATGCCTGTGATTTCCTGAAGATAAACACCAAAAGATAACACAACTGAAATAACTACAGCAGTCGCCCTCGTCTGATCTCATTTAAAGCAAGAGATCGCGATGACAAATGATGACGTGTGCAGTGTTGAAGTGCTGTTCCAATTCTTAGGGGTAAGTTTTGAAGCCCTTCCCCTTAACCCTCGGTTGTAAGGGCCAAGGGGAAGGGAAGGGGTACAAAAATAGAATTGGGATTGGGCCTTAGATTACCGCACAATAGAAAAAAAAAAAGTTACTTTCAGAGTCAATGCTGCATTAAAATGAAAGCAGTTGCTTTTGCCTCATATAGCTGTGTATTCAGATTTTGCAAGTAGCATGGACTTTTTTTTTTTTTTTTAATCAAGTTTGCCATTCTTCTTGTGGTTCCTCCTTTAGCTGAAGAAGATCACTGTTCTGAGTTTAACTGCACTGAGAATGAACGTTGTGAAGAGAAACATGGTGTTTATGGCTGTTCCTGCAAGAAGAACCATCACAGATCTCAGCCTTCAGCAGCAGACTCCTTTGGTCAGACTTATTCCACAATAACGTTTAAAATACAGTATATATACATTCTAGATTATATTTTGGTTTCCGGTCACCGCTGACATTCTTTTGTATCTCAGACTTCACTGAAACCTGTGAAAACAGCTATGGCTCCATATCTCTGTCTCGCTGTCAGCTTTTTGATGCTGGCTTTCCTTCTGACATCTTGCACCTCAATGATGCCAACTGCAGAGGAACAGTCAGAGATGGCCAAGTGGAGTTTTACTTTGACAACAACGAACACATCTGTGGCACAAGTCTAACGGTAGGATTCATAATGGATGATAGTACTCAACAACACATGCATTTTAATTCTTTTTAGAATTCATTACAAAGTCTCTTCAGTTCCAAATGTTTAATTAACATGTTCCTACAGGCGAATGGCACGCATATCATCTATGAGAACTTTATTGTGGGAGAACCAAACACAACTGGACTTCTCATTAGCAGAACAAAAGTCCTGAAGCTTTCTTTTAGCTGTGTTTATTTGCAAACACAATCACTCTCCATGGATATCAACCCTCTTGAGAGGTGGGACACATTCACTTCAGCCAAATTTCAATCTCATTAAAAAAAATGCTGGGTTAAAACAACTTTGGTACCATCGTAAATGTTTAGACAAATTTTAAAACTCATCAGACCCATACAACCTATTCCCAGTCTGCTGTTGTCTGATCTTGTTGAGCCTATATAAATTGTAGACTTAGTTGGCTGTTCTCAGCTGACAGATGTGTCACAGATGTGCTCTTTTGTTTAGTTCATCCTGTTCAAGGTTTGACATGTTTCAGAAATGTTCTTCTGCAGACCTTACTGGATTTTTGTTGTTGTTGGTTTTTGGACCAATCTCTGTAAACTCTTTATATTGAATATGAAATCCCTTTAGATCAGCAGTTTCTGACATACTCAGGCCAGTTCAACTGACATTAGGGCTGCGCGATAACAGAAAAAATGATAATCAGGATTATTTTGCTCAAAATGTTAATCACTATTAATAATGACGATTATTCCTCCTATTATATATTACTATGCTCCTATATTTGTTATTAAACCATAGCCACAAACATAAAAAAAACACAACTTGTAATAATAATAAAACTGGGCGGGATTAGATACTAAGAATCTGATACTTGTTATATAATTTCAATTTTTATTCCTCTTGTCCAATTTCTGCATGCACATTTTGTTCACGCGCTACTCTGACAAGAACTTCGCCGCTAGAGAGCACCTTCAATAATAATCTAAACATTTGTTTAGAAATGGACCGCAAGATGTGCTCAAAAGAGTAGCAACATGTGATGAAGAACGATGACAAAGCTAAGTGTCATTATTGTAATAAACTAATAAGTTATAAAGCAGAGTGTCGGACCAACATGACAAAGCATCTGCAGTTGGCTCTCATACTTCAACATCGAATTAAAAGAATGGCTTGTTCATTGTGCATCCTGTGGGTGCAACCAACAAGAGTTTTACTTTTTGAGCATGATGAGCAGTTCAGTGTTAGTTTTTATTTAAATACCTTGAGGTGAAACAGAGCATTCTCTTCACCTCCTCATTCATAAACAGCGGGACGCGCTGCTGAAGCACGCAGGAGAGACGGCTTTGCACTCCGCCATTCATAATCTTAGCTTTTGTATTGGAGTCGAAAGAATAAATAAAGTAGAATGTTCTTTTAACAGTCACGATATGTTTAATCTTTTTCTTTAGCAAAATTCTTGTCATTTCTCTTCTGCAAATTAGATTTTAAAATCTGCTTGATTCTTTTAAAACCGAACGCAGCGCCCGTCAATTGGTGTTTTTCCCTTAAGATAGCCCACACCTTTGTGAATGTTGTATTTTATGTGTATAGTCTTTAATGTGCTTTTTAATACTTTTATTCTATTCAAAGCAGCACTCAGATACAAATTTATCCTTGAAAGTGTGGCATGACAGCGACGCATGTGTTGGATGATTGCTTTTTTTTTTTTGCGTACATTATCAATTCCTGATCCTTTGCATAAAGTTTTTAATCAAAAGACAGGAAATTTAATTACTTTCTATGTGCTAAAAAAGCAAATACCTGTTAACATTGTAAAACAGAATAAAGTGCATGGTCTAATCAGGAATAAAGGAAATTAGTTATCCATTTAATTATTTAATGCATAAAATAGGCTAGTCTTTTTATGAAGTGAGTTTAATTGATATCAAACTTTTAATTACAATTTATTTTATTGTAAATAATAAAAGTTGCATCAGATTAATGAAAACGAACCTAAATACCCGCGTGAACAGGGTTGCAATTACTTTTTTTTTTTTTTTTACATTGAACAATTGGATACAGTGTCTTCTGTCAACATAACTGGCAAACGCGTCAGAAAAAAAACTGCTGAATCTCCGCAAATATTTGGTTAACTTGGAAAACAAATGTTGTCTGGTTTAGGGATGTTAGAAATGCATTAAACAAATGTAAAGCAGAATTCTCCTAAGCTCAGAAACCCAACTGATGACAGTCACTGTTGTGGTGGCTTTTTGGTTGGTTAATGAGGTTTTTTGTGTTGCCCTGGGAAGTTTGGACTGAACAGAAGCAAAGGCTACCTGATCAATATTGCATTTCTTAAAAAAAACACTTGCAATCTAGACACTGACACCTCATGCTTGTGATGCGGTACAATCCGTAAACTCCACCCATTAAAATAACGGCTTGGTCTTTATACTGTGAAATCGTAACGATATTTAATTATTGATTGTGGGCCACAAATATCGTGATAATAATATCGTGATAATAATAAGATTAATCGTGCAGCCCTAACTGACATCACCCCGTGTTAATGCACATATTAAAGTATTGCATGAGAAAACGAGTGATGGAAATGCCAAATGTTAAGTACAAATTCCTTAATGAAAAAAAGGTTTTTGTGTTTTTGGACTTGGGCAAAAAGGGGTTAACTGTGAATAATAGGAGATAGAAATGCATTTTCTGTATAAACTTGGACATAGCGAACATTACACATACTTGACTAATTAGCTGTCTCCACTATTGGTTACTAGGTTACTAAGGGCGTACTCACACTATGTACAGTTGCCTTGAACCAGGCCGAAGCACGCTTGTCCCCCCTCCCGTGTCCCCCGATGGCCCCCACTCACATTACATTCGGGCCTGAGCACGCTTACGTCATCGATGATGCGCTGTTCAGTTTAGGAAGAGAAGCGCTCTCACTCAGCACAGTGGAGATTTCTTTAGTTATATCGTTTTAGTCGTTTGGGATGCAGTGACACACAGTCAAATATTTCAGATCATCCACTTTTGACGCTCATAAACAATCATAACGTCCTCGTGCTGCAGGAATTAGGAGGTCTGCTGAAGATCCAGCTGTCGTGCAGTGAGGGGTTTGCATCTTTAATTATCTACGACAGTTTGCGTTCATTAAACAGTAAGAATGATTAATAAATCCATATGAAGCAGTCCCTTAAAAGTCACATCTTGTCTTCAGTTTCGGGCTCAGGTGCACTCACACTACAAGCGCACCGTGCCAAAGCCCAAGTGAACCGCGCTCTGGCCCACCTCTTCCAATCAGGCCAGTGCCGGCCAACTGAACTGTGCCTGAGCACTCACTACTCAAACGATCCGGGAAACGGGCCTGGGCACGGTTCGGATAGCATAGTGTGAGAACGCCCAATAGACTGATTTCACGCGGCCGTCATTATTAACAGCGAAATCGAGGCTGCGGTGGGAAGAAACCCGGAAGTATAGACTGAGTCACACAGGAATGTTGTGTACCTGGCTGTATATCTTATCAGCGAAGAGAAAGTGACACAAATTTATGATTTCAGCGCCTTCCGAGTGACCCTAAGGTCCGTTCTGAATGAATAGTGAAAATAAAAAGGGATATTTGACCTTATTTTCAGCTAAGTTAAGGGAAATGGCACTACTTAGTTAACGTTTTCTTTCCCAAACACACATTTTAGATGCCATTCATCAAACTCAAGTTAATGAACTGATTCTTTCACTATATTAGACTAGTCACGATACAAAATTTCCGTAATGAAATATAAAAAAAAACGCCAATTTCTCGTTAACAATTAAGACACTGTTCATGGAGTTCTTAAACAGCGCTGATTGGCCATTGTGTTCACGTGCTCAACAGAAATCACTCTGATTGGCTGTGAAGGTCATCAGTTCACCTCACCGCTGTTTACTGAGTACAAACACAGACGAGCGATCAGCTGATGAATCCGCTGATCTTCACAGCTTTAAAACGCTCCAATGTCCGTCTATGTGTGTTTTCAATCTGTGAAGAGCAGCGAGCTGATAACCTTCACAGTCATTCTGTTGAGCACTGGTGAATACTACGGCAGATCAGCTGTGTTTATGAGCGCGCTAAGCGCCGCGTAAATGTTAGCGGGGAAACTGGTGTTTTTAAAACTTCAGTGCCGGGACAACACTGTTAAAGACAACACGAAGATGTGCTACAGAGGACTGCAGTGTTTTATCACTCACCGGGTTACATAGGCTGAAGCAGGGAAGCGTCCCCACGGTGTTACCTGCTGCCCTGGACTGAAGTCTAGGAGGACACTTAAGTGTATCACTCTTAAAGAGATTATGATGTTGTTTGATGCCTAATATGCTTTTAATTGTTTATATTAAACTAAACTGAATGATATTAAAGTGATGTTTACACCATTTCTGCATTTTGAAGTCACAGCAACAGCTGGAGGTTTATAGCACACAGCATATTGTTGCAATGTTTACAGTGCTGATCCTATACTTCTGGCTTTCTTCCCACCGCAGCCTTGCTTTCGTGTTCTAAAATGGCGGTTGCGTGAAATAAGCGTATTACTACACTCAGCTGCTCTAATAACTTGGTGGAAGTGCACCTAAATTTACATTTGGGTTTTGTTTTGTTTTTTTGCAAAAAAAATCACGGTAGGATGAAAACTCTGCTTGTTGTAACACCTTTTAAAGTCAATTTATCACTGTTCTTCATTCTAATGCTTCATTTGGCCTTCAGGAGACTATCTTGACTATTGATCACGTCTGCATGCCTAAATATTGCTTCAATGTGATTGGCTGATTAGATATTTACATTGATAAACACCTGTACGTATAATTAATGACATAAACATGGACAGAAAATGTGTTGTCAGTATCCACATTCCCAATTCAGACTGATTATGAATGATTATCAATCCAGGCTGTCTCAACCCAGCATTTTATTGGAATGTGATTTATTTATTGGAGCTATTAATTCCTTCTCCCAGTTTGTAGTTTACGCATATCTTGTGTATCATCTTCAACAGCAATGTGCACAAGACCCTTCCTGTTGGTCAAGGTACATATCGGGTCCGAATGATTCCATACCAGGATGCAGAATTCCTCCACCCCTTCGATGGTAGCGTGGCTGCGGAGGTGAGCAAACGTATTTTTGTGGAGGTTCGCATTGATGGAGTTGACGACCGTCAGTTTGCCTCAGTGATCGACAAATGCTGGGCTACACCTGTGAATGATCCTCATGATCCTCTCCGCTGGGACCTCATTGTTGACAGGCGAGTTAATGTGGTAACACTTCACAATATCAGTACATGAATAATGTTACTTCATTATGAAATTAAGGATAAGTTAAGGCATGCAAGAACTAACAACATAGTTAAACATTGTAGTTTAACTACAACATGAGTCACTTGAGTTCATGTGTGAATAATGGATACCTTAATTACTTGTTGGAACATGTTTGTTAATTAATGTACTTTAATTTTAGCAAAATATAACCAACATGAACTCTTGACCTGTAAATCTATCTTCATGTCATCACTTTACTTGGAGGGGCACATTATCAAAGGAGTTCATAAGTAGTGAAGAATGAGGTAATGATAATGCAAGTAAAGTGATGATGACATAAGGATACATTAATTGGTCATGTGTTCATGTTTGTTTCATTTAGCTAAAACTACAGTTAATTAATACATTAATTAACAAACATGTACTAATCATTAATTAGTCATTCTTCACACATGAACCCATGAGACTCATGTTGTAGTCAAAGTTCATGATTTGTGCATTCCTTAATTCTTCATTATTCAAAATAAAGTAACATTTTAGTTTACATATTAGTACATCATTATTCATGTACTAAAGTGTTACCATTAAAGTTTTTATTTCTTCCTTCACTCTAATGATTCATAGAATATAATACCATTTGTTACATCTAGAGTGACTGGAATTTACTTACTGATTATTTATTGCCATCATCATTTCAACACTTTAAAACAGCCAAACCTAATCTTTACTATAACTTTCCTATACTGTTGTAAAATGCTCAGGTGTCCCAATCCAAATGACGATACAGTGGAGCTGGTGCAGAATGGCGTTTCCACACTCAGCCGTTTCTCATTTGAGATGTTTATCTTCTCTGCAAACTCCACAAAGGTTTACCTGCACTGCGCTATTCACCTTTGCCTTCTTGCAGACAATCACTGCTCAGTGGTGAGTTTAAGTTATGAACTGTTTTAGTGATTCCGTCAAGTATTGATTTCCAGGAGCCTCTGTTTTTTTATTCAATGGGTATTATTATTATTATTTTTATAATTACCTGATTAATTGTGTCTACGTTGTCTTTTTGCGATAAAAGCCCAGACTGAATACTACAGTCAGTCAGAATACTTTAAACAGAATACTGTTTACCAAGAAAAGGTTTTCATATATAAAACACTATAATATATACTATATATAATATAATATATGTACACATATATATATATAAGAAAGGAATCATTTCTGTGTAGGGCTACAATATTATGTATAATAAATAAATGAATTAAATTAAAAATGTTTTTGTATCAGTCTAAGATGTTGATCTAGAGCAGGTTTATGCATGTAAACAAAAAAAGTGTTAAATAAGTCTTTATATGCACCTAATTGTTTATTATGAATTTATGAGAATTTGTGAATGTGTGGACTAAACAACTAGATTCAGCACAAAGTCTGCAAGACAAAGCCCAGCTGTTTGAGTGGTGTCTTAATGCCACTGATTGTACATTGCTTTTATAAAGACAAGAGAAACATTGTAATTATATGCATAAAATGTACAATATTATATTTTAAAGCCACAAATTTCTTTATTGCAACAGCCACAAAGTCATTATAGCTTTGTTTAATGGTGCATGGCCATTTTTGCTCTCCTATCTTATATTAGTAGGGCATTTTTGTTCATTTTGGTGGACTTTTTACCATACGCCCAAGATAATTCTGACCCTGAATGAAATGCACACAATTATTTATTTATCTATTAATTTAAAGCATGCTGTTGGCCTTTCAGTTGTATGTTTTTACTTGTTTGTTTGTTTGTTTGTTTGTTTGTTTGTTTGTTTGTTTTATAAGATCTACCAGTAGGGGTTGATGAAACCACTCTGATCAGCAAGACCTTGACATCTTGGTTGACACAACTGCTGTAATAATGACCAACTCACACAACTTGTTTGTCTTTTCTTTTTTTTTTTTTTTAGAACTGCGACTCTGAAGACCACAGGAGAGAAGAAAGATCCGCAGATATTCATGACAGTGCTCACATATCCTTGGGTCCATTTATGTGGTCTGAAAATGACAAAGGTGACTTATAAAACAAGATAAAGCATATGTGAATTAAGCAATATCAAATTAGCCACAGTGTTGTAGATGTGTAGTCATAAATACAGTGTCATGATACAAAGAGTAAATACTTGCAGTACATCTTAGTGCTATCAAATTAAATATCAGCTTCAATGTAATGTAAATATATCATTAAATGACTGCTATGTAAAATCTATTCACAGATTTGCCGGTGCCACGCCAAATCCCATAGCAAGAGCTCCATCTCTGAGTGTTTCTCTTACTGTATTACTTATTTCTCTGATGTGTTTGCTGATGTTCTTCTAGAATATTTCCACTAAGGAACTTCACATGTTTAAACTAAACTTTTCATCTCTTTCTTAATGAATGTGGCACTGATTTCACAAACTTTCTATTTACAGGACTTTGGGGTGTTTATCTAGAAAATCATCAGTTCATTAAAAGATATTAACATTTACAAAATTCTATCTATCAGATTCTACTGATTTCTTTCAGATTCTGTAAGTTTATGCGCAATAAAGCATTAAATAATGAGATTATGCAAATCACACAAAAAGGGTAATGTATTTATTGGTCAACGCTGTTTTCCTGCATTTTTTTCTGTTGTACGTATATTAGTGAAATAGAGATATGAACTTTTCTTACGTTACTTCTGTAGATAACAAAATAATTAACAAAATGACTCTTTTTTTTTTTTTTTCTTCATTCCTTTTTTTGTATATTTTAAGAACATAACATACAACACTACATACAATAAATGGATGAATTTAGAAATGATCAAAGCAATGATTTTAATACTCACTTGTTAATTAATCATGATGTACAGCTCCTGTATTTTTAGTTTTTAGGTTTTTTTTTTTTTTTTTTTTTTTTTTTTACACATTTGCCAGATTTTTTTTTTAAGTGTGTTTTGGATAAAAGCATCTGCTTAGATAAAAAAATACAAATGCACTGTAAATAAACTTTATTAAATTAAATACCTACATTAAATACGTATTTTTAAATTAAAACAAGTAGAAGTAACCCAAACATACATTTTGATATCTTTGTCAAATTATATTAACAAAAGTGATTTTTTATAAATAGAATGCATATGAAATGCAGGTGTCCACTTTAAAGTTTCAACATTTAGGTAAAATGAAAAAAACATACTATTTATAATTAAATTTTAAACTAGTATGGGAAGTTTGACGGTATTTGATTTGACTTTAGCCTCTATGAACATTTAAAAACAGGATGTGTGGTATAGCTGGTGCTGCATAACAAATATTTATTTATTTGTTATTTCGTATTATTTAAAGAGCCCCTATTATGGGATTTTGAAAAACACCTTCTATGTAGTGTGTAACTCAGCCCTAAGTGAAGTGAAATATCCAGCTAAGGCTTAAATCTGAAAGTGAACAGTGTTTAAAACTATTGATTCATCTAAAAGAGTCGACTCATAGTGGTTTAAATGAATCGTCTTGATAACGAGTCTTCAGCCGTTTTAGCGTGACGCCGATACCAAACATAATGGTTGCGTGCGCAACTTTAAACCTGCAGCCCCGCCCACTTACACAGCAGCAAAGACAAACAGATCCTGAAGTCATGAGTCATGTCATGAAGCTGTGCTTAACTGGATATTATTGGAAGTTTGAGGGAAAGTTCGTGTTATATTCTCTACCCAAAGATGAAGCTGTGAAGAGTCAGTGGTTGAGGTTTATTTTTGCAAAAAAGGAGGGATCAGAAAAGACTACTGATGTATGAGACTTTGACAGAGCTCCACAGTAACTATCAATACACCGCTCATGGATTAGTTTCTTCCTCCATTTTGTAATGAGGCTTGGTGATTGTTGGGCAAAGCAGAGTACAGGTAAGCCCTGAGAACATGTAACACTTATACATTTCGCGACTAAAACCACGCTAAAAACGCGACGCGTGCTGCTTTGTTAACGGATTTAAACGTGTTTGTGAGCTTGCAATGCTGTCGTTTGTCATTGCTATGGCTACCGTCAGCTGTTCTTACACACGTGGGGCGGTCAAGGTTCAGAATAGTTTTGCCACTGTGTGGATTAATACTGAATGTGTGTTATTGTTAATAATAAAGCAATATGCTGGTGTTTAACTGCACTGCTTTAATGCACTCATGCACACACAAATATCCGGGAGACTATGGAAAGTGAGGACCGGGAGGGAGGGGGTGGGTGTCGCTAATGAAAGTGAGAACCGGGGGAGTTTGCGGACGCCGCCCTCACTATTCTATGGACGCGCCAGCCCTGATAACACTGGTGAGAACCGGCTTACTGTGTACTATGGTGTTAGTAACTAATGTGAAGTTGTTTCTTTAGTATACATTCTATGTGTTCTGTTTTTGAATGTTTCTGTTAAGGACTTTTATTTTTGTGTTGTGTCCTCTGAGGAGGAGGGTAATGTGTGTGTGTGTGTGTGTGTGTGTGTGTGTGTGTGTGTGTGTGTGTGTGTGTGTGTGTGTGTGTGTGTGTGTGTGTGTGTGTGTGTGTGTGTGTGTGTGTGAAAAAAAAGAGCAGGCAGTGTTGCCAGATTGGGTGGTTTCCCGCTCAATTGGACTGTTTTTAACACGATTGTGCGGGTGTAAACACATATCGTTTTTTTCTTGACTGTCACAACTGAGTTTTCCAGATGAGTGGGCGGGTTTTTTGCATTTCGGCAGGTTTTAAATCGTTTTTGGGCTGAAATCAGTCAGCTACATCTAGGGATGCAATGATTACAGTGTTTCCTCTAGGATTTTTTCCAGCAGTGGCAGCAGGACTTTTTTTTTTACACAGATCTGCCAACTATTTCAAAGACAAAAATTACACACAGTATAACAAGTCGAGGGCAACGCAGTGGCGCAGTAGGTAGTGCTTTTGCCTCACAGCAAGAACGTCGCTGGGTTGCAGGTTCGAACCTCGGAGGGCTGGGTCAGTTGGCGTTTCTGTGTGGAGTTTGCATGTTCTCCCTGCGTTTGCGTGGGTTTCCTCCGGGTCCTCCGGTTTCCCCCACAGTCCAAAGACATGCAGTACAGGTGAATTGGGTAAGCTAAATTGTCCATAGTGTATGAGTGTGAATGTGTGTGTGGAAGTTCCCAGAGATGGGTTGCGGCTGGAAGGGCATCCGCTGCGTAAAATCGTGCTGGATAAGTTGGCGGTTCATTCCGCTGTGGTGACCCCGCAAGGGACAAAGCCGACAAGAAAATGAATGAATGAATAACAAGTCGAGATAGCATTCATGTAATACGAGCATGCGAATCTCTTTGCTTGCGCGCCGATTTCCTCTGTTCGAGCACAGAACTTCTTGCACGCCCTCAAATTTACACGTTCAAGTGCAGATCTTCTAGTGCGCTCTCCAGTAAGCGCTGCTGAAGCGCGATTTAGTGTGTTTTTGTGCGTTTTCCGACATTAACGCGTCCTGAAGTAAAATGAAACCGCTATAAACTCCAGCAAGATAAAGTCATTGTATGCAGAGCCATTGACCTTTATCAATAAAGTATACTTTTGGAAACTGTGTTCATCTTAACTGAAAGCTACGCCGTGTTTGCTAGACTCACGCACCTGTCAGTCAGTCTGTCAGAGAGTCAGTCAGCATGTCACCTTGAACAAATAGTGCACAGCACTACAGTTACAGAAAAGTTTGCGCGGTTTACCTCTAATATGTTTTGGTGCGATTATAATCCGCTAAAAAAAACACGACTAAATGTTTTAAATAAGAAGCTGTAATGTAGCCGTGGCGGGATGGATTTTGGCGTGGCGGCCCGCCACGAATGAATGAATGAATGTAGCGGAAACCTTGGATTATAAAATTTGGTTGTACGATTATAGTCTGAGAAATAATCACGGTTTCACGATTAATATGCATTCATTAATTTCAAAAGACTACTAGTTTAGAAAATCACATGAAAACTCATATTTTAAAGTGTTATTTATTGCTGCTCAGTAACCAAATAATACAGCACAAAATAATATTAAAAACAAACAATAGCCCATTTCTCTCTTTGTGCTTAAAAATAAGTAAAATTTTTGGCATTTAAACCTACATAATTTTTACACTGTAAATAAATGACAGAACAATGAATAAATAAATAAAAATTAGCCTTTGTCTAATGCAGGGCTTAAAATGAACTTTTTTACTTGGTAGCACTGTTGCTTCAAACTTCCAAAATTTTAGGAGCACCATAAAACATTTAGGAGCACCCACCAAAAATAAATGATCACCACTGCAAATTGTATATTACAGATTTATTGTATTTGAAAACAACAACAATCAGAAACAACTAACTAATTCTGTAATCACTTATTGATATTTGTGCAATAATTCCAAAATGAATATAAAATATTAATGATGTCGATGACGACAATAATATACTAACAATGAATAACATTATCATGCTGCCCTGAATGTGCTTGAATGCGAGTTATCTGCTATAAAAAGTTCTACTATTACATTATGAAAAAAAATATAGGGTTTGCATGAAACAAAAATGAAGCATTGCAGTAAGAAATATAGATTTTGCACTATTGTTTTTATATGCATGTCAATTTAATAAGCAGAAAGATCGGACAAAAGAAAGGAAGAAAAGTCTTACTTCTACTACTCTTTTAAAAGTTTTGGTTTAGGTTTGTGTCATTGTAAATGATCAGTTATGCGCTGATTTACATTTTTCTGTTTGTGGAAAAAAAGCAGGCGAGCCGACCCAATATATGAGCGGCGCAGAGCATGGTTCTCGCGATGACCACCTGCACAGTACCGTTCTTTGTCATGACTCATGAGCCGAAGTTTCAGTATGAAAAGTATGTAAAGTCGAGCTTCTTTGGCAAAGAGATCTATACACTGTTAGATTTTACATTTAGCGGACATTTGTGCTAAACATGCAGTGAATGCAACGCATTGAGATTCGGGGCATTAAACAGCTGATCCACCGAGTCTTTCAGCACTCTCTCTGAAATCACTCGATTGATCTCGGCTGGCAGATCAACATTCACCGCATGATCGCTCTCATTGGCGCCAATATTTGCCACTTTAAGTGGGCTTGCAAACCTGTGTACTTTTCATTGCTTCTTCCTTACTTCAGCCGTTTGCAGTTCCCGCGGTCACAAATGCCCCCATCTCAACTAGTGCGCCTGAAAAGCGTTAGCGCGTTGCGTCGTGTGCGCGTCCCTCCATTGGAAATAATGAACTTAAACGAGCTTGCCTTCGTTAATAGCCTCAGTCATAGTTAATGCAGTGTGCGTGGTTATTAGTCTCGGTGTACAAACTAGCGCACAGCTGGCATAACTTTGTTTAGTGACTACAGTTTTGTTCTGTGCAGAAATGCGGTTTTGAGAAACCTTTACGATTAATAAACCGTGACGAATTAAAGCGCGGTTAATAGTGAAGCCGGTTAATCGTTGCATCCCTAGCTACATCTGGCAACACTGAGGTAGAGTGTGACGGGCTAGGAGACTCGTGTCGATCTCCTCCCCAGTTCTTGGAGTTTTTGCTCAATAAAATAGTTAGTCGTCGGTATTTATAAGTCCATCGTCTGTATTTACGCTCACCCACTGCCAAAATCCACACCTTACACTAATATGAAGCGTGTATGCACTCTGACTACTTCTATATTGTTGGTACGCTGTGCATTTCTCTCTGTCTCGCGCTGAAGGCTGTCAGTCTCGACCAATCGCAACAGGCTGCCATCGGACCAATCAGCGCAGATTAGCTTCGCGCTAAGGAGGGGTTTGGGAACAAATGAATCACTGAACAATTCCAATGGGAGTTGCTGGGATAATTAGGTAAAAATAAAAGCATATTATATGATCATGTAAGTGTTTTTTGACCTTGCATGCATATCAGCCTGCTGTTGGAGACCCTTACAACCAAAATATGACCCTATTTAATGTACAGTATAATAGGGCCTCTTTAAAACACGTTCAGACTATGTTATAGAATATAGAATGGATGTTATCTTTTTATTTAAAAAATAATAATTTCGTACAAGTCGATTGCTGTAAGAATTGCTTTAAACTTGTTACAAATTAATGAGTAGCTGTTGCTCAATAATATCTATAAAAAAATGAAACAAATGTTCAAATGATTGCTTGGCATGATTGCTTTATGTTTAAAATGTAAGTGCAAATGGTCCCACAAGTTGTAGGGTGAAAGGAAATAGGTTTTAATGTGCTAAAAATATGTATTTAGAACATAAGTCTAAATGCTGTTTTCACACCTAACATGTAATTATTAATGTAAGTTACATACAAAGTCAATGCAAAGTGAATATAGAGAATGACTGTCGCATTGGATGAATAATGTGTAATGCGTGACACGTTAGCCATGAACACATGGAATTAGCCTCAATTTCATCTCCCATGCAAGTTCAAAAAATTTAACTGGAACAAAAAATTAGCGTGAGTATGTATCTCATGAGTAAACCCGAGATAGTGACACTTTGCTTCGTGTTTGGTGTTAACCCACCATATTGGGTGGTTTAAACCAAATCAAATGAAAGTTTTCCGTGAATGTACAGAATTCACATCAGTCTTATCGACTACAACCGCACAAGTTCACGTACTGTAATTTAACTTAAGCTGAAAATTTGTATAAAGTGAAAAACATCTCGCAAGTAAACTCGAGCTAGTGATGTAGTGCTATTCCTTTGCATTAGATTTTTCCAATAGCATATAGTTTGTCCAATAGCATATAGTTTGTCTAATAGCATATAGTTTGTCCATTAGCATATAGTTTGTGGTGTAGTCGGGGCTATACACACTTACTACTTTTTTCCACAAGCTGTTTGGGTATTACGACTTCTGAGGATCCATAATTGCATATACCCTCGGTATACTCACTTGTTTTGCTGATTAAACTTCCCTAATTTCTGTGTATTCACGTCCCCTTTAACTGTATACCAAATGTTTTTTTTTTACTTGCATATTAGTTTGTTGCAATTGGTGCATTTTTGTTTCATTTGCGAGATTCCCCGCCCCCTGACAACCGCAGCAGCTGTGAGAAAATTTTTTTAGAGCTTTTCGAAGACGACAAGTTGACTGAATGATGTCTCAATGAAACGTTCAGGTAAAATTATAAAACAGCATGGGCGTCACTTTAGCCCTCCTATTTTTATATTAATACATATATATATATATATATATATATATATATATATATATATATATATATATATATATATATATATATATATATATATATATATATATGTATATTGCTAATGAATCAACTAAATGTTTCTTTGCCTATTTTAATAATTTGGGTTGGGTGGGTAATAGTACACCACCTTTTTTTTTTAGGACTACACCACTGGTTTGTCATGATTACATTATAATTTAATTGCAATATAACGAACAGGGCTTAATTTGTTGTGCTGGAACAAGCAATCTGGAACCCTTATTTTACAGATTCCGCCTCCTCACGCGCACACACCCCCACTCCCCTTCATTTTCATCTGTGACACTCCCAACCCCCACCCCGCTCTTCACTTTTGTTCGTGACACCTTTCCCTCCTCTGGTAACATGCCGGATCTGTTACTCAAATCTGTTCCGCAATATACCAATTAAGCACTGATAATGAAGTAAACTTTTTGAAGCTTAACGCTGTCAGGACGGTGAACGTTAACAGGTTAAAGTGACCTATTGCTGGAGAAATTACTTAAGTGTCTGTTTTGATCCTCCTACAATTTTAGAATTATAAGACTGTGAGGTGTGCAGTTCAGCAATATTGCGTTCTGTTTGACCTGTTGAAGAGCTCTTCAGTCTGAGTTCACTCTGAAGCACCATTTCATCTCAGGTGAAGTTCTGACTCTATTCACTTAGACATCTATTCATATTTTAAGATAGATTATTACTGTATACAGCATTTTTTTTATATTGTTTCTCATTGTCTATACATCCTTTAATGCAATTTTTTTTGTCTTGAATTCTCATTAATTCTTGTTATGTTGTATTAGTATATGATTATTGTTTCTTTTTTTATGTAGGTTGAATATCTTCAGGATTGGTTTTGCAACAATGATCTAATCTCGTTGTGTGTGCTGCTGCTGAATATTGGTAAGATTTACACCTATTTTAAACCTGTCGCCACAGATTTGTTGTCTTCATGTTACTTATACTGTAGGACAAGATGCTTGAATTTGAGTGATCTGACAAGAAGGTTTGTATTTGACAGTCGAAAGAATCCATGGACAATCATTCTTCTGCTTTGTGTTCACATCATCATGATTTACTCCAGATTTTTCCTCATTATGTAATCATCTTTTTTTGTCAAGTTGAGATATCGGAATTTGGGGCCTCAATTACAGTATAAAACATAGAAGTGTGCAACGCATGTAAGCCTTTGCACATCTCTATGCAACAAACGAGGCTCTTAGATTCATGAAATTCTTCAAATGCTGTGATTTTTGACTAAGAACTGATATTTAACAAGCAAATAGGTCTGTTAATGTTTTTGATAGTCTTTTATGCTTACCTAGGCAACATTTATTTCATAAACAGTAAAATACAGTAACGTTATGAAATATTATTATTTTCATAATTAAAAAAAATCTGTTTTTGTTTTAATGTTTGACAATTGTTGTGATTTACAATTTACAACTCTTGTGATAACATAGCTGAATTTCTGTAAATTTCAATGTTCAGAATCCTTTTAAAAATGCTTATTTGGTGCTTCAGAAACAGTAACTTAAGAAAACTTAAGAAAAGTTATATTTATATGTTATGCTATTTTAGCCTCGTCACAGAATGCGCTTACATTTAGCCAGTCAATCAAAATTAAACATTCAGTATTTCAATGCAGACTACCCATGCATATGATTCAAGCACATGCAGCTGAAAAATGCTATCATCATCAGTCTCAATAAAGAACTAAGAACCATTTTTGTTTTGTTTTGAACAGTTGCTTTCAACAACATCGGTGCAAATCCGTGTTAAGACTATAAACCTCTGGATCGTCCCTGGAGAGCCACAAATGAAAGTGGATCAGACATTTGTAAAGAGTTTTTCTCCTGAAGCAGCTGGTACAGACTTTTCTACACTGGACTGGACATCCTTTAATGAATACAGCTGTAATGCAGAGCGCAGACTGTGGCTTGATGGTCCTCACCCAAGGATTAATGATGGAGTGGTGACCAGGGGTGTCAGTGCGATTTTTTTTTTTTTTTTTTTTTTTTTTTTTTTTTTTATTCTGGCCTGAGCTAAATGATGTAATCTAGACTACATTTGTGTTTCTGTAGTATTTGTAGAATATTTTTAAATCACTAATTGTTGCAGTTAATATCCAGCTTAAGGGCAATATTAGTGTGAATAACATGAATGCCATTGACTCTCACGCCATATGAGGCAAAAACCGGTATGGTGAGGTTTCACTTCATCAAGTCTGCACTAGTTATCAACAATATAAATTTGACTATATATTGTTGATAAATGGTGCAGACCATGTATATTTCAAGAAAGTTGCACTATTCAACAAGGCTGCATTTTATTGACCAATTGGGATTATTTGATAAGTTTAAATAAAACATTTAAAACAGTTTTTTGTAATTAAATATATTTTAAATACAATTTATTTTTGTGTTGTTAAAGTTGTAGTTGCACAATCCTTCCAAAATCATTCTGATATGCTGAATTTATATTATTATCTGTTGAAAAGAGCTATGCAGCTTGATGTTTTTGGTTAAACATGAACCATGTTCAACATTATAAACTCCTTTACTTTCTTTAGCTTTTTGTTTTTTGTTAATGAAAGTGTAGCAACTAATGTTAACACATGAAACATGATTTTTTGGAACAAATTTTAACTAAGATTAATAAATGCTATTGAACTATTGTTAATTATTGCAACCATATTTAAAAGCATGATTAGTACTAGTAAAATGAACTCCATTATATGGACTCCATTATCTGAAGGTTTATGTGCATAGGGAGAAAAATGCCACCATTTAAGTACTGAGGATTTTTTAATTTTACATTTGCTTATTTTTAAATCTTTGAGTTCTCACTGTGAAAATCCATTTTTCCAGTTAAAACCAGAAAGCATTTTGCTGTCCCATGGTTAAACATGAGATGCTCATGTGTCTGACTTTACACCTTTGAGTTCCCAGTTACACAGAAAAAAAAAAAAGTGTAATTTTCAAGTAAGTCATGTGATCTTCATTCCGTACATTCTAGATCTCACAAGTATTGTTGAATGTGCTATGTGTAGAAGGCCATTAGGTGTACTGTTTTTTTTTTTTCCCCCAAAGAAACCCAAGATTTAAAAACTTCCAAGGAGTTTGCAGCGATGCGTTACTGATATTTTCAGTCTGAATTGTGGTTGGTCTTGTTGAATATTGTCCATCTGTGCAATTGCACTCTGTTGCTTTTCCAGTTTGAAAGTTCTGACATTTGCTATAGTTCTATCTGCATACGTTTATGCACGTTTTGAAAAGCAGAATGGAAATGCCAGTATGTGTATAAATATTTACTTATTCTATATAATTTATTTTTTTCAATACAATGGCAGAAACGTATTTAACAAAAAAAAGTTATCATTGTGCAAAAAGAAAAAAAAAAACTCTGACTTTCTCAACAGATCATGTAACTTTATAACTGCATTGAAACATTGAAAACAAATGCAGTTTTTTATTGTGATATGTGTGAGTCAAACTTTGTCAATTATTATTTTGGTACAACCCCAAATCAGAAAAAGGTGGGACAGTATTGAAAACGCGAATAAAAAAATAAAGTACTGATTTACTTTGTATTTCATTGCGGACAATATGAACACAAAGTATTTTATGTTTTGTCTGGCCAACTTCATTTCATTTGTAAATATACATCCTTTCCTGTCATTCTGACCTACAACACATTCTGAAAAAGTTGGGAGAGGAGCAGTTTAGGGCTAGTAAACAGGTGAATTTATTAAATAACGGTGTGATTTAAAACGGGTGATGTCAACAGGTGATTGAAACTATGATTTGGTGCAAAAGCAGCATCCAAGAAACATCTAGTTTAGGAGCAAAGATGGGCTGAGAATCGGCAGTTTGCCAACAAATGTGTGAGAAAATTATTTAAATGATTAAAAACAGTGTTCGTCAAAGGAAAATAGGAAGACATTTGAATATTTCACTTTTAACAGTGAATAATGTAATGAAAAGATTTAAGGAATCTGGAGGAATTTCAGTGTGTGAAGGACAAAGGCGCAAGCCTAAGCTGAACTACCACGATCTCCGATCTCTCAGGCGGCACTGCAACAAGAATCCTCATTCATCTACAAGCGATATCACCACATGGGCTCAGGACAACTTTGGCAAACCTTTGTCAAGTGCCACAATATGTAGTTATGTCCACAGATGCCAGTTAAAACAGTACTGTGTGGAAAGGAAGCCCTATGTTAACAGTGTCCAGAAGTGCTGTTAACTTCTCTGGGCTCGGAGGCATCTGGGATGAACCATCACACAGTGAAAACGTGTACTGTGGTCAGATGAATCAGTATTTAAGGTATTTCTTGTAAGAAATGGACGCCGTGTGCACTGGACCAAAAAAGAAAAGGATCATCCAGACTGTTACCAGCAACGAGTCCAAAACCCAGGGTCTGTCATGGTAAATAGATACATACAAATAGGTACATAGAGATTTACTGTTCCAACTTTTTTTGAAATGTATAGAGAAGCAAAAGAACCAAAATTACAATTCATGTTTATTAAAAAAAAAAAAAAAATCGCATGAAATAATGTGCTGTTGTATTGTCTGCAATGAAATACAAGTCAAAGTAAATTTAGAATTCACTACTTTTTTATTTATTTGTGTTTTCCATACTGTCTCAACTCAAAAATAGCTACATTTGCATTTTATTTATGCATTATTCTATATTCCTATGTTACATGTACAATTTTGTTTGTTCAGAAGTGAAAATGTCATTCTCTTCAGTGCATGAGATCTTTGTCATGTTAAATTGTGGATGGAATCAGCTACAAAATGACAAAAGTGGTTGCACTTTATTTAATTGTCCTGCTCCACAAATCCATATTGTGTTTAGTAATTACTTTAAATGGGTAATAACTTGGTATGACCAAGAATCTATTGTTAAACATTTCTTGCTTTGCGTAACCCTGTACTTTTTCCAGGAAGTGCACATAAATGCATTTACTGTAAAATAAACTTACAGAACAGGTCTGATGTGCGCTTTTGTTTGCACGGAGCAAAACAAAACCTAAAATGACCTAAATACTAATCATTTCTTTCTTTCTTACTTTCTTTTGGGATTTACGTTTAAATGCAGTTTACGGTTTTTTTCCCACTGCTAGCACACATTTTCAAAACAGTGTCTCCTTCATTCAAAACTCTAACACAATTCTCAAAACTGCACACACAAAATGCAAACTGCCTCACATCTACTTCAAAATGTAACACTGCATTCAAATGCCATAAACCCATATCATCAAATGGCAAACACTTCTTTCAAAATAGTAAATGTTTGAATAAACCATGTAAACACTGTTGTGTTTTGTTCTAAAGCTCTTTGCTCTTTATGCTTATGTCTACAATTGAATACAATGTTTTACAGTGACAGTAATCTGCTGAGAGGAGTAACTGGTACACTGTAAACACCAATGACATGAAAGAACAGAAAATATTTATTAGGCCAAACACTGTTTATAGCATAGCAAAACAAACATACTGTATATAAAAATGTAAAAAAAAAAAAAAAGTGTAGGAAAAGCGTCCAGTGGTCATAGGGTTGGTCATCATGCACTTTACAGTGCTAGGCTCACAAGAATTCCTCTATTCTTTTAGAATTTAGGATTTAAAAAAGGAGAAAATGTGGTAGATACAAAACTACAAATTACGGATGGGTGGAAAAACAGTTTTTTTTTTTTTTGGAGCAGAACATCCCTTTTTTTCGGATGTTTCGATTTTTCCACCTCGTACCGATCAGGTTCTAAGAATGTTAAGCCTGATGCACTGTCTTAAATTTTTGATCACTCCGAGCATGCATCATCTCCTGAATCCATCGTGCCACGCAGATTTTTTATCAAAACGTCCGAAAAAATAAAGCCCACCGCGCCTGCCTAGAGTTCAATCTTTTGGCGGATTGGATGTACTCCAGATTTTTATGATCGGTCCAAATGATAAAGGGAACTCCCGAGCCCTCTAGCCAATGACGCCACTCTTCCAACGCAAGCTTGACAGCCAGTAGCTCTCTATTACCAATATCATAATTTCGTTCTGCATTGTTTAGACGATGTGAAAAATACGCGCAGGGGTGCATCTAGCTGGCATCTTAAGTTTCCTACATCACTGTGTTGCACAAATCAAAGTCCCTAAAGACACAGATGAACTTGGTGTGGAGGAACTTGACTGGCCTGCACAGAGTCCTGACCTTAATCTAACTGAACATGAGAACAGACATTATGAGGCCTTCTCATCCAACTCAAGAACTTGACCTAAGAAAAGTGCTTCAGGACAACTGGTCAACAATTCCCCATAAACACACTTGTAAATTGTGTGAAAAGATTCGAAACTCTTTTTGATTAAATTAAACTTTATTGTCATTACATACAAGTACAAAGCCCCTAAATGCAGTTTAGTGCTTGATACATCTACAACTTATACGAGCAATTATAGAAAACTATAGGTAATATTTACAGATGGGTGTACAGCGGTGGGGCAGCACGGAGTGAGAGGGCTCAACTGGGGAGCCGTAGGGTCCCGCAGATGAGCAGGAGGCAAGAGATTCACTCTCACCTTCCTCCCGGGACCTGAGAGGGGGCTGAGAGTGTGCGTCCGTCTTCCAACACATGCAGAGCCACTGGCAAGGTGCACCGATCCTGCGAGCTGAAAGGCAAAGTGTCCCAGACTGGCAGTGTTCGGGCTGACACATCCGTGGAAGGGGGAAAAATGCTCTTTCACTGAGACATTGGCGGCCAGCAGCCTAGTGTTGAAAAACACTGTTTGATGTTGTGATACCCAGCCCTCCACCGGGGAAAGAGCAATTTCCCTCTTCTCCGGATGGTCCGTCTCAGGGACGATTCGTGGTCCATTTCCGGACTTAACGGCACCCTGGGCCAGGGGTGCTGGAAGCCTGTGGGTTGCTCGATGCTGCCGCTTAGCCCGAGGAGTGGGCAGGGGTGGTGGAGCAGGTCTAAAAGCCACAGGCTCTCGGCGAGGAGCAGCCGAGGTCGATGGTTTGGGGAGGGGGGGGGCTTACGAGCCCGTTGATAGATGACCTCACACATCACACGGAACTGCTCCTTCACCCCAGTGAACTCCTGGGTGAATTCACTGACGGTGTGGTCGAACAGACCAGCCTGGGATACGGGTGCGTTAAGAAAGTGAACCTTGTCAACGTCACGCATATCAGCCAGGATTAGCCAGAGGTGGCATTCGTGGACCACTAGTGTGGCCATCGTCCTTCACGGCGCGCAAAGCCGATTTGGTGGTATGCAGAGCATAGTTGGTTGCGGTGTGGAGCTCATGCATTAGGCCTGGGTCTAAACTACCCTCGTGCAGCTGGGCCAACGCCTGCGCTTCGTAGAACTGAAACATGGCCATTGCATGCAGGGCAGAAGCAGCCTCGCTCGTGGCTATGTAGGCTCTGGCTTCGAGTTATGCAAATAACCTCCATGTTTTGGACAGGAGAAAAGGCTGGAAGAGGCACCACGCGAGAATAAATTGACCGCAATGGCCACTCAACCTGTGGAACCATCTCATACCTCCTGGCTGCTCCACCGTCAAGGGTGGTGAGAGTGGAAGCGCACGCAGATTGGGCAGAGAAAGGTGCCCTCCAAGACTGCGTGAGCTCACTGTGCACTTCCCGGAAGAAGGGGACGGGAGGCTTAGAAGACTTTGCCTTCTTCTTGGCCTCCACATAACACCCATCTAGTCGGCCCAGCCATGGGGCTGGGAGATGAGCCATCATATCTACCATCAAATCTACCTCTAGATCCGATGCCTCGCTTACCACCCTGGAGGGAGAGAGCGGGTCCGGATCCTCGTCAGATAATGACAGCCCACCCTCCGATGCAGCAATGGACATCTGGTCCTCAGTGTCATAGAGTGGGAGGGTGACCATCCGAGAGGATGGAATGCTTCTCTCACTCAAAGCTTGGATGGAGCGTGCTGAGGAGTGGAAGGTCCGCGAGCCTGAGGGTGGCGGATTGACCTCCATGGTAACTCTCAGATCTGCCCAAGAGTGCCAACCGACTTGCGGGGGACAAGAGGGGTGGTTCGCCCTTTTACAAGAGAAAGCTGCAATCATAGCTGCGCAACACGCATACCATCGCATTAACATGACATGCAACACAGTGCTCGTGCCCATCATCCTGGGACCAGGATGCCACCGCATCCAGAAACACACGGTCGGAACAACATCTCGAAAAGACTCGCTGCATAACTCTGTTGCTCTTTTAGTAAACTTGCTCCTTATACAAAACGCTTTAGAAGAACCAGACCCAGTGAATGCCCAGGCAAGGGAGAATGGACCCAGCTCGACCGTCTGCCACTGCACATCACACACTCTGCGACCGGGAGAGAATAGCCTGTCAAACACCGGCAGCTTTCTCGTTCACTCTCTCTCGAAGGAAATTGGAGAAACTGCTGTGTACGCTGATGCCGCCAATCATTGGCATTTCATTGGCCCGTTTTTTTTTTACTCCTTCAGATGATTGGCTTCCTCAATCCGTCCCCACCCACCCCCCACAGTGCAATTTTTCCACATAGCATTGAAGTTCCTCTCCAGCTGGGGAACCATTGTTACATTTATTCCTTGACCACCAATGCCTAATAAACATCACCCGACATACTGAAAGTAAAAGTTCAGCAAGGACACACCAGTACAATATTCTTCTATTTCTTCACTATAATGTCTTTTCTGGTCAAACCACACACAATTAATTATGACAGCCAACTACAGCACATCTCCATCATCACGCTAAAGTCGATTTGCAGCATTCTTTGAAAGTAGTGCTTTGTAATCAGAGTCATACAGATGACACATGCTTTATTCAAGTTTTCCATTCTCCAGCATGTTACTAAGTGTCATATTTCTGACATTTAAGCTTCGTTTTGTCATGTCAGTCAATTTTTAAGCTCAACAGAACAGCACCTGCACTTATCTTAACCCCATTCTGTCGTGTGTACTGGATGGTTTTCGTTTTTCCAGAAGATGATTGTCTCCAAAACTGAAAAGTATACATCATTAGCAGCTATTTTATACTGTATAGTAAATCCTCTATATACTGTGGAGTAAATTAGCAGCTATTTTATATAGTAAATCTGCAGTATAATGTATAATAGATCAACAATATATTATGGTAAATTAGAAGCTATTTTATACTATATAGTGAATTTACTTTATACTGTATAGTAAATTAGCAGCTATTATAGTGTATAGTAAATCAGCAGCTATATTATTCTTTATAGTAAAACCACTATATATTGTATAGTAGCTATTATACTCTATAGTAAATCCACTATATACTGTATAGTAAATTAGCAGCTCTATTATACTCTATTAATTCCACTGTATACTGTATATTAAATTAGCAGCTATTTTAAACTATAGTAACGCCGTCATATACTGTATAGTAAATTAGCAGGTCTATTATACGATATATTAAACCCGTTATATACTGTATAGAAAATTAGCAGGTATGTTATACAGTACTCTGTAGTAAATTCACTGTATACAGTATAGTAAATTGGCAACTATTTTAAACCGTATAGTAATGCCGCTATATACTGTATTGTACATTAGCAGCTATGTTATACTGTATAGTAAATCCGCTATTTAATGTATAGTAAATTAGCAGCTATTATAGTGTATAGTAAATCGGCAGCTATATTATTATATATAGTACATCTGCTATATATTGTATAATAAACTACTAGCTATTATACTCTATAGTAAATCCACTGTATACTGTATAGTAAATTAGCAGCTATATTATTCTTTATAGTAAAACCACTATATATTGTATAGTAGCTATTATACTCTATAGTAAATCCACTATATACTGTATAGTAAATTAGCAGCTCTATTATACTCTATTAATTCCACTGTATACTGTATATTAAATTAGCAGCTATTTTAAACTATAGTAACGCCGTCATATACTGTATAGTAAATTAGCAGGTCTATTATACGATATATTAAACCCGTTATATACTGTATAGAAAATTAGCAGGTATGTTATACAGTACTCTGTAGTAAATTCACTGTATACAGTATAGTAAATTGGCAACTATTTTAAACCGTATAGTAATGCCGCTATATACTGTATTGTACATTAGCAGCTATGTTATACTGTATAGTAAATCTGCTATTTAATGTATAGTAAATTAGCAGCTATTATAGTGTATAGTAAATCGGCAGCTATATTATTATATATAGTACATCTGCTATATATTGTATAATAAACTACTAGCTATTATACTCTATAGTAAATCCACTGTATACTGTATAGTAAATTAGCAGCTATTTTAAACTATAGTAACCCCACTATATACTGTATAGTAAATTAGCAGCTATATTATTATATATAGTACATCTGCTATATATTGTATAGTAAACTACTAGCTATTATACTCTATAGTAAATGCAATGTATACTGTATAGTAAATTAGCAGCTATTTTAAACTATAGTAACCCCACTATATACTGTATAGTAAATTAGCAGCTATATTATACTGAATAGTAAATCCACTGTATACTGTGTAGTAAATTAGCAGCTATTTTAAACTGTATAGTAAATCAGCAGCAGTACTATACTATATAGTAAATCCGCTATATATTGTATAGTAAATTAGCAGCTATATTATATTGTATAGTACATCCACTGTATAGTAAATTAGCAGCTATATTATACTGAATAGTAAATCCACTGTATACTGTATAGTAAATTAGCAGCTAATTTAAACTGTATGTTAAATCTAAATCCTCTGAACAATCAACATTAGACCATTTATAATGTATTGTGTCTTGTATTACAAAATATATGAGTAAATAAACATTTTTGATGTGCATGTATAATTTGTTTAGATATAGTTTAATTAAACCTGAATCTAAAGGTATACTGTAATACATGGATGGTGTGCTTGTGCTGTATTTTACCTTTTATTCCTGTAAAAACAATAGTCTTCACACAGAAAATAATTGTAAAATTGTGTGCTTTATAAAGCAGACTTTGTTATTAGATGATGAAATAACTATAAAATTCAAATACTAGATTGACATGATTTAAGGTTTGTACGTGACTAGATTGTGTTCCTTCAAAAATACAAGGAAGTAAGAGCATTTAAAGTCAGGTAAACGCACAGCATGCCATGCATTCAACTAATGGAAGAACTGGTTTAAAGTTATTGTTGAGAATGGTTACCCGTAATGGCCCACCCACATTTATCAATAATACTCATTAAACGTGCAGTTCAGCTTCATTGTGTTCTGGTTGAACTGATGAAGAGAGAATTATTCTGATTTACTCTGCAGCAGCAACTCAGGTAAAATTACTTGTTCATCTCATCTGACTATACTTATTCTTTAGAAGGCTTTTATTATGCATATAATAATAATAATAATAATAAATATTATTATTATTATTATCTCTTTTAGTATACCTATGAACATTTAATATATGTTTGCATTGTTTAGTTACAGTAGTTGCAGCTTTTGTACAGAACTCAACATTGTATAGGTGCACAGGGTAAATGTAAGAAGAAAAAACTATCGTCAATTTAAATGATGCATACAGTATATCTATATATATATATATATATATATATATATATATATATATATATATATATATATATATATATATATACACATATGTATATATATATATATATATATATATATATATATATATATATATATATATATATATATATATATATATATGTATATATATATATATATGTATATATATATATATATATATATATATATATATATATATATATATATATATATATATATTTATATATATATATATATATATATATATATATATATATATATATATATACATATATACAGTTGAAATCAGGTTTATTAGCCCCCCTTTAAATTTTTTTGTCTTTTTAAAATATTTCCCAAATGATGTTTAACAGAACAAGGAAATTTTCACAGTATTTCTGATAATATTTTTTATTCTGTAGAACGTTTTATTAGTTTTATTTCGGCTAGAATAAAAGCAGTTTTTTAATTTTTTTAAAAAACATTTTAGGGTCTAAATTATTAGCCCCTTTAAGCATTTTTTTTCCCATAGTCTACAGAACAAACCATCGATATACAATCACTTGCCTAATTACCCTAACCTTCCTTGTTAACCTAATTAACCAGTTAAGCCTCTAATAAAACTAATTTAGTTTTAATTTAGCCTTTAATAAAACTAAATTCACATTCTCAAATACTTTAATAATTAATTTCATTTTTTTGCACAATATAAACTTGTTTTATTTTCATTTTTTCTTTTCTTTTGTGTCAAATTTCGACATCATGGAATTTTTTAGAAAATGCTGATTTTTTTTTTTTTTTTGACAGTTTTGAGGTTATAGTGAAGTACTTACACAAAAATGTGTTTTTTCTTTTCTTTTCTGGAAGTATTTTATGCTCACCAAAGCTGTATTTATTTATAGAGCATATAGTACAGATAAAATAATAAGATTTAACACTGGAGACTAGAATCTTCTGCTGTAACAAGAATAAATTATACATTTTAAAATGTATTCAAATAGAAAACCTAGAAACTGTTACTTTACTTTTTCACAGGCTGTATTAATGTCATGCAAATGCAGCATTAATGAAATCAGAGAGATACTTTTAAATAAATACCTAAAATCTTGACAGTTAATGCATTTGTGTATATATTTTGTGTTCATTTTTACAGATCACTCTGACGTCTGGAGCAGTCTCCCACAATGAGGTTTCCAATCTCATTGTGTGTGTCACTACTCCTGTTGGTTAATGGTAAGAGTTTTATTAAAATGTCATTGAAAATAAAATGTTCACATGTGGTAAAATCGATTATATATTTAGTAATGTTGTCATCATTTTGCTAAATAAGTTATAAATGTAAAACCTTTTAAAAACACCTATAAAAGATCAGTGAGCTGTAAAAGATACTGTGGCACCCAAAATATTTATCTGTTCTAGAAAGATCTGTACAAACCAGAATTATGTCTGGCATTTGTTTCCTGCAAGTATGATTTGAACTGATTAGATTGTATCTTTCAGTAATAAAATTACTTTCTTTTTGATCGTTTCTGTCAATATTGCATTTGTTTGTCAACATAATAAAAATTATTTTTTATATAACATTATTTTTGTAATGTTTATTATAATTTTTCATAAGGTTTATCATGTAAACCAACAATACAGACTCTCAAAAAGTCTGAAATAGATTAAGTTAACTAAAAGTGCAATGGATTTTATTTAGTTTCTATACATTCGATACACTGTAAAAAAACTGATTCTCTTAAATTTGTCGTCTGAATCAAATTAACCTTATGAGTTCATTGAACTTACATTCGATACATTCGATATGTTAAACTGACTTAAAACAACATGCGTAACTTAAAAAATAAAGTTAGAACATGATTAACTTAGTTTAATAAGTTACAATAAATTAAAAACATATGCTGTTGTGACTAATTGTTTATATAAAGTGTAGGAATGAATCAGGAGAACAAATGTTGAAATGAAAGTGTTAAACCAGCTGGTACTGTAGCTCAGCAAGTGTCATTCCTCAGCAAGTGTCATGACAGAAGACTAAACTCACCATAGTTTAGCAAATGCTGCTGTTGTAGTGTCACATAATGCTTTTAGGTGCAAATGTAATTGTGCAAATATGTGGTAATATACTGTATAAATGTATGATTTTCTTAATATATACTGTATTCACCCAAATTCCAGGTTTCAAATAGTTATATTTCAGCAAAATATTCTATCATTATCATTGGAAGGATTATTTATTTAGCTTTGTTGTATTAATCTCAATTTCCCAAAAAAGTACACTAATCCTTTAAGCAAATCTGAGTATTTGAAGTCCTAAAACTCCAGTATATGTCACCTAAAACTTTATTAAAACGCACTGGTTCTACAACAGCAGTTTTTGCACATGCAGTGAGGAATCATTAAAATGGACCCTTTTCATAAGACAGTTTTGGCGTGTTTAACGGTCATCATAATCTTAAATACTAGAAAGTTTTTAATATTTAGATTTTTTTAAAAATGTATGAACATTTATATGCATTTACGTATGTATTATATCATCTTTGTGTCAAATTAACTTTGTACATGCACACAATGACAACAAACGGCAAAACAGTCTTCATGAAGGTGACCATGTACAAACGTTGCTCTGCACTGCACGTGAGGGCACAGCCACATCTCATATAGCAAATTAGTTTGCAACTTTGTTGCATAAAAATAATAGGTTAAATAACAGAACTTGATTTAATTAACAAAGTTAAATAAAACGATTTTTTAAAATTAAACGACAAACAAAAAAAATGAAAGAACTCTGAAACCAGCTCACATTTTCCTGAATAAAACGTGTTGCAGTAATACACAATCGTTAAAATAAAAATAATAAAAATAAAATAAAAAATATTTATTTTTTATATCCGTTAATAGCCTATTTAATTTTAAAGTGGCCTATAGCCTATTCAAAAACACGGAATATACAGTACATACTTGTCTTACATGTGTTTAATTCGATGGAATGATAAACACGGACATGCAGATTTAAAAAAAATAGCCTATTTAATTTAAAAATATATTTATTTTTATAATAATAATAATAATAATAATAATAATAATAATTTTATATATATATATATATTTACATAGGCTATTAAAATTTATATATTTTTTATTTAAACTAGGCTTTATTAAATTAAATTACAACCTGTATTTTACCATTCGTTTCGGCTTTAACGAATTATTGAACAGATTTTTTAAACCTAATCAAAGAACATTTTACTGAGCTCAGGGAAAAGTTTTGTAGGTCAAATAGGCTATTTCAACGCAATCTCACGGCAATTCGTAAATTTTTGATTTAGTGGCTAATTCGTATGAATTCGTACGATCTAATTTGTACAAATTAGTACGATTTGCTCATCACCCAATGACGGTTGGGGTTAGGGGTGGGGTTAGGTGCCACGCCTCCTTTTTAAAATCGTACATTTTCATACGACTGAACTCGTACGAATTCGTACGAATTAGCCACTAAACTGACAAAACTTAAATACTTATGTTTCCTCGTGAGATCAGGCTGGCTATTTAATATTTGAGCTATTGCCGACTTGCCGCAGCCATGTCTAAAATGAAACTATTTCTCTCATCAGAAAACAATAAACATGCCAAGCGCAACATTGTGGGTTAGATCTTTGCAAATACAAATGTTACAGTGACACTGTTGATGATTACTTTTGTGATGATCATCAGACCTGAAGCCGCGCTGCGCTCACTGAACAAAATATGGAAAACTTCACCGCATAGAAACAGTGCATCCTTGTTTCTTCCCTGTGTAGATAAATATCATTTCATTTGCCTTTCTCCATGTATATTATATCCATTTTGCGGCAGTCCCGCGAGCCGCGTATAACGGCATGAATCTGAAGTCACAATCAAATCTTGTCCCGCACCTGACTGTTGCATCGAGTATTGTTTGAAATAATTTCGGTCTCTGCACCTATTTAGCTGTAAGAGCGCAGTGATTTGCATTGGTTGAATTATTAAGGTGATGATTAAGGTCAAACGTAGGCTAATGCAAATGCAGTAGGTTTTTAAATGAGTTTTTAAAAAAAATCAGCCGAAAGGTTATTAAATATGTTTAGATTTGGTTAAATATAATAATTAAATATAATGTATAAATAAACACAACACTGCCGTGCCCCCATGCGATAGTATCGTGTATCGGCGATCTCACAGGGAGTCTATATGGTGATCTAAAAAATTCCATATATCACCCAACACTAATTCATGGCGTTCAACCTCAATTAGATGTTTTATGTAGTACTGTTGTATATTTTTATAAAATTAAGATTATAAAATTATATTGGTGTGTGTGTGCATATGTACGTATCCTGATATGCATAATCTGTTTGTTATTTTTATTCTTTTCAACATCTTTTGTCAAGCAATATAAACTCAAAGATTTTTTTCTTTCTCTCTTGCTGCTTGGGCAACAAAAATGACATTTGTTGTAGTTTCCACTCACCACTGTAGAGGTTTACACATATGAAGAAGTTACTCTTCTGAGAAGCCTAGGAATGTGGAAAGGGTCATAATCCCTGCAGAGACAAACTAATTATTGATTGTTTGTTTAATTGTCATTCAAATGTGCACTGTCAGCAACAGAAGATGTTTCAGCATAATTGAATATTTAACCATTACAGTTTTTTCCACATGTTAAAAGATGAATAAATAATTATTTTGAATAAACAACATAAGCCAATACAAAAAATAGAGTTTCAAATTCTTCACGGAGAGTCTCAAAAATCATTTTGTAGGAGGAACTACTTTCTTCAATCATTTATTCACATCTGCAGCTGACATCTGAACAGCAGAAACTGCTACTTCACCTACATCACTTTAGAGCTAGTATTTGAACGAGTCTCTAGCGTAATGTCTAAAGTGATGACAAAACAGGTGATTCTGCTCACATTTTAAGATTTTAAGGCTGAACGGCATAAAATGCCATCAGTCTACAGAGATTTTTCCAGTATTTCTCTGTTGCAATCAGGATATCACAATATTTAACACCCCAAAAAAGCCAAAGCAAAGCAAATACTACCAAATTACCAACTCCAACATACAAAAGAGAAAGATCAACTTAGAATTTCACTTACCTGTTCTGTAACGCGGGTCTCTGTTGCCATCTTGTGGCGGGTTATTGATCACCTCACTGACTGAGGCCCTTCTCCCTCCAATCACTCAGCTTAGATGGCCAGCTCTAGGAACAGTCCTGGTTGTTCAAACATCTTCCACTTACGGATGATGGAGGCCACTGTGCTCATTGGAACTTTCAGAGCTGCACAATTTTTTCTATAACCTTCCCCAGCCTTGTGCCTCAAGACAATCCTGTCTCAGAGGTCTACAGACAATTCCTTTGTCTTCATGCTTGGTTTGTGCTTTGACATGCACTGTCAACCCTGGGATATTATATATACAGGTGTATGCCTTTATAAATCATGTCCAATCAACTAAATTTACCACAAGTGAACTCCAATTACGCTGTTGAAACATCTTAAGAATGATAAGTGGAAACAGAATTTACCTGAGCTCAATTTAAAGCTTCACGGCAAAGGCTGTGAATACTGATGTATATGTGATTTTTCAGGTTTTTTTATTTTAAATTATTTTTTTCACATTGTCATTATGGGGTATTTTGTGTAGAATTTGAAGGAAATAAATGAATTTAATCTGTCGTGGAATAAAGCTGTAACATAAAAAATGTGGAACAAGTGAAGCGCTATGAATACTTTCCGGATGCACTGTGTGTATATATATATATATATATATTCATTTTTATAAATGAAACACCAATTTCTTTTTCACCAACAACCCTTTTCTTTTATAAAAGGTGCTTTCAGCAATGTCACCACTGATCCTTGCTACAACTATGAATCTCTGGATCGTCCCTGGAGAGCGACAAATCAATATGGCTTGTACATTTGTGATGACTCTTTCTCCTGGAATGGCTGGTACCGACTTTTCTACAATGGACTGGACATCCGGATGCCAGAGAGCTGCGTTAGTGGAGGCTCCTGTAACACAGACATCAGCCTGTGGCTCAATGGTTCCCATCCTCGGGTACAGGACGGTGTGGTAACCATACAGATCTGTGGGTCCAATTTTTTGACCGGCTGCTGTGATGACAGATTCTCTCCCATCAAAGTCAAAGCTTGCCCAGGCAATTACTATGTCTACGAACTTCTGAAGCCAGAACATGGGTGTTCAGCGTACTGCACAGGTACTGGGCTTTTCTCACTTTTTAGAAGTTGTGCATATTTTCTGAAGTTTAGTTTTTATTAATGTCTTTTCTCCCTTTTTATAGACATCACCACACTTCCACAGACAACTCCAAGTCCAGCTATTAATACATCAACTCCAAGACCAGCTAATAATATATCAATGTGTAGGTTGCTAAATATTACCAAATATGTATCGCACACATAGAAATATGTGGCATGGTTCAGTGCTCAACTGTATCAGTATTTACAAAACTCTAAATTTTAACACTAGAACTGCCAAGGCAGTCATTTTGATCATTATTAAAATTTGCAGTGTAAGTTTATTGTTGAAATAAAACCCAAATAACTTTTTTTTTTAGCTCTTTCAAAATTAAATATTAGGAAAGGGCTGTAAAATATAATGACAGACATTCAAAAGTTCATTACAAAATTGATTAAGTTTAACACAGTTTTAAACATTAAAGTGTTGGTAGCAAAGTAACTAGTTTATTAACTAATTTATAATAACTAATTTATTTTGTCTTTGCCATAATGATAGTATATCCTTTTTACTTGTTATTTTGCAAGATACTAGTATTCAGTTTAAAGTGCAATTTACAGACTTAAATATGTTAATTAGACAAGTCTTTGGACAACAGTGGTTTGTTCTGTAGTCAGTCCAAAAAAAGGTGCTAATAATATTGACCCTAAATACTTTTAAAAACTGCTTTTATTCCAGTCAAACTAAAACAAATAAGACTTTCTCAAGAAGAAAAATATATTATAGGAAAAATTGTGAAAGTGCCCTTGCTTTCTAAAGCATCAATTAGAAAATATTTTCTAATATTTTAATATCTAAAAATTTCACAGACGGGCTAATAATTTAGATTTTACTGTATATGGAATAATAGTTTATGAAAGCAATAAGCAGCTATATTTGCTAAAGCGGTGATGCATTGGCGCAGTAGGTAGTGCTGTCGCCTCACAGCAAGAAGGTCGCTGGTTCGAGCCTCGGCTGGGTCAGTTGGCGTCTCTGTGTGGAGTTTGCATGTTCTCCTTGCATTCGCGTGGGTTTTCTCCGGGTGCTCCGGTTTCCCCCACAGTCCAAAGACATGCAGTACAGGTGAATTGGGTAGGCTAAATTGTCTGCAGTGTATGAGTGTGTGTGGATGTTTCCCAGAGATGGGTTGCGGCTGGAAGGGCATCCGCTGCATAAAAACTTGCTGGATAAATTGGCGGTTCATTTCGCTGTGGCGACCCCGGATTAATAAAGGGACTAAGCCGAAAAGAAAATGAATGAATTTGCTAAAGCCTAATAAAAGCTTTGTAAATATGACCTGTAATACCATTCTGAGCATTTTTACTTGACTGTCCTGAATGATACATTCTAGTATTTTAAATGTTAAACAATATAGGTAACCAAACAGTTAGCTTTCATTGTATGGACAAACACATAAATAAAAATAAAGTGTCCCTTTTATGCTAAAACGAGTATGTAGTGTAGATGTTTGTTAATGTAAAAAAACATTCTGCAAAATTTTAGGTAACACTTTATTTTGATGGTCCATTTGAGTATTAGTAGACTGTCTGCTTAATATCTGTTGACACTGACATTTAACAGTCCTTCAACAGACATTTAACTGACTATAAGAAACTTTGCAAGTACATGTCAACTTACACTAACCCTAACCCTAACCCCAACCCTAACCCCAACCTAACAATCTACTTATAATCTACTGATAATTAGTTGCAATGTAACTTAAATTTAACAAACGGACCATCAAAATAAAGTGTGACCAAATTTTAAAATACAATGTTCATTGCAAATAACCTCATTGTCTCCTAAAAGAACAAGTCAATCCTGAACTGCCAAAGCAAGTTGTTATTGCATTTTCATTTGAATAACAGATCTGCCTAGAATTACAACAAATTTACACAATCTCTCAGCCTGCCTTTGCCAGCTCACGACACTCTTTGACCAACTCTCAAACACCTAGTTTGCACTCTAATCACACAACATGTCTGCTTTAGCATCTTTGAACTTCCCCAGATTCAACATAGTAGCCTAAGTAAAATGTACAGTTATGTATTCAATATTCTTGTCTATGTCAGAATAAACCATACAATTTAGTGTTTACACTAACACCAAAGGATTTAAAAAAGTAACTTTTTTTCATCTCCTCAGCTAATGTATCAGGTTATGATCCATGCTACAGCTACAACATTGTTGATGATTACTGGAGAAGCACGCTCAATTACTGGCATTTGTATGGATATATGTCTGGACATGATGACACTCGTGTTGCATGGCAGGGCTGGTATCGACTCTTCATTAACGGATCGAGCGCTCAGATGCCTGAGTGGTGTTTCAGCTCAATGTCATGTGGAGGTTTTACTTCTCTGTGGCTTAGTGGTTCACATCCACATCTAGAAGACGGAGTTGTTACTCGTGATGTCTACGGCTCTGTTAACGACCAGTGCAGTTCCTATGAATCCAACCCAATCCAAGTCAAAGCTTGTCCTGGAAATTACTATGTCTACAAGCTAATAAAACCAAAGCCATCGATTCCAGTGCCTACATACTGTGCAGGTAACAGAGACATGAATTGTAGTGTTACCATATCACAACAGCACACTGTTAAAACAAAAAAAAGTTTACTCAAATTAAAACTGTAAGGCAACTTGCTGCAAAGCTTTTTGTTTGGGTTGACTCCACAATACAAATAATGCACTCTCTATATTTTCACTACAGTTCCATTCAGCCCTCCAAATACTGAACCCTGCAACTACTACACCAGTCTGGACGACCCTCAGAGAGCCACTAATAATTTTTACAGCAGTAATATGTGTGATTATAATGTCGACTGGAATGGCTGGTACAGGCTGTTCTACAATGGTCAGAGTGTCCAGATGCCAGATTCATGTGTTGGTGGTGGCATGTGTGGCTCTACTCACCCACTTTGGCTTAATGGCTCCCACCCAAGACTACAAGATGGAGTGGTCACCCGACAAGTCTGCAGTCCCACCTGGAGTGACTGCTGTAGTTACACATCTCATCCCATACAAGTCAAAGCCTGTCCTGGAAACTATTATGTATATCAGTTTGTCAAGCCACAACAGTGTTCAACTTATTGTGCAGGTAAACACATACTTCCTTCATGTAGGGGCTGGATTGGGACTTTATTTAACTGTTTGTGTTGTGATTAAAAGGACAGGTCTTAATCTTAAACATTTTTTTCCTTCAGATGTCACAGGTGTAAATATCCCAACTACAATACCATCTACAACAGTGGCAATAATACCAGTTGAATCCACTACTGATCCCTATCTAGGTATTGTATTGTACTTTTTCTAAACATATGTTTCTAATACATTTAACACTTAGTTTTTTGTATTATAATTATCATCCTCATCATCATCATCACCACCACAATAGGTTTTATTTTAAAGCTGTGTGTGTGTGGTGAAGTTTACTTTTTTTCATAGACTGCATTCACATGACGTTTTAACATCAACGACTGTATTATTTCAATATAGCATTACCCAGCTAAAAAAAAACAGCATACAGTATGCTGTTAAGGTATGTTTTGATGCTGGTATGCTGGTCTTGCTGGTTTCAATGCTGGTTTTGCTGGTCTTGCTGGTTTCAGTGCTGGTCTCAGTGCTGGTACTGACCAGCATCAAGACCAGCACTGAGACCAGCAAGACCAGCTTTTAGACCAGCAAAACCAGCATTACAACATACCTTACCAGCATATGCTGTTTTTTTCTATAGCTATTTTTGCTATAAATCATTAGCAGCGTTATTAGCTGCCATAGGCTTGCTAGTTATTAATATAGTTATCATAGCCTATATGTTTTTTTAACATGCTCAATTTATTTTATATATAACACAAACAACAGTTGTCTTTATTTGGTGGCCTTTCTTTATGTGCTTGAGGTCTTATTTATAACATTATAGGGTGCAGATAAAAACACTTCAGACTTCAACTTTAGCGCGGTCGACATTCAACGCCGGTCGTTTCGGATTTATTTTTTTTACCTCAGTGACTAACATTTTTTCTGTGTATTTAATAAATTGAGATATAAGATATGTTTTGAAGTACTCAAAATGCCCAAGCATTTACGAACTTGAGTAGCCTATATTATTTTGGAACCGAGTCGTTTTTGTGTCTTGACCGACCGCGGTTAAAACTAGTAAAGACCCCCACAGTAAACCTAACTTACATGACTTATTTTAATTGCAGGTTCTAACATGTTTTTTTTTTTTTTGTCTATTTAATTTTGAAATCCCATGTTGTTTGGTCTTGTTTTTGTTTTACTCAAATTAAAAGCCTACACTGAGATATTTATATAACTAGACAATGTTGCCAGTTCTGGCTGTTTTGTACGTGTCAGTGGAAAAATATCTAATTTTATGCATTCGCAGCACTCCAGTTGGACCCATGCAATAGCTACACTGTGTTGGATGAACCTTGGAGAGCCACAGACAATCGATTTACCTTCGATCTACAGTGTGACACTTATGTCAGCTGGAATGGCTGGTATCGTCTTTTCATCCACGGCCAAAGCGTTCACATGCCGGACACGTGTGTTGACCGGCTGAGCTGTGGCACTCATGCCCCTCTCTGGCTAAACGGTCCACACCCACAAATTGAGGATGGAGTGGTGACCCGAGATGTCTGTGGTCACTGGTGGGGCGACTGCTGTGCTTTCCGGTCTAATCCTATTAGAGTGAAAGCTTGCTCAGGAAATTATTACGTCTATGAATTTGTCAGGCCTAGTTTCTGCTATGGGACCTATTGCGCAGGTATGTGTTTGTATTCAACAAACAGGTTTGCGTAACAATATGAGACTGTCAGACAAGCCATCTGCTTTTTGCATATTTATTTCTTTATATATGTGTGTATTTATGTATTTATTTTACAGATGTCAGGAACACTAGTATCAGTGTTTCAACTGTGACTCCACAGACTGCCTTGGCTGGTAAGTTAGAATGATGTGCCCTCTGCTGTTTTCACCAAAATAGTTTTCACCAAAATAGAGAAACCGTTTCTACATTTTTTGTGTAAGCAAATATTTTACAGTGCTTAAAAAAATGCTCAAAAATGTCTTTGTATGTGTTTTCAAAATATTATATTTGATTTACCAAAGTCACATAAGGGCCAATTTCACATCTGTCACATCCATAACGGAGAGATGTCACATCCATAACGACACTTTTTCCTCATAAATGCAAAAATGTCAAATCAAATCAAATCAATGATTTTTGTTCTACAGTGAGCCACTCTTATTCTTTTAATTAGCTTTGTTTCTTTTGGGTTATGTAATTTAATTCACAAAATTTCTACAAAGTATGTTCTATACTGTAAACTCGCAAACTTGTTTCGTCACATCCATAACGCATGTTTATTTTCCTCATTTAAAGTATAAAAATGTTTACAGATTTATATTTTTCCGCTCCCATAACTCTGTGGTTAGTTGTTTTGGAAAATATAAACATTTGCTTCAACATAATGTTAATGTATACTTTCTATGTGAACTTTTCATATAAATTTTTTAACCACCAGCTTTCCAGATTGACCCCTGCTTCAACTACACATCCCTAGATGATCCATGGAGGGCAATAGACTATCAATTATCATACAATTGTGATGCTAGTTTGAGTTGGGTTGGCTGGTATCGTCTCTTCCTCAATGGTCAAAATGCTCAGATGCCAGAAACGTGTATTGCTGAATTTAAATGTGGCACTGTTGCTCCACTGTGGCTAAATGGTCAACACCCAAGAGTTGAAGATGGAGTGGTCACCCGAGATGTCTGTGGCCACTGGAGCGGTGACTGCTGCAATTATATATTTGATCCCATGAAAGTGAAAGCTTGCCCTGGCAATTATTATGTATATGAGTTCAAAAACCCAGTGTTCTGCTCTACGGCATACTGTGCAGGTAAATATATTTACATTGACCTATGTATGTACAAGTGTATTTTTGATTTAATTCACAAAAAAAGAAGTATTTATCTGATATTCACCAAAAACTTTTCAGAACTCAGCAATGGTACCAACTATATAACTGTGACACCACCGACCACAACAACTGGTAATGTTCTGTTCTCCATTGACACTTTGTAAAAATTGATTTAATTACTTTAAGTATTTAAATACGGTTCAAAACCTAAAAGTAGTGCATCCAGATTTGTTTACAGGCTTGCATTTCTGCTGTTCTCGAAGTGCTGCCATCTGACCTATATTGATTGTGAATTATTATTAAATATTTTCAATTTAAATTAAGCTGTTCTGAACATCTGCATTACTGCACATTTTTTATCATGCAGTGGTGTAAACCAGTTGTAAAGTATCCTTAAAATACATAAAAAATGTAAATAATTCATAATAAGGACTTAATCACTGGGTGTCTACAATACTGTGCATGGTTTGTCAATTTGGATTGTCCAAAGTCCATTATTTCTTGCAAAATGACATATAGCTGTCAGTTCTACTTTAATTCTATTTAAACAAAGTCATATGTAAAGGTTATCATTTCCTATTTCTGTCACTTTTTTCATCTTTTGTCTCCTAGATGTCATAACTCCCGTCTCTGAACCGTGCACTCAGTATAATATTCTTGATGATGGCTGGAGAGGCTTAGAGGTACTCGGCTACAACTCCCCATACAATGTCCACGATGACACTCTTGTTGAATGGAACGGCTGGTATCGGCTGTATTTGAATGGCACAAGTGCTCAGCTCTCTGAGTGGTGTGTGAGCTACTCGGGATGTGGTGGTGAAACTGGACTGTATCTCAATGCCTCTCATCCCAAACTTGAGGATGGAGTGGTGACTCGTGATGTCTTAGGAGTGCCATCAGGGTGGTATTTCAACCAATGTGGCAACTATAGATCCACCTCCATCCAAGTCAAAGCCTGCCCAGGAGATTATTACGTCTATGAACTTGTCAAACCAAGCACGTTTATGCCTAGGCCTACATACTGTACAGGTGCTTGTGTATTTTGTATATATAACCTGGTTGTTTTCAATATAAGATTAATATTTTGGTATAACATAGCTGAAACTGCATTCCATTTAATGATATATAGCAAGGGTCACCAAACTTGTTCCTGGAGGGCCGGTGTCCAGAAGATTTTAGCTCCAACCCTAATCAAACACACCTGAACAAGCTAATCAAGGTCTTACTAGGTGTACTTGAAACACCCAGGCAGGTGTGTTGAGGCAAGTTGGAGCTAAACTCAGCAGGGACACCGGCCCTCCAGGACCGAGATTGGTGACCCCTGATATATAGTAAAGAATCAGACTTTTTTTTAAAAAATCATTGTTTTAACCAGTTAAATAAGAAACTTTAAGCCCCAAAACCCTATACACTTTTGACACTAACAACCTTTTTTCTCCTTAACAGTTGCTTTCAACAACACCAGTGATGATCCTTGTTACAACTATGAATCTCTGGATCATCCCTGGAGAGCCACAAATGAAAGTGGATTGTACATCTGTGATGGCTCTTTTACCTGGAACGGCTGGTACCGACTTTTCTATGATGGAATGAACATCCGAATGCCAGAGAGCTGCGTTAGTGGAGGAGGCTGTAACACACAAAACAGTCTGTCACTCAATGGTCCTCACCCTCAGATAGAGGATGGAGTGGTGATCAGGGAGGTCTGTGGAAGTACATGGTATGGCTGCTGTGCTTTCAGATCAACACCTATCAGAGTCAAAGCTTGCCCAGGCGATTACTATGTCTATGAATTATCTGATCCATCATTCTCCTGTTCAGGATATTGTATAGGTGATACATTTTAACTAATTTAAAAAAAAATCAGTTCTAGCACACAAATGGTCCATGCAGTAATTTGTTACACTTTCCTATTTTCAGATGCCAGCACAATAACTCGGCTTCCCACTACAAGTCCATCTGCCATCACTGGATCCAGCATTACCTTGAGTATGTTTCTATTGTAAAAAATTTAAATATCTTTAGCTGTCGGTTAAAAGAGTCATCAAACATAATTAATCCAGGGTTTCCACGGTTGATGAAATATTATGGAGTATTAAAGGGCCACGAAACCCCATGTCTCAGCAGGGTGTTTTCACACCTCTAGTTTGAAAAAAGTCAGGAAAGTGGGCGTGTCCAGTAATATTGCAGTGATAACAACATACTGTAAACTTAGTAACTAAATAATTTTGACTATGTTATGTCTTTAAAAACTGAAAGAGCACTGCTGACGATACAAACAAACTTTGCACTCTGGGTTAAACAAAGGGCACTGCCCTCACACACTTACCAAATCTGTAGACCGACAATCAAACTGGAGCTGTGTCTTTTTATTAAAAGGAGACGAGCGGCAAATCCGGATTTCATCATTTCCAGATGCGAAAAGCTCTCGGGTAAAAAATGTTCCTTACAAATGCATTTCTGTCGCGTGTTGCGTGCACTGTATTCCACACGTGATTCCAGCAGCTCTCTCATAGAGGGAAAATGAAAACAAAACCTTCGTTGCAACACCGACGACCCGTGTCTCCAAATTCTAGTTCTTTCACTTGTTTTGGCAACACAACGTGGCGTCTCTCTGCCGTCTGAACGCTGTAAACAGGTAAACAGTCTCCGGAGCTATCATGCATATTAATGAAGTTTCGCGTCATACACAATAGAGCGCGCTGATTGGTTTGAAGCACGTCTTTGTCATGAATTAATGCCGCACACTCATACGTCACAATGTTCTCGAAAGGACAGACAGCCACTCTCCACTCTGGATTTACACGCAAGTATCTCATGGCCGTGACGCAGCTTCAAAAATTCGTTTCAAACCGGAAGAACGAATTTGCTCAAAATAACGCAAAAACAACCAATTTTCACTTTTTAGTGCAATCTATGTGTCCTAATAGTGTTTATAGCAGCGTGGGACACATATATGACTGTCAACAGCTCAAAAAATGTGTTTTGGTGTTTTGTGACCCTTTAAGGGTCAGGAAAGTCAAGGAATTATTTTGTATTTATTTATTTGGTGTCTGAGTCATGGAATATGAGGGATTTTTTGTTTGTCATTTTAAATTTTACTTTGCATTTATCAAAATGTATTTTTTCTATAACATCTATTTATTTTTTCATTCACATTGTTTTTAGCTGTTTTTTGATTGTTCAGAGCTCAACCAGGCCTTTGGTTTTACAGGGGGAAACATCTAATTATTGTGGCCTAACTATTTAAAACATTTGATACATGAATGAAAAAAATGTTAAAATCTTGGCAGCATAATGGCTTAGCACTGTCACCTCACAGCAAGAAGGTTGCTGGTTTGAGTCCTGGCTGAGTCAGTTGGCCACTATGTGGAGTTTGCATGCTCTCCCAGTGTTCACATGGGTTTCTGCTAGGTGCTCTGGTTTCCCCCAACTTGTGCTATATGTGAATTGGATGAACTAAATTGGCCGTAACGTATGACTGTGTGTGTGAATGTGAGAGTCTATGGGGGTTTCCCAGTGCTGGGTTGCGGCTGGAAGGGCATCCGCTGTGTAAAACATATGCCGGAATAGTTGGCGGTTCATTCTGCTGTGGTGACCCCTGGTAAATAAGGGACTAAGCCGAAAGTAAATTAATAAATAAATGTTAAAATCTCTCCATCAAGAACATTAGAAAATCATGTTACATTTCAAATTGTAGTAGACTACAAAGACTACAGAATACACAAGACATCTCACTCATATATTTTTGAATGGGGAAAAATGTAACAGTTAATATGGTGAATAAGGCCCTGCTAGTACAGAAGCCAATCAGCGATCGATATAGGCTGCAGATTCTGTAGGGGCATCTGTTTCTGCAGAGTTTGTGTGATTCGAAGAGACAGTTGTTGTTTACTTTTATTGGTGATTCCTAATATAAAAATTAAATCATAAGTCTGGTGAGAAAGTTTAGAGAATTTGATGTTTCCCCATTCAAACAGAGTTCCCGAGCATACTTACCGAGAGGCGTTTCTAAGATGACCGCTGAGTAAAATGACTTGCCTTAAAAGGACCTTGGTTTAACTGAGCTTTGGCTGAATGCATGTTGCCTTCATGCGACATGATGTCACTAAAGAAAGTCACACATCTAAGGAGAATTATTCTTAGTTCTGCATGGACTGTTTTTCTATTCATTATAGGTCTTGTAAATTCAGGGAAAAGTCCTGGAATTTGACCTTGACATTTTGTTTGGAGTGGGGACCCTTTAAAGCATGTAGATTTAATCAAGATATTAAATCACATGTACTGTACTATTACATTTGAATCATTTGAATGATAATTTAATAATTAATTTCAGTCCAAACTTAACTAGCTATGGACCTGATTGAGTTTGATTGACAGATGATCAACCACAGATTTATGGTACAGTATGTACTTCTGCTGCTATCTGCCATTTTGTCTGGCAAACAAATACTTGATTACAGTTAGTAAGGTAACATTGGTGGACTTGAATACTTTATTTTGTTTGTATTTGAAGTCTGTCATAAATTAAGTTGGTCTTGTTAAAGGCTATTTAGTTCAAGAATTACTTCAAATGTTGTGTGGTTAATAGGGTTGGGCGATGTTGACCAAATTGGCATCTTACGATGTCTAATGTGAACATCAGCGATGGACGATGGCATAGTCGTTGTAGGTGGGGTGGTTGTTGTTAAATATCAATTAATTCATAACGAATTTAATAATTGTAGCCTTACATTTTCACTACCTGACCCACATGGTCTTTGGTTTACCCATAACCAAACCATAAATAAATAAAGTTAAGACACAAATTACCTGGTCAATCACTTTTTTTCTAGCATGAGTAGAGTGATCTGGGTCCTTATAGACCTTTTTCTTGGAACGCCAAATTACCCATTATGCTTTGCGTGTATGCGCAAGGAGAATGCGAAGAACTTCCGGTCGGCAGCTGATGCGTGTAAACGGTCACATTTGGACAGCTTTGAAACGATAGTCTTAATCTATTTTACCTGCTTTTATCATCTTTGAACTAATGCTGTTGTCGATCAGCGCCACCTCCTGGACTGATCATTTAAAAAATGTGATCTAATACGATGGCTGAGGCATTTTCCACTCGTTGACAGACGGCATCTTCTGCCGTTTAAATGAAGCCTCGTCATCGCTAAAGTCAACAGTTTCTCTTTCTTTCAGATATACAACCAACCCAAACAATATAGTTCACCAAAATGTTTAACACACACGTAGCCTACTGTACTGTCCCACTAACACGCTGATTTAATAACTGTGACAAAGTGAAAATAGTGACATTTTGAAATGACAGAAAAACACAAACCGTGGAAAATACAACACACTAAATGAAACATAAACGGCTCGCGATTAGAATGAACAGCAAATCAGCCAGCAGAGTATCAGTAACAGACTTTTATTGGTCATTTTTATACATTGCATGACTTACACACCTGTTAAGTTTCATGCCAGTAATCTGGGTTTGCTCTATGATGCAGTGAAGTATTGCATGCGTGTGTGTGCTAAAGAGCCGCTGAGCTAACAGCTGACAGGCCGGGGAAACACACACACTGTATTTCTGACGGCAGACACGTGAACTAGGAGAACGTTTTTCTCTCGCGCTTGAACCACATCTGACAGATTATAACGGCTTTAACACACACCTTTCAAAGTTGTGTGTCACCAAAACACTCCGTAATCCACTCAAAATGCTATTGAAACCCATTTTCGGAGCGCAAATTACCAGTTGTAAACACTGTAAACGGAAGTTCTAACCATTTATCCGGAAGACGCTGGTCACTATGGCGGCCTCCATGCAGCAGCCAAGAAAAAAGTCTATATAATGGCCTTTTCCCCACAGCTGGTGGAGGAGACGAGAGTTCGTTTGGAGTTCACTGTAATTTGTATTGTGATTAATGATAACTTCCTTATTTTAGTAGTATTATGAGGAAATAATAACAAGTAAAGATGCTAGGGCTCGACCGTTTCGGCGTATGCGCCCGAAATTTTATGCGATCTAAAATATATATTTGAAAGCATTTGTGTAGTGCAGAAAATTACCGTGTGACCTGTTTTCACTGCAGAATCCTCACCGCGTGCGCAGATTTAGGAGACGTTTATGCAGGATGCATCTTTGTATCTCGCCAAACGCAGCGCTCAGGAACAGATTAAAACAGTTGTTATGTGAACTTACTGAAGTAAAAAAAAAAAGCCTGCAATGCTTGCCCCGCCTTTGTGCTCTTCTTATTGGCCCACTGCACTAGTACTGAACGCGAATGGATTGGTTAATATCAGCTGTCAATCACTCACAGTGTTGCCAGATTGGGCGGTTTCCCGCACAATTGGGCGGTTTTGAATCCAAGTTTGCGGGTAAAAAATATCATAGGCGGGTAGTGGATATTTGGGCGGTATTGTAAAGGTACGCCCGCCTGCCCGCGATCTCCCGTAACCCCCCAATATTCGTCAATTTTGGGACCGTTCCCCCTACTTTTCGTGAAATATAGGACGATCCAACCACCCATCATACGTTTTGGAGCGCCCCATATATCTGTGGGAGCGCCCAAACCCCTCTCCCACACACTTTTCGTGATATTTGGGACCGTCCATTCCCCCCCCCCCCCCACTTTTTGTAAAATCGAGGTTGTTGGGCGGGTGTTTTCGCATGTCGACGGGTTTTTGGGCTGGAAAAAGTCAGCTACATCTGGCAACACTGATCACTCAGTCAACGCCTTCTGCCTTCAGATGACAGGGAGCTACAACCGCGAAAATGTGAAGCGCTGAAGATGAGAGAATGAAAATAACACTGACAGATTTAGTTTTAGAAACCACCTAAAGTTAAATAATGGCACATCTTATTAGTGATCATGTGCTGAATGTTAATCCACCATTTACACTTTTCCAAGAGTGGATAAAAGACTTCCAGTGGCTTCAAGTCCACCATGAAAATAACTAAAGCCATTCGCTGTAAAGTCTGTGGGACGGGGTTTGCAGGTAACAGCGTTTGCCACTGAATCTACACATTTTAAGCGCGAGAGGTACTGTATAATCCTTCATTTAATCCTCACGATGCTGTCAGTCGTAAGAGGCAGCTATATGTAAAATGTAACACAGCTCATGAAAAGACCGTTATTGCTATTAGGATGACATGCAAATAATAAGTTATATATCAATATAAATGTGGGGCGGGGCGATGGATCATGATGCCAGCTCAGCATCTGGAAGTTTATTGGCTATCGGCGATGGACGATGGTATCGTCTATCGGCCCAATCCTAGTGGTTAACTGATGTGTATATATGAAGTAGCACTGTTTATTTTTTATGTTTATATTTTTTCTTCTTCTTTTTTCACTACCTACAATCAATGCAGATTACGACCCGTGCTATAACTACAACAGTCTTGACAATTACTGGAGAAGCGTATACAATAACTGGTTGGCCGATGGACATGGATACGATGACTCTCGTGTTCACTGGGATGGCTGGTATCGACTCTTTATCAATGGGTCAAGTGCTGAGATTCCTGAATGGTGTTTTACTCATATGTCATGTGGAGGTTACGTTTCACTTTGGCTTGGTGGCCCTCATCCACAACTTGAAGATGGAGTTGTTACTCGAAAAATCTACGGCTCTGTTAATAACCAGTGCAACAACTACAGATCAGACCCGATCCAAGTCAAAGCGTGTCCTGGAAATTACTATGTCTATAAACTTATCAGGCCAAAGCCTTCAATCCCAGCTCCTGTATATTGTGCAGGTACATTCACCTTCATGCCTTATATAATGTACATCTACTGTCATTTCTTTTAATAAATGCATTTACAGACTTGTCAATTTTAAATGTTTTCATTAATTATTGTAAATGTATTTAATGCAATATAACATGCTTAGCATAAGTTAGTACACCTCCTTTGACAATTACATTTTTTATCCATTTATGAGTGAAATCGGATCATATACAGTATATTTTCTTGGCAGTTTCATTTATGTTTAAACCTTTATTTTTATTTTAAAATATCTGTTCATTACACTTTTATTTAGCTGTCTCCTAACTATTCATTGGGAAATGCTCATTTTTTTCTCAGTGATCGACAGTCTTTTTTTTTCAGCTTTTAGTATTGATCAAATGAATGTAATGTAAAACAAATGTAAAGGATTTGCACAAATATGTCATTTCATAAGATTTCATTGAACATATTAATTTAAATGTGAGATCTGTTACGTGTACTCATTTATGCTGGGCACTGACACATATATTCTTTATATTTTCACTTTAGTTTCATTTAACACCCCAAATACTGACCCCTGCTACGATTATACTGGTCTGGATGAGCCTTGGAGAGCCAGCAACAATTCTTACTACAGTTATATATGTGATTATAATGTCAACTGGAATGGTTGGTACAGGCTGTTCTACAATGGTCAGAGTGTCCAGATGCAAGATTCGTGTGTTAGCAATGGCATGTGTGGCAATTATCAGCCACTTTGGCTAAACGGCTCCCACCCAAGTCTAGATGATGGAGTGGTCACCCGACAAGTCTGCAGTCCCACCTGGAATGACTGCTGTGGTTACACATCTCATCCCATACAAGTCAAAGCCTGTCCTGGAAACTATTATGTATATGAGTTTACCAGGCCAACATTCTGTTCATCTTACTGTACAGGTAGATCTCGTGATTTCTTTTGGTTTGTTTATGTTTTATTTAGGTTGAGTTTGAAGTTGATTGGATTTAACTGAAAATGTATTATTTATTTATTTATTTATTTATTTATTTATTTATTTATTTATTTATTTATTTATTTATTTATTTATTTTTCCTTGTGTTGTAGATGTTACTAGACATAACAACATATTGGCATCTACAACAACAGTGACAACTACAACTCCCGAATCCACCACTCTGTCCACTACAACCTCAGGTAATGTTCATTTAGTTCTTAACAAATGCCTCATGTGAATCATGTGGAAATGATTAGTGTTATTTTAAATCAATAATTAAAATAAAAAGTACAAAGTTGCTCTGGAGGTTAAAAGATGAGTAGGAAACTGCACCATTTTAAATATTTTTTGTTAGTAGATTTAAAGATCTCCAGTTAACAAATGACTAATTTACATAACCTGCTCAAGATTGTAGGATGTTCCTAGAACATATTAAAACCTCTTGGCAGCTTGACTTGAGCAGGGACTTCACAGAGTCAGAATGGGATGGTATTTTAAATAAAGCACACTCGTCATCACACTGTACCAGCAATAATGCCCTTATTCAGTTTAAAATACTTCATCAGTTACATTTTACAAAATTAAAATTAGGATCTGAAAGATATTTGGAAAGATATTTTTTCAATCGTTTAGTTATATGTATGGTTTTCTTATTGAACCTGAACCCCTGTTGGCATTTTTCGGAACCAGCCCCGAAAATATTGTGCTTAAAGAAGAAATATGTAGAGTAATTGCTTTTACCACACATTGACAAGGCGTTTAATTATTTTCTATTGGCAAAAAACTGAGCCCCCAACACATAGTAGATGGATCAAAGACGTGATGTATTTTATTCAGCTTCAAAAATCATATTTACTCTCAGAGGTGCACCCTATACATACACTTTCTGCGTATTTGTGTGACGCTTGAGGACTTATGTTTGCAGACTGTTAGCTATGTGTCTCTTCTGTTAAAACCACAAAAGGGAAATTAGCGTTGGGAATGTTTGTTTGTATATATGTTTGTTTTTTATTGTTGTTGTTGACTGTTTGTCTTTGTTTTGTGCAAATTTATAAAAAATTAATTCTATATATAAAGTATATACAAAAAGATTATATGATGTTGTAGGGTCAAGGTTAAGATTCTGATTCTGATAAAAAAAAAAAAAAAATTCTATTCTTATTTTTAATTTTACTTTTCCACAACAGAGGCTGATCCTTTTGACCCCTGCTATAACTACACTGTCCTTGATAATTATTGGAGGTCAGTTAACAACACACAGTCCTCCTCCATACGTTGTGACATGTATACCAACTGGAACGGCTGGTATCGCCTCTACATTAGTGGCCAGAGCGCTCAGATGCCAGACACATGTGTTGATCAGTATAGGTGTAGTACTCATGCCCCTCTGTGGCTAAATGGTCAACATCCACGAGTCGAGGATGGAGTGGTAACCCGAAGTATCTGTGGTCACTGGAACAATGACTGCTGCTATTTTCATTCCAATTCCATTCAAGTGAAAGCCTGCCCTGGAAGTTACTACGTCTATGAGTTTGTTTCACCAAATTTTTGCCATGGGACCTACTGTGCAGGTAAAGCATATTTCTGCAGCATTTGCGCTTGAAATTAAATTTTTTTTTATCAGTTAGCTTTTATGAATTAGCCCACAAATCATTTGCAAATACTGAACCAATGTGAAGTAACCTATAGACATACATGTATCTATATTTGTATGTATAGACACATCTTTATAATAAATATAACAGTTGATAGTCTGATTACATCTAAATTTGGTTGTTAAAACAAAGTGAAATGCAGACTATATCCACACATATTGATAAAAGTAAGCCTTAAATAACAAATAACAGATTCTGGAAAAATGACAAGAGACAATAAAGAAACACCTATTTTTTATGAGAATGTTCTACTTTTAGAAATTATTAGAAGTTATTCTGATTTAGTCATTGACCCTTTTTACAGTATGTGCAAGTTAATTGTTAAAAGTCATTTTAATTTTTACAGCAGTTATTATTATTATAATTATTTTTTTTACTTGATTTACAAAAGCCAATAGAAATATAAAAAATTAAAACAGCTTTTTTTATATAAACTACAGTACAAACCCTTTCCTATCTTTCAACTATCTTAGAAGTCACAACTTCCAACTCTGACCCATGTTTGGGTTACAATGTTATTGATGAAAATTGGAGAGACTTGCGCCAGAACAACTATAACTATTACCCATACTATGGCCATGATGACACTCTTGTTGAATGGATCGGCTGGTATCGGCTGTATTTAAATGGACAAAATGCTCAGCTCTCGGAGTGGTGCGTAACACAAACAGGATGTGGTGGTGAAACTGGACTGTTTCTTAATGGTTCTCATCCACGACTTGAAGACGGCGTGGTGACCCGTGAAGTTTTGGGAACATTGTCGAGGTCATCATGGTATTGGTGGTGGTGGTGGTGGTGGAACATCTCCCACCAGTGTGGCTTCTATGAATCCACCTCCATTCAAGTTAAAGCCTGTCCAGGAGATTATTACGTCTATGAACTTGTCAAACCCAGTGCCTCAATGATCAGACCTGCATACTGTACAGGTAAAGTTTTATGTATTGCGTTGCATGGTTTAATGAAAAAAGTACCCTTTAATACAGCATTTAGGCAGTGATTTCAATAATTACTTTTTTTCTCTCCTTAATAGTTGCTTTTGACAATAGCAGTAATGATCCTTGTTACAACTATGAATCTCTGGATCGTCCCTGGAGAGCCACAAATGAAAGTGGATTTTACGTTTGGGATGAGTATTTCTCCTGGAATGGCTGGTACCGACTTTTCTATAATGGAATGAACATCCGAATGCCAGAGAGCTGTGTTAGTGGAAGCAGCTGTAACACAAATAATGGTTTGTCACTCAACGGTCCTCACCCTCAAATAGAGGATGGAGTGGTGATCAGGGAGGTCTGTGGAAGCACATGGTATGGCTGCTGTGATTTGAAGTCAACACCCATCAGGGTCAAAGCTTGCCCAGGCGATTACTTTGTCTATGAATTTGTAAAGCCACCTACATACACATGTTCAGGATACTGCACAGGTACTATTATTCTGTTATTATTATTATCAGTCAATTAAAATGTCTATATTATGTCTCTAATCTCTTCATTTCTAATTTTCAGATACCAGTACTATAACAGAAGCCTTTTCCTCTACAACCCCGGCTTCGGTTATTGGGTCCAGCATGTGTAGGTTTTATAGTACAGTATATTCAATTCATTTAATGTTAGATAGGTAGTGGGTAAATAAATAACCAGTTCTTTTTTTTTTTAATAATGGTAATTAATGAGTTAACATACAGGCATACAGTGGTTGTCCATGTATCGTGTCTTTTGTGAATGCAAGTTTGTTATATCAAATGAAGAAGCACAGCATAACATCTCCATTTTCCCCATGGGAGCATGATCACAGAAGCGTGTTGAAATTGGTAAAGCAAGCAACACACCTTTCGCTTACCATCACTTTTAGACACAATATGTGAACAGCCACTTAGAGAACCAAGATGGACTGATTGTAAGCATTAATGCCACGTGACCAAAACTCAAACAACCAATTCCATTTTATTTATTACAACCAGTTAAAAGTTTTATTATTTAATTTTTCCATTAACAAAGTGACATCAGTATTTTGCAATATGGGCACCATTATTACATATATAAATATAATCTTTTATTTAATATTTTAATGTTTTTTCAGCCACTTTCAACAGAGAGTATGACCCATGCAATGTCTACAACATGCTTGACAACTCCTGGAGAAGCACATTTAATTATGGGTCTCAAAATCAACATGACGATGGTCTTGTTGAATGGCAGGGCTGGTATCGACTCTACATTAATGGAATTAGCGCTCAGATGCCTGAGTGGTGTTTCACTTACATGTCATGTGGAGGTTTTAGTTCTCTGTGGCTTGGTGAACCTCATCCTCAGTTAGAAGATGGAGTTGTTACTCGAGAAGTCTACGGCTCTGTTAATGACCAGTGCAGTTCTTATCAATCCAACCCAATCCAAGTCAAAGCTTGCCCTGGAAATTACTATGTCTACAAATTTAAAAAACCAAAGCCATCAATTCCAGTTCCTGTATATTGTGCAGGTAGTCATTCTCTTACACTTTTTACATTTCTGCATTTACACACATGCCATTAATTGCTTTAACTCTTGAAGTCATGTAATATGTAATTATTTGAGTTCAATGAAAATCTGTTTACTGTTCCTAATACAGATCCATTTACCTATCCAAGTGTTGATCCTTGCTACAACTACAACAGTCTTGATGAGCCATGGAGAGCCACTGACCACTCATACTATGATAAATATTATTATTACAATGTAATGTGTGACTATAATGTCAACTGGAATGGTTGGTACAGGCTGTTCTACAATGGTCAGAGTGTCCAGATGCCAGAGTCATGTGTTAGTGCTGGTTTCTGTGGCACATACTACCCTCTTTCACTCAACGGCTCCCATCCACAACCAGAAGATGGAGTGGTCACCCGAGAAGTCTGTGCTTCCTCAGGGAGTGGCTGCTGTAATTTCAAAGCTCATCCAATTCAAGTCAAAGCTTGTCCAGGAAACTTTTATGTATATGAGTTTGTCAGCCCACAATTATGCTCTGCTTATTGTGCAGGTAGAGTATGACATCTTCAGTTGTTGTCAATATGCAAAAAACAAACAAACATGCAAATCATAGTGCAAATCATAAAAAGAATTTAGTAACAGGGGCAGTAAAATTATTAGTAGTAGTAGCAGAAATAGTAATAGTAGTACATACATTTCTGTATGCATTAAATGGCTTTACGTATTGTCAATTTTATTTACCATATTTGTATTCCTTACAGATACTAGCATCCTAAATACAACGACAGCAGCAAATATTTCCTCAGGTATGTTATGGTAAATTACAAAAGCAATGTAAATGTCCTGTCACATGGCAACAGAACACTGAAATATTAATAGTTACATTTTGTACTATATAATGAACTCTATTACCTCTCCAAAAAATTATGTTTTTGTCTATAACACTGATGCAGGACCGTTTTATCCATTTGGATTTGGAGACACAGAAATTGATCGTTCTGATGATGGAATTTCACCAGTCATCTATTTTCTACGACCATTTATATTTTTTGGACAGACATACAACCAAGTATATGTAAGTGATTCTGGTATTATTTTTAATATATCACCATTACATGATGCTAAGTTTCAAATTATTTAATTTTTGAATAATTAAAATATGCTTGTAGGGCTACACTATTATTGTGGTTATTTGGCGTACATGTACAAAGTCCCTATCAAATGAACTTTATCACCCAACTAAAAAAAAGAGGTTTCTGGTCACCATTGCCCAATAAACCAAACCAGTTATATGATATTACATTGAAATAACTTATGATGATTAGAATGTGGTTAAGTATTCACAAAAAAAAGATGATTTTCTGCTGTCTATTCAATATTGTAAGAGTTATTTTGACTTACAATATTGTACACTTGGTAAAATTAATCCTTTTTTCCAGATCAGCAACAATGGATTCTTGAATTTTGACTGGCCATGGTACAGCTACTATCCATACCAATTCCCAGGTTATCGTGGGCAAGACATCATTGCTCCATTGTGGGCAGATATTGATAACCGCTTGACTGGTGTCATTTCATATCAGCAGTACACCTCCGGCAGTGTCATTTCAAATGCCACACAAGACATTAACCAATACTTTCCTGACCTGCGCTTCTCTGCTACTTGGGTCTTTGTTGCAACATGGGACAGAGTTCCATATTATCCAAATTCTAGAACCGTAAGAAATCTAATCTGACTTTATAAAATCTTGTTTAACACCATAAATATATGTAATCCCAAAGCAGAGTTTGAATGATTACTGTGTTTGTGGCATTTAAAAATTAGTGCTGACCAGCATGTGATTATTATGTTTGTCTTTTCAGGAAACATCTTTTCAAGTGGTTTTCATTTCTGATGGCCATTTATCCTTTATTTTGATGAATTATGGAACAGTTGCTCCAACTCAACGATTTGTACAGGTATGAACAACAGAAGCTGAATCAGCACCAACTGACTAACTTTACAAAAACACTAACATATTTTTCTTATTCTTTTAATCACTTATTTGAATCACATACAGGCTGGTTATGACACCAGCTATTCTAGATACTACTTCTCAATTACGGGTTCGCTACAGAGTGACATCACAAACTTAACCTACAGCAGCAATGTCAATGTGCCTGGCAGGTGGGCCTTCAGAGCAGATGATGGATCACGGGGTTGTCAGTTTAATGGTAACAATATTCACTTCCCTTTAGCTTATTGGTTAACCTTTTAATAATTTTTCCTTAACATTATTTAGGTCTTTATTCTACGAATGTGTAGATGTATTGATTTCAAATGTGAAAGCCACTGTTTTTTTACTTTTTATTATAGGTTTTGCAGTCCAGCTTGGAGACTCTTTCTGGAGTGATGCCACCTGCCAGCAGAGATGCATTTGTACTAACAGTGGCCTTCAGTGTAGCCCGGAGCCATGCAGTTATTCCCAAGCCTGCCGTCCAGCTGCCTTCCAATACTCTTGCCAGAACATTCCACGGCAAACATGTACCATCTCTGGTGATCCTCACTACTATACCTTTGACTATCAGGTTTTTCACTTTCAAGGAACCTGCACATACGTTCTATCAGAGGTTTGTATTTATAATTTTGTTGTTATATTTATTTTACATGAATCAGTTGTAATTTTTTTTTCATTGTTTAGGCTTGCAACAACGGATTGCCGTACTATCGCATTGAGGGCAAAAATGAGCATAGGGGTAGCACACATGTGTCTTGGACACGAATGGTTAGAGTGTTTGTCTATGATGAAGTAATTGAACTGGTCAGAGATCACAATTATGAAGCTAGGGTCAGTATAAGTATTTATTTAAATTCTCTCTCAATTGCTGTCTTTTATTCAATTTTCTAATTCAATGTTATTCTAACAATGTTCAGGTTAATGGAAGCTTTGCAGCAACACCATTCTCCCTACACAATGGCTCCGTCCAAGTCTATCAATCAGGTTTTTCTTTGGCCATCAGCACAGACTTTGGTCTGCTTGTTACATATGATGCATACAGCTATGTCAGCATCTCTGTACCATATGACTATCAGAATGCCACCTGCGGTCTGTGTGGAAACTATAACCTGCGCTCTGATGATGACTTCCGTTCACCCAGTGGGGAGATCTTGAGCTCAGATGTGGACTTTGCCAACAGTTGGAAAGTAGATAGTGACACAGACCCTGAGTGCCATAATGTCAGGTGCACAGGTCTGGCTTGTGCTGTTTGCACCACTGATGAAACAAATCTTTACAGTGACACAAACCACTGTGGAATCCTTGGAGATGTTGCTGGTCCTTTTGCAGCTTGTCATTCTGTTCTTGCGCCACAGACCTACGTGGAGAACTGTGTCTATGACCTTTGTTTGGGACAAGGGTACCAGCCAATTTTGTGCCAGGCTCTGAATGTGTATGCCACTCAGTGCCAACAGCAGGGTGTACACCTTGGGCAGTGGAGGCAGCAAGGATTTTGTGGTAGGCCTCTTGATTAGATTAAGGAATTGAGTACAATTAGTATACAGTATCTGTTTCAAATATCAAATTAGGTCTTTGTTTACATTAACATATTACAGCAATTGATGCATATTCTTTATTTTCTTTTTCCATTGCCAGAAATTCAGTGCCCTGAACACAGTCATTTTGAGCCTCAAGGAACAGGCTGCCCTGCAACATGTAGTAATCCATCTGCCCCAATGAATTGCCCCTTGCCAAATCAGGAAAGTTGTATCTGTGATCCTGGGTACATTCTCAGTGCTGGAGCGTGTGTCCCTGAAGCAAACTGTGGTTGTACGTTTGAGGGCTTTTATTATGCTGAAGGACAATCAGTAGTGTTGGATGGTGACTGTGGGAGACAGTGTGTGTGCAGCAGCATGTCAATGATCTGCTATCAGTATCAGTGTGGTCCAGGAGAGGTGTGTGAGGTCCATAATGGCATCAGAGGCTGCAGACCTATTGGTTATGCTACCTGCTCAGTTGAAGACCTAGGATCATATCACACCTTTGATGGACAAATTTTCAGATACGCTGGAGCATGTGGACTGACCCTAGCTAGAGTGATGGGGGCGTCCTCTCTGACACACTTTGTATTGACTGTGGAGAAAGTACCCAGAGGTCTTCAAGACTTTGCCAGATTTTTAAAGTTTGAGGCAGGAGGAATTCAGGTCTCCATTGAAATGGGAGAGGGAAGCAATGTAAAGGTAATACAAAACATTAGCATGTGAATATTTTATTTACAATGAGAGCATTGTTGCATTATGTTTCAATCTGTCTGCAACATGAAAAAGTCTCTCTATACTTTATCTCTCCAGGTGGATGGACAGATGGTTGGTCTACCCGTCAGTGTTGGCTCTGGTCAAATCCGCATCTATCACAGCAGTGTGAGGGGTTTTGTTTTGGAGACAAACTTTGGGGTGACAGTGAGAGCCGACTGGCCACACATTGTCCGAATCACAGCGCCAAGCACCTACAATGGCACACTTGGAGGCCTTTGTGGAAACCTGAATGGAGATATTGCTGATGAGTTTTACACACCAGATGGTGTCCTTTTAAACGACACTCAACTGTTTGCGGGCAGTTGGCGTGATGGATCCCTATCAGCCCACTGTGAGGAGCCATTGGACATCTGGGAGCCAGGACATTTTCAGAGCAGGAGCCAGTTCAGTGAGCAGTGTGGAATCATGGCTATGCTTGATGGACCATTTGCTGACTGCAGCAGGACTTTTGATCCTCAACAGCGAATTGCTGATTGTGTTCAGTTGCTGGAGCAAACACAAGGTGCCAAAGAGGCTCTATGTGAGGCTCTGCGAGGTTACACACTGCTTTGCCAACAGAATGGAATTGCAGTAGAAAACTGGAGAAATGTCACCAACTGTGGTAAGCATCTTGTTTTGGATGTGTGGACCTAAAACTTCATTTCATGTAACTGTAATGTTAATGTTTTCTGACATTGTCATTGTTTTTTTTTTATTCTAGAACCCACCTGTCCAGAAAATACCCATTATGAAGTATGTGGCACCTCCTGCCCTGCATCCTGCCCCAGCCTCTCATTCCCATTCCAGTGCAGCTTGCAGTGCCAGGAGGGATGTCAGTGTAATGACGGAAATGTGTTGAATGGAGATCACTGTGTACCCCCCATGGGTTGTGGTTGTCACTACTCTGGGAAGTATTATCAGGCTGGACAGAGTTTCTGGAATGGTGAAGAGTGCCAGTTCTCGTGTGTTTGTGATGGAATTACTGGAAATGTCCACTGCACACCATCATCTTGTAGTGAAGAGGAAGTCTGCCAAGTGTTTGACGGCGAATATGGCTGCCATCCTCGTCCCCAAGCACGTTGCTCTGCTTCGGGAGACCCTCATTACATGTCTTTTGATGGAACCTTCTTTGACTTCCAGGGCACATGCCGCTATGTGCTAGCCACAGTATGTAATGACACCATCGGTCTTCCGCATTTCCAGGTGGATGCAAGGAATGAACCATGGCATGGACTTACAGTGGCAATTACAGTGGAAGTTTTTGTCAACGTCTCTGGGCATTTGGTGCACATGTCACAGGATATGAATGGTCATTCTGCTGTTGAGGTAATCAAACATTGCTTAGTGAAAACATGTACTATTTTTTATGACAGCCTTGTAAAATTGTAATGAGGTCATGATCTTCAACATACAATACCTTTTACCTTAATATTTCTTTCTAGCCCAGGTCCAGACGTGGCAAAATTGCATTCCTGTATTTTGTCAGGTGGGAAATTACTTGCTTGAATTTAAGCTATTCATTCATTTGTTCTCTGTTTTCAATCAGGTTGATGGAGAGACCAGAAACCTCCCCGTTCTGCTTGATTCTGGTGGTGTATCTGTCTACTCCAGCGGACAGTACATATATGTATCTACTGACTTTGGTTTCATTGTGAGTTATGGAGGCTCCTGGACACTGAACATCATCATACCACCAGAGTACAGCAATGTTACATGTGGCCTGTGTGGAAACTTTAACGGCCAGAGCAACGATGACTTCATGACTCCTTCAGGTGATCTGGTGCGCTCAGCAGAGCAGTTCGGGGCAAGTTGGAAGGTTGAAGATGACCTGCCATGCAATGATGGCTGTGGAAACAATTGCCCGTTGTGCCAAGATCAGACAACTGCCCGTTCGCTGTGTGAAATCATCAGGTCCAATGAAGGCCCATTTAGCTTCTGCCATGTTTCTGTAGACCCTCAAGCCTACTATGATGACTGTGTGTTTGACGTGTGCCTTTCTGGAAATAGTAATAATGTCCTGTGTCGCTCAATCCAAACCTACGCTAGTGCCTGTCAGGCTAACAATGCTGTTATCTACTCATGGAGAGAAAGTGCATCCTGTGGTGAGCAAGATCATTGTCTGCTATTTATCTTATTTTGTGAACAAATGGTACATATTTATGATATGCTTGATATTAAAGCATGCTTGCTACACTTTCAGCCATGTCCTGCGCAAATAACAGTCACTATGAGTTGTGCGGAACAGACTGTGGTCATACTTGTGCCAGCAGCATTGATGCTAGTTGTGAACACACATGCTCAGAGGGATGTTTCTGTAATGATGGATTGGCAAGGAGTGGAGGACAGTGTGTGTCAGTGGAGCAATGTGGCTGCTCGTATGATGGATTCTACATTAATGTGAGGACTAATTTTGTGGTTGGATTAAGCTCTATTAGATCTCACAAAATGTTAAAAAGCAAAGCCTTGTATGTAGAGTATCACTTCTGTAACAACTCTTCTCAAATACTGTGATCCTCTGTTCTCTAATCATTGTTAATTGTTTTGTGATATGATTTCATAGGTTGGCGAACAGTTCTTGAATCTAGAATGTTCCCAAGTCTGTCAGTGTTTTGCTCCAAATGATCTGCGCTGCTCTGCTTACTTCTGTCCACCGACTATGGAGTGTACGGTCAGAAATGGACAACGTGGTTGTTACGGTCAGTTCATTTCTATACTGTAATGTTCCTCAAAACCTATCCCCCAGACTTTTACCAGCTAAATGGTTTGCTTTATCTACAAATACTGTAAATGTTGTTTTGTTTTTGTTAATGCAGCAGTTATCCATTCATATAAAGCAGTGGTTCTCAAACTGTGCCGCGGCCTTCCTTCCAGTGGTACGCGGAAGTATCGCTGAATAATAAAAGAATAAAATGAACACACTTTTATCCCTTTGACGCGTCCGATAACACAGAGACTCATGTGATCAGACAGCATTGGCTGTTCCCTGAAGTGTACGATTATGCTAGTGTGCTTTGAATGTTTACTTTAGTGCATCCTGTCATCAGATGTTAAAAATCAGTGCGCTTGGCACAGAGCCAGAGGAAGATGCGCGCTTCATTTACAAAGCAGATACACACGCGCTAGAGAAGCCCTTCTGCAGACCGGTCCTGTTGTGTTGCCGTTTCAGTTACTGCAAATTCAGGATTTTCCCCATACTGCATCACTGATAAAATAAATATTACAAATGTGTTAAACGTGTGCCTGTAGTTGTGTAAAATAGTGCGTGTTTTCGATATATAAAGTTATTTGTTTTGTAAAGCCGCCTACGTGGCTTTCTGTTTAGTTTGTTACCTCAGATTTAATTTGGATGTGATTCAAATGGCGCGAGACACAGAACGTAGACTCAAGCAACTTTGCCATGCTTGAAGCTTAGAGGAAGAATATAATTAAAGTTATTCTTCGTTTGCACCGACGGAGGGACCACAAACCGTACCCGAGTCTGCTTGAAAACAGTGGTTGGTGCGCGGTTAACGCGAACTTCACGGTTCACTTATGTGATCAAATTCACACCAGATCACAGAAATACCACACATATGAATTGGTAAAGCACTGCGTGCCTTTAATCACTTGCTTTTCTGACACACATAGGCCTACTGTAAATGACCTGCAGCAGATCTAATTTCTAATTTAAGTAATTCCAAATCATATATTTAAAATACAAGTTTAGATTTCAAAGATATACAAATATGTCATATGTACATGCAACTACAAAATTGCAACTTGCAAAGTTTTCAAATTGTATAAAATATTAAAATTATAAATATATATATATGATATAACCTATATTTATCAGGTCCAAGCTACATTTTCAGGTTTTGATGAATAAGCTATATGTTAATACTTTACTAGTACAGCAGTTTTCTTTTTACTTTTTAAGAACAGTGCCATTTTTTATTAACCTAAAAAAAAAAAACATTTTAATTTAAATAGTGAAGTTTTGTTTTTGTCTGCAAGCACACTTAATGTTTAAACTATTTATAATGTTTAAAGTGGCTGACAATAATACATATTCTTAATAATAAGAATTAATCTGCCTCGTTTTTTAACTGCAGTGCTGCAGCTGCTTATTAAGGCCTACTACGCTACTGTATTTCAATACTGGTCATTATGGTGGTACTTGGAGAGACAATTTTTGTCTGAGGTGGTACTTGGTAAAAAAAGTTTGAGAACCACTGATATAAAGCATGGGTAGATGATTACTATTGCACTTAATAGGGATATCAGACTTGCCATGCAATATTGTAAAACAAGCCTGTCATGTAATTTCTCTTTACAGAAGAGAGTACCACATACATAACCACAACCAGAGCAAGTCTTCCCACAGGTATATACATACATTTTTTATGTAGATTTTCTTTTTAAACATTTTAAAATATTTGACAGGTGGCAAAATGTTACCTTAAGGGCCTATACATTTATGCATAATGTTATGTTTATTGGCATGGGTTGTATCAAACTGACATTTGCAATTGTTCTTTTGACATAATCCGCTCATGATGACAGTGAAATTATATAAAATTACATGATTGTCATTAAAATGTTCATTTCATCATTAAAAACATTGTAAGCACAAATAAACACTTTTTAATTGATTGATTGTTGTTGCATTGACTTGTAAGTGGTTAGCTTGGTTCAGGACTATATATATATATATATATATATATATATATATATATATATATATATATATATATATATATATATATATATATATATATATATATATTCAGGACTTTTTATATACTTCTCAATGTAAGGGTGCTAGAAAAACAGACAATCATTTTGAGACCTTTAGAGATTTAAGCATGGGCCCGGAATGTTAAAAATCTTTTTTTTTTTTTACTTTTTCTTTTCAGGACAGAGCACCATTAACATGACCACCTCCAGACCAATCCCTCCAGGTATTTTCGAAACCATTTGAAATTTGTTTTAATATTTATTGAAAAAATACATAATTATTAAATAAATGCATACATACTGTACATACATACAAATTGCTAAGATTGGTTCACTTTGATATAAATGTACAAATTTCCACAGCTGTGTTTTATCCATTTGGTGATGGAGACACAGTGATGGATCGTTCTGATGACGGCAGTTCATCTGTGATCTACCTTCTGCAACAGTTCATATTTTTTGGACAAAGATATAGTCAAATATACGTAAGTCAGTATAATAAACAAGCTTGTTCATTCGAAAATGTTCCCAACAATGTGTTGATGTCTGAATTCTCAAAACATATAAAACATTTGCAATGGTTATTTTATGTATTGTTTACTGATTCATTAATAGTCTCGTAGCATATGAGTATTTCTTAATAATTAACATGACTAAATCTTTCATTATTTTAAAGAAACTGTATATCATAAGGCATGTTAATCTTTTTCAGGTCAACAACAATGGAGACTTGACTTTTAATGGGCAGTTTTACAGCTGGACTCCATTCAGGTTCCCAGGTTATGGTGGACAAGACCTCATTGCTCCATTCTGGACAGATCTGGACACCCGTGGTAATGGTGTCGTTTCATACCGTCAGTACATCAACAGCAGTGTGCTGACAGAAGCCACACAAGACATTAACCAATACTTCCCTGATCTGAGCTTCTCTGCTACTTGGGTCTTTGTAGCAACATGGGACAGAGTTGCATATTTCCCTCTATCAAGAACGGTAAAAATCCTGACTTGATTTTTGCCTTTGATCGACAACCTTTTAGAGAAATTGAAATGAATGAACCAAAGAAAGAATATTGTTCTATAGTATATGAATCTTGTAATTAGTGACAAGAGCTGTTTTATTTGTAAAACCTGTATTGACTAGCACATTTATAATTTTTTCAGGAGACATCTTTCCAAGTGGTTTTGATTTCAGATGGCCATTTCACATTTGTATTGATGAATTATGGAACAATTGCTCCAGCTCAACGTATGATACAGGTGTGCTTAACATGGAAACTAAATCAAAGAGAGTTATAAGACTTTGTAAATAAGATCTTTAAAGTGTTTTATTATATTTTATTACAGGCTGGTTATGACACCATAAACTCGAAATATCATTTCTCAATTCCTGGATCTTTCTCAAATGACTTCACAAACTTGACATACAGCAGCAATGTCAATGTGCCAGGCAGATGGGCCTTCAGAACAGATCGTGGATCACGGGGTTGTCAGTTTAATGGTATGTTTTTTTGTTTGTTTTTTTGTTTGTTTTAGCCTGTTGTGCTCTTAGACTAGGGGTGTCCACATTTTGTCCTGGAGGGCCAATTTCCTTCATACTTAATTTGTTACCCCTGCTAAAACACAATTGAACCATTTATACAATATTTTCTATGTTGCTGAAAACTGCCAGGTATTCATGTTGGGGATTTTTGGAAGTAACATCTGCAGAATGATGTGCGTTAAGAGGAATGAACACTTCTGTCCTAGACTAAATAAATTATTTGGTATTTTTAAATTGCTGTAACTTATTGGTGAACTAAGAAATCTTGATAAAATTGTATTTATTTATTACACATCCAGTAATTTAAAGTTTAAAGCCATGTGAAACTGTTGTTGTTTTTTAAGGTTTTGCAGTCCAGCTTGGAGACTCTTTCTGGAGTGACGCCACCTGCCAGCAGAAATGCATTTGTACCAACAGTGGTCTTCAGTGTAGCCCGGAGCCATGCAGTTATTCCCAAGCCTGTCGTTCAGCTGCCTTCCAATACTCTTGCCAGAACATTCCACGACAAACCTGTACCATCTCTGGTGATCCTCACTACTACACCTTTGACTATCAGATTTTTCACTTTCAAGGGACCTGCACATACGTTCTATCAGAGGTCAGTCTTTCTCCATTGTAGGTGTTGCTAAGCTTCCAGAGAGCCACCATTCTGCAGATTACAGCTCTAACCCTGCTTCAACATACCTGTCTATGGTTTAATAGTAGCCATTATTATTTTGATTGGCTGCATCAGGTGTGTTTGATGGGGTTGGATTTGAACTCTCAGAAGCATGATTGGCTACATCTACTTTATAGTGGCTTTCTGTTTATTGTTTAATAGCTGTGGATCTGCCAATAATCCTTGAATCTTTGTTTAGGCTTGCGGCAACGGTTTGCCATACTATCGCATTGAGGGCAAAAATGAGCATAGAGGAAGCACGCATGTGTCTTGGACACGGATGGTTAGAGTGTTTGTCTATGATGAAGTAATTGAACTGGTCAGAGATCACAATTATGAAGCTAGGGTCAGTATAAGTATTTATTTTAATTCTCTCTCAATTGCTGTCTTATATTAAATTTTCTAATTCAATGTTATTCTAACAATGTTCAGGTTAATGGAAGCTTTGCAGCAACACCATTCTCCCTACACAATGGCTCCATCCAAGTCTATCAATCAGGTTTTTCTTTGGCCATCAGCACAGACTTTGGTCTGCTTGTTACTTATGATGCATACAGCTATGTCAGCATCTCTGTACCATATGACTATCAGAATGCCACCTGTGGTCTGTGTGGAAACTATAACCTGCGCTCTGATGATGACTTCCGTTCCCCCAGTGGGGAGATCTTGAGCTCAGATGTGGACTTTGCCAACAGTTGGAAAGTAGATAGTGACACAGACCCTGAGTGCCATAATGTCAGGTGCACAGGTCTGGCTTGTGCTGTTTGCACCACTGATGAAATAAATCTTTACAGTGACACAAACCACTGTGGAATCCTTGGAGATGTTGCTGGTCCTTTTGCCGCTTGTCATTCTGTTCTTGCACCACAGACCTACGTGGAGAACTGTGTCTATGACCTTTGTCTGGGACAAGGGTACCAGCCAATTTTGTGCCAGGCTCTGAATGTGTATGCCACTCAGTGCCAACAGCAGGGTGTACACCTTGGACAGTGGAGGCAGCAAGGATTTTGTGGTAGGCCTCTTGATGAGATGAATGATTTGATTAGAACAAATCTATGACTACATTGAAATATTACAGGAATTAATTCATATTCTTTATTTTCTTTCTCCATTTCCAGAAATTCAGTGCCCTGAACACAGTCATTTTGAGCCTCAAGGAACAGGCTGCCCAGCAACATGCAGTAATCCATCTGCCCCAATGAACTGCCCCTTGCCAAATCAGGAAAGTTGTATCTGTGATCATGGGTACATTCTCAGTGCTGGAGCTTGTGTGCCTCAAGCAAACTGTGGTTGTACATTTGAGGGCTTTTATTATGCTGAAGGACAATCAGTAGTGTTGGACGGTGACTGTGGGAGACAGTGTGTGTGCAGCAGCATGTCAATGATCTGCCATCAGTATCAGTGTGGTCCAGGAGAAGTGTGTGAGGTCCATAATGGCATCAGAGGCTGCAGACCTATTGGTTATGCTACCTGCTCAGTTGAAGACCTAGGGTCATATCACACCTTTGATGGACAAATTTTCAGATACGCTGGAGCATGTGGACTGACCCTTGCTAGAGTAATGGGACCATCCTCTCTGCCACACTTTGTATTGACCGTGGAGAAAGTACCCAGAGGTCTTCAAGACTTTGCCAGATTTTTGAAGTTCGAGGCAGGAGGAATCCAGGTCTCCATTGAAATGGGAGAGGGAAGCAATGTAAAGGTAATGCAACATATTGACATGTTAATCTTTGAGAATGAGAGCATTGTTGCATTATGTTTCAATCTGTTTGTTACATGAAAAAGTCTCTTTATACTTTATCTCTCCAGGTGGATGGACAGATGGTTGGTCTACCTGTCAGTGTTGGCTCTGGTCAAATCCGCATCTATCACAGCAGTGTGAGGGGTTTTGTTTTGGAAACAAACTTTGGGGTGACAGTGAGAGCCGACTGGCCACACATTGTTCGAATCACAGCGCCAAGCACCTACAATGGCACACTTGGAGGCCTTTGTGGAAACCTGAATGGAGATATTGCTGATGAGTTTTACACACCAGATGGTGTCCTTTTAAATGACACTCAACTGTTTGCTGGCAGTTGGCGTGATGGATCCCTATCAGCTCACTGTGAGGAGACATTTGACAGCTGGGAGCCAGGACATTTTCAGAGCAGGAGCCAATTCAGTGAACAGTGTGGTATCATGGCTATGCTTGATGGACCATTTGCTGACTGCAGCAGGACTTTTGATCCTCAACAGCGAATTGCTGATTGTGTTCAGTTGCTGGAGCAAACACAAGGTGCCAAAGAGGCTCTATGTGAGGCTCTGCGAGGTTACACACTGCTTTGCCAACAGAATGGAATTGCAGTAGAAAACTGGAGAAATGTCACCAACTGTGGTAAGCATCTTGTTTTGGATGTGTGGACCTAAAACTTCATTTCATGTAACTGTAATGTTAATGTTTTCTGACATTGTCATTGTTTTTTTTAATTCCAGAACCCACCTGTCCAGAAAATGCCCATTATGAAGTATGTGGCACCTCCTGCCCTGCATCCTGCCCCAGCCTCTCATTCCCATTCCAGTGCAGCTTGCAGTGCCAGGAAGGATGTCAGTGTAATGACGGAAATGTGTTGAATGGAGATCACTGTGTACCCCCCTTGGGTTGTGGATGCCACTACTCTGGGAAGTATTATCAGGCTGGACAGAGTTTCTGGAATGGTGAAGAGTGCCAATTCTATTGTACTTGTGATGGAATTACTGGAAATGTCCAGTGCACACCATCGTCTTGCAGGCAAGAGGAAGTCTGTCATGTGTTGGATGGCGAATATGGCTGCCATTCTCGTCCACAAGCACGTTGCTCTGCTTCTGGAGACCCTCATTACATGTCTTTTGATGGAACCTTCTTTGACTTCCAGGGCACATGCCGCTATGTGCTAGCCACAGTATGTAATGACACTATCAGTCTTCCACATTTCAAGGTGGATGCAAGGAATGAACCATGGCATGGACTTACAGTGGCAATTACAGTGGAAGTTTTTGTCAATGTGTCTGGGCATTCGGTGCACATGTCACAGGATATGAATGGTCATTCTGCTGTTGAGGTAATCAAACATTACTTAAGTAGCCTGAAAGTGAAAAAAAAAGTTAATGAGACATGGTTTTTAACCTCATTCCTGGAGGACAATCAGCACTGCATGTTTTTGGTTGTCTCCTTTGTCCATCACACCCAGTTTAGGTCTTGCAGACCCTGTACTAATAAGCTGATGATCTGAATGAGTTGGAAAATGTGCAGAACTGGTGGTTCTCCAGGAATGTGGTTGAGAATAACTGATCCACAACATACAATACTTTAGAGCAGGAGTGCCCAATTCTGTTCTTGGAGATCTGCCTACCTGCAGAGTTCAGCTCCAACCCTGATCAAAAACAACTAAACCAACTACGTTAGTTCTAAAGAAGCACTTGGATAATAAAAACAGGTGCGTTTGATTAAGGTTGCAGCTAAACCCTGCAGGAAGGTAGATCTCCAGGAACAAGATTGGGCACCCGTGCTTTAGAGCAATTTCACTCTGGTATTACTCTCTAGCCCATGTCCAGAAATGGACTTAGTAGTTTAGTGCCTTATTTAAAGCTGTACTCTATATTGACATTATTCTATTTTCAATCAGGTTGATGGAGAGACCAGAAACCTCCCCGTTCTGCTTGATTCTGGTGGTGTATCTGTCTACTCCAGCGGACAGTACATTTATGTATCTACTGACTTTGGTTTCATTGTGAGTTATGGAGGCTCCTGGACACTGAACATCATCATACCACCAGAGTACAGTGGTGTTACATGTGGCCTGTGTGGAAACTTTAACGGCCAGAGCAGCGATGACTTCATGACTCCTTCAGGTGATCTGGTGCGCTCAGCAGAGCAGTTTGGGGCAAGTTGGAAGGTTGAAGATGACCTGCCATGCAATGATGGCTGTGGAAACAATTGCCCGTTGTGCCAAGATCAGACAACTGCCCGTTCGCTGTGTGAAATCATCAGGTCCAATGAAGGCCCATTTAGCTTCTGCCATGTTTCTGTAGACCCTCAAGCCTACTATGATGACTGTGTGTTTGACGTGTGCCTTTCTGGAAACCGTAATAATGTCCTGTGTCGCTCAATCCAAACCTACGCTAGTGCCTGTCAGGCTAACAATGCTGTTATCTACTCATGGAGAGAAAGTGCATCCTGTGGTGAGCAAGATCATTGTCTGCTATTTATCTTATTTTGTGAACAAATGGTACATATTTATGATATGCTTGATATTAAAGCATGCTTGCTACACTTTCAGCCATGTCCTGCGCAAATAACAGTCACTATGAGTTGTGCGGAACAGACTGTGGTCATACTTGTGCCAGCAGCATTGATGCTAGTTGTGAACACACATGCTCAGAGGGATGTTTCTGTGATGATGGATTGGTGAGGAGCGGAGGACAGTGTGTATCAGTGGAGCAATGTGGCTGCTTGTATGATGGATTCTACATTAACGTGAGTATTAATACTAACTTTTGACAAATATCAGTATATTCAATATTATTTATCTCATTACTCCTAAAACAACTTCTCAAATAGGCTCAAATTTTGTATACTGGTAATCTGAAGTTTCGGTTTTGTAATTTGATTTCATAGGTTGGCGAGCAGTTCTGGGATCTGGAATGTTCACAAGTCTGTGAGTGTTTTGCTCCAAATGATCTGCGATGCTCTGCTTACTTTTGCTCAGCAAATATGGAGTGTACAGTCAGAAATGGACACCGTGGCTGCTTTGGTAAGTACACATCTATTAAATGCTTTATACCAACTTTTCTAATTTGCATCATGTATATGAAAATGTTTGCCTTTAAGTGGCAAGGATATAAAGTTGTGACAAAGTAGACACAAAGTAAATGACTTGTGCACTCTGTAAGCATGTCAGAGTTTGTGTGTAATGAAACATAAGTATAATTTAGTTTTATTATTTACAGATGATAGCACCACATACCTGACCACCACTAGAGAAAACCATTTATAAAAGCCAGGTGCAGAACTAAAGTGCACACCCTATAATAACAGAAAATAATGATTCACAATGAGAAGATTGCATTTTTGCTCTAAGCCGCTATTTCGGTAAGGGTAAACAATGACGCGTGAGTCCGTTGTGAAACCTTTTCTCATCGTTTATTTTTTATCACATCTTGTGCTATCAAATCAGTAGCACCCGTCCCCACATAAAAACTCATGGTCTGAAAATTGTTTCCTCTTCCCCTACTGCCCCACCTACTACCTGGCTGCCTTAAATCCCGATTTCGACAGAATAAAAGTCTTCATTCAAAAAATCAAAAACAATAAAGCAAATACTCCAACATGAATAGTATACAAAAAGCAAATACTCAAACCTAGATTTATCAAACAGTAATTATCAAATGTAAACTTAATAATAATCATATCATCCAATCAACCTATTTTATCCAAACATAATAATAATAAAAGAAAGAAATAGCTCCAACAACGATCTAAGAAAACAAATCAAGACAAAAAAGCACAGGATGAACTCTTCATACCTATGATGCATTATAAAGTCAAAACCATCTTCTTGCTTCTTCAATTATTTTCATTTCGTACTCAAATATTTTACAGTTATACTCACAACCAGTAACTTAAAGTGTTTAATATATATATATATATATACAGTTGCAATCAGAATTATTCAACCCCCTTAGATTTCTTTTTCCTTTTTTAAATATTTCCCAAATGATGCTTAACAGAGTAAGGACATTTTCACAGTATGTCTGATAATGTTCTTTCTTCAGGAAAATGTCTTATTTGTTTTATTTCGGTTAGAATAAAAGCAGTTTTTAATTTTTTAAAACCCATTTTAAGGTCAAAATTATTAGTCCCTTTAAGCTATATATTTTTTCAATAGTATACAGAACAAACCATCATTATTCAATAACTTGCCTAATTACCCTAACCTGCCTAGTTAACCCAATTAACCTAGTTAAGCCTTAAAATGTCACTTTAAGCTGTATAGAAGTGTCTTGAAAAATATCTAGTGAAATATTATTTACTGTCATCATGACAAAGATAAAATAAATCCGTTATTAGAAATGAGTTATTAAAACTATTATGTTTAGAAATGTGTTGACAAAATCTCCGTTAAACAGAAATTGGGGAAAAAAATAAACAGGGGGGCTAATAATTCAGGGGGTTGAATAATTTTGAACACAACTGTATATATATATATAATGTATGTATGTATGTATTTACTTATTTATAATTATTTATTTATTTATTTTCACATCCATTTGTTAGTTTGTAGTATACTGTATGTAGTCTACAATATTTCTTAGTTGTTAGTATATATATATATATATATATATATATATATATATATATATATGTGTGTGTGTGTGTGTGTGTATGTGTGTGTGTGTGTGTGTGTGTGTTTGTGTGTGTGTGTGTGTGTGTGTGTGTGTGTGTGTGTGTGTGTGTGTGTGTGTGTGTGTGTGTGTGTGTGTGTGTGTGTGTGTGTTTTATCATAGTATAAATGTTTTTAGCATATATATACTATGATATGTAAACATTGTCAGATGTTGTGTTCATGAAACATAAGTATAATGTATGTTTATTATTTACAGATGATACCACCACTAGAGAAAACCTTCCTGCAGGTATTTTCATATACTTTTGGTTTGATATAATTTGTCTCAAAGGTTTACAACACAATAGAAAAAAAGATTTTTATAGAGTGAATAAGAAATTACTTTCAGAATCAATGCTGCACAATAAAGGAGGACAATCACTGTTGCCTAGTATACAGTAGGCGTGTATTCAGATTTGAAAAGTAACATGGAAAAAATATATATATTTTTTTTTTTTGCTTGGCAGAAGAGAGCACAACAGACATGACGACCACCACCACAAGCCTACCCTCAGGTATTTTAATACAATTTGAGGAATAAAACACATTAAATCATAATTTATTCAATGTTTAGATTTTTCCTTATTTAATTTTTGTTATTGCGTCTACTGAAGCCATCTATCCCTATTATGTACACTTTCTCAATACAACCACTTATAAAAGCCAGGTGCAGAACCAAAGTGCACACCCCATAATAACAGAAAATAATGATTCACAATGAGAAGATTGCATTTTTGCTCTAAGCCGCTATTTCGGTAAGGGTAAACA